>JAPDVR010000001.1:2382500-2417500 GCA_026230005.1 Gila orcuttii | reverse complement strand
ATCCACAATACAATTTAACTATTTAAAAAATACAGTGTTTTTTCCATTTCCTGACGAGTAGCGTTTGTGGAGACACAAGGTGTTTGGCGGTATTCGAATGACATTATTCAAACTAATGCAATAGAGATGCATATAAAAACGTGTGTGTGTTTATTGGAATGTAAAGTATGAGCAGAATAATCAGTCTAGCTAATTTGACTCTATGATTTCAGTTGTTTTTAAACAACTAATTTTAAGTAAGTGACGCCACATGCTTTCAGTGAAAATGTAAAAAAAAAAATCTTATACATTTATCTTGATTACATTTATACTAATTTTATACATTTCATTTCATAATACTACTAATATTGGTGGCTGCTGCTTGAGATGTTCCAATTCTGTATGTCGTTATGGATAAAAATGACTGCTAAACGAATAAATGTAAATCTCCTGACAATGTTGTTAAATAATAATGTTTTTTTTTTGTAGAAATTTGGCAAAATAACTAATTTAACTGCAATTTTGTGTGGTAATATAAATATAAAAAAAAACTTTCATTTTACTGCATGCATATAAATATGTATATACAGGTGAAACTCGAAAAATTCGAATATTGTGGAAAAGTTATAATTTTGATGATTATGGCTTATAGCTTATGAAAACCTCAAATTCAAAATCTCAGAAAATTAGAATATTACATGAGAACAATATAAAAAAGGTTTTTAAATACAGAAATGTCGGCCCTCTGAAAAGTATAATCATGCATATGTATATAGTTATATATACTAAATATATTAGTTTCACCTTTTAATTTGAATTACTGAAATACATGAACAGTTGCACGATCCACCTGTAAATGCTCTCAATTAAGATAATGTACATTAGAAAAGATGGATGGATGATAACGTTTTTTTCTAGTTATGACTGATAATTATAGGACTGATAATTTTGAATGTTTCTGAAAGAGTCTCTTCTGCTCACCA
Source organism: Gila orcuttii (assembly GCA_026230005.1). Classification (NCBI taxonomy): domain Eukaryota; kingdom Metazoa; phylum Chordata; class Actinopteri; order Cypriniformes; family Leuciscidae; genus Gila; species Gila orcuttii. The sequence continues at coordinate 2,416,538 of JAPDVR010000001.1, read as the reverse complement.
AAGCTGCGTTCATTAGATCAGACATACAGACACTCACGGGAAGGAGGGCGGGCTGAAGGCGGACACCAGCGCTCCGGTGTAGATGGAGACGATGGACACGATGACGCAGGCCAGGAACACCGACGCCAGCTTGTTGACGTACTTCACTCCCACGAACACCAGCAGGGACATCAGCACGAGGAAGATCGAGCCGTACACACGCATGTTGTTCAACATGGCCACCGCCTCGCCGTCGGGGCCGTCAGAGATGAAGATGGCGGCGCCGGGAGCGATGTACATCTGCACACACAACAGACAACTCAACTCATCACTCATACATAATCATAATACATTAATCAATTAATATACATAAATTATGAATGTATATATGGATGGATACTGTAGATAGACAGACACACAGATAGACAGACACAGATAGACAGATAGACAGACACACAGATAGACAGACACACAGATAGACAGACACACAGATAGACAGACACACAGACACACAGATAGACAGACACACAGATAGACAGACACACAGATAGACAGACACACAGACACACAGATAGACAGACACACAGACACACAGATAGACAGACACACAGATAGACAGACACACAGATAGACAGACACACAGATAGACAGACACACAGATACACAGATAGACAAACACACAGACACACAGATAGACAGACACACAGACACACAGATAGACAGACACAAAGACACACAGATAGACAGACACACAGATAGACAGACACACAGACACACAGATAGACAGACACACAGACACACAGATAGACAGACACACAGACAGACAGATAGACAGACACACAGATAGACAGACACACAGACACACAGATAGACAGACACACAGACAGACAGATAGACAGACACACAGATAGACAGACACACAGACACACAGATAGACAGACACACAGACACACAGATAGACAGACACACAGACACACAGATAGACAGACACACAGATAGACAGACACACAGACACACAGATAGACAGACACAGAGATAGACAGACACACAGACACACAGATAGACAGACACACAGATAGACAGATAGACAGACACACAGATAGACAGACACACAGACACACAGATAGACAGACACACAGATAGACAGACACACAGATAGACAGACACACAGATAGACAGACACACAGACACACAGATAGACAGACACACAGACACACAGATAGACAGACACACAGATAGACAGACACACAGATAGACAGACACACAGACACACAGATAGACAGACACACAGATAGACAGACACACAGATAGACAGACACACAGACACACAGATAGACAGACACACAGACACACAGATAGACAGACACACAGACACACAGATAGACACACACACAGACACACAGATAGACAGACACACAGATAGACAGACACACAGATAGACAGACACACAGATAGACAGACACACAGACACACAGATAGACAGACACACAGACACACAGATAGACAGACACACAGACACACAGATAGACACACACACAGACACACAGATAGACAGACACACAGACACACAGATAGACAGACACACAGATAGACAGACACACAGACACACAGATAGACAGACACACAGATAGACAGACACACAGATAGACAGACACACAGATAGACAGACACACAGACACACAGATAGACAGACACACAGACACACAGATAGACAGACACACAGATAGACAGACACACAGATAGACAGACACACAGACACACAGATAGACAGACACACATACACACAGATAGACAGACACACAGACTCACAGATAGACAGACACACAGATAGACAGACACACAGACACACAGATAGACAGACACACAGATAGACAGACACACAGACACACAGATAGACAGACACAAAGACACACAGATAGACAGACACACAGATAGACAGACACAGACACACAGACACACAGATAGACAGACACACAGATAGACAGACACACAGATAGACAGACACACAGATAGACAGACACACAGACACACAGATAGACAGACACACAGACACACAGATAGACAGACACACAGATAGACAGACACAGACACACAGATAGACAGACACACAGATAGACAGACACACAGATAGAGAGACACACAGATAGACAGACACAGACACACAGACACACAGATAGACAGACACACAGATAGACAGACACACAGACACACAGATAGACAGACACACAGACACACAGATAGACAGACACACAGACACACAGATAGACACACACACAGACACACAGATAGACAGACACACAGACACACAGATAGACAGACACACAGATAGACAGACACACAGACACACAGATAGACAGACACACAGATAGACAGACACACAGATAGACAGACACACAGATAGACAGACACACAGACACACAGATAGACAGACACACAGATAGACAGACACACAGATAGACAGACACACAGATAGACAGACACACAGACACACAGATAGACAGACACACAGACACACAGATAGACAGACACACAGATAGACAGACACACAGACACACAGATAGACAGACACACAGATAGACAGACACACAGACACACAGATAGACAGACACACATACACACAGATAGACAGACACACAGACACACAGATAGACAGACACACAGATAGACAGACACAGACACACAGATAGACAGACACACATATAGACAGACACACAGACACACAGATAGACAGACACAAAGACACACAGATAGACAGACACACAGATAGACAGACACAGACACACAGACACACAGATAGACAGACACACAGATAGACAGACACACAGATAGACAGACACACAGATAGACAGACACACAGACACACAGATAGACAGACACACAGACACACAGATAGACAGACACACAGATAGACAGACACAGACACACAGATAGACAGACACACAGATAGACAGACACACAGATAGAGAGACACACAGATAGACAGACACAGACACACAGACACACAGATAGACAGACACACAGATAGACAGACACACAGACACACAGACACACAGATAGACACACAGATAGACAGACACACAGACACACAGATAGACACACAGATAGACAGACACACAGATAGACAGACACACAGATAGACAGACACACAGATAGACAGACACACAGATAGACAGACACACAGACAGACAGACACACAGACAGACAGATAGACAGACACACAGATAGACAGACACACAGATAGACAGACACACAGATAGACAGACACACAGATAGACAGACACACAGATAGACAGACACACAGACACACAGATAGACAGACACACAGACACACAGATAGACAGACACACAGATAGACAGACACAGACACACAGATAGACAGACACACAGATAGACAGACACACAGATAGAGAGACACACAGATAGACAGACACAGACACACAGACACACAGATAGACAGACACACAGATAGACAGACACACAGACACACAGACACACAGATAGACACACAGATAGACAGACACACAGACACACAGATAGACACACAGATAGACAGACACACAGATAGACAGACACACAGATAGACAGACACACAGATAGACAGACACACAGATAGACAGACACACAGACAGACAGACACACAGACAGACAGATAGACAGACACACAGATAGACAGACACACAGACACACAGATAGACAGACACACAGATAGACAGACACACAGATAGACAGACACACAGATAGACAGACACACAGACACACAGATAGACAGACACACAGACACACAGATAGACAGACACACAGATAGACAGACACACAGATAGACAGACACACATATACACAGACACAGATAGACAGACACACAGATAGACAGACACAGATAGACAGACACACAGATAGACAGACACACAGATAGACAGATAGACAGACACACAGATAGACAGACACATAGATAGACACACACACAGATAGACAGACACACAGATAGACAGACACAGATAGACAGACAGACACACAGATAGATAGACACACAGATAGACAGACAGACACACAGATAGATAGACACACAGATAGACAGACACACAGACACACAGATAGACAGACACACAGATAGACAGACACACAGATAGACAGATACACAGATAGACAGACACACAGACATACAGATAGACAGATAGACAGACACACAGATAGACAGACACACAGATAGACAGACACACAGATAGACAGATAGACAGACACACAGATAGACAGACACACAGATAGACAGATAGACAGACACACAAACACACAGATAGACAGACACACAGATAGACAGACACACAGATAGACAGATACACAGATAGACAGACACACACAGATAGACAGACACACAGATAGACAGACACACAGATAGACAGATACACAGATAGATAGACACACAGACACACAGATAGACAGACACACAGACATACAGATAGACAGATAGACAGACACACAGATAGACAGACACACAGATAGACAGACACAGAGATAGACAGATAGACAGACACACAGCCACACAGATAGACAGACACACAGATAGACAGACACAGAGATAGACAGATAGACAGACACACAGACACACAGATAGACAGAAAGACAGACACACAGATAGACAGATAGACAGACACACAGATAGACAGACACACAGATAGACAGATAGACAGACACACAGATAGACAGACACACAGATAGACAGACACACAGACACACAGATAGACAGACACACAGATAGACAGACACACAGATAGACAGACACACAGATAGACAGATACACAGATAGACAGACACACACAGATAGACAGACACACAGATAGACAGACACACACAGATAGACAGACACACAGATAGACAGACACACAGATAGACAGACACAGAGACACACAGATAGACAGACACACAGATAGACAGACACACAGATAGACAGACACACAGATAGACAGACACACAGATAGACAGACACACAGATAGACAGATACACAGATAGACAGACACACACAGATAGACAGACACACAGATAGACAGACACACACAGATAGACAGACACACAGATAGACAGACACACAGATAGACAGATAGACAGACACACAGATAGACAGATAGATACCAGCAGGATCTCGACGGCCCCGAGGATGTACATGGACCCGGCGAAGGTGGTGCCGAGATAGAAGCAGGAGCCCACGGCCCCCCCGAACTCAGGCCCCAGCGAGCGGGAGATCATGAAGTACGACCCCCCCGCTGGACCAGCACACACACACACACACACACACACACAGGACAGGAGTGTGTTAGTCACTATGTTAACACTACAACAGCAGGAGTCAGACGCATTCATCAAACCTTTTCATCAAAATTATTATTATATATAAATATATATATATATATACATATACACATATATATATATAAAAAATCACATATCAAATCATGATTATTATGCATGCAGATTTAATTAAATCAAGTGAATAGAGAGACAACATAGAAGTTTTACTTTTAGAAACTGACCAATTGCTAACCTCATAGATAGACAAATAATACACTATTTAAATGTAGTATTTATTTGTAACACATATACAGTGTTATAAATAAATTATTTATTTATATAAATAAATATATATAATATAAAATTACATATTATATATTTATTTTAATATATATATATATATATATATATATATATATATATATATATATACACATACACACAAGTAATATATATTAAATACATAAATAATTAAATACATAATAATATAAATTAATTTATTCTGTATTAATATACAGTATATATATATATATATATATATATAAATTAATTTATTCTGTATTAATATACAGTATATATAGTATATAGAGATTTATGATATATATATATATATATATATATATATATATATATATATATATATATATACACACACACACATACATAAATAATACATTATATATATACATTATTTATTTATAATAAATATATTAAAATAAATTAATCAATATACATAAAGTATACATTTATATAGATAGATAGACAATCATCATTTATGATACATATATTAAATATAAAAAATGCATTTTTATGCATTTATTTTAATATATTATAATGAATAAATAACTGATATATCTAAGATCACTATCATTTTTTGTAAATAATAAGTAAATTTAACTCATAAAATGGAAAAAATTCAACAGATATTCTTATATGGGCTGGAATAAAGTTATCTTGTCAGAAATTAGCACCTAAAATTTTGATTTTGACCAAGAAACGGTTCGTGTTCACATCATCATGCAAACTAAACGATCACAGTAAATCTCACTGTGGCTCCAACAAATACACAAAATGCACAATTAATGGGAAAATGTTAGCTATAGTAATCAGTATTGCATGATTCTAGAGTCTCATCGATCTAAACGAGGCTGTGGACTGAAGCTCAGTGAGAAGGTTTACCTGGAACGACTCCATTAGTTGCGATGGCACTCATAGATATCGCTGTCAGCAGCGTCTGTCGGGACAAGACTCGATATAAATCACACGTTAAACTCAGGACTCCACGTTAAGCCTTTCATATGCTCAAGTAAATACGTCATTCACTGTGTGTTGTGAATAGGGATGCACGATATATCGACCACATATCGATATCGGCCGATAAATGGTCTTTTTTGATGTTATCGTTATCGGTCCGATAAGAAAATTGGGCCGATATATCAAAGCGATAGATAATAGATTATTTACTTCAGTTGAGAGACGCGCGCTGTTCGCCATGATGGTTCTGAATGATTGGATTCACTTCGAAAAGGAAGATACAGTTCAGTGCAACATGTGCAGCACAAATCTGTCACATATGCTTCATAACATTATAATAAAAACACGCCTGCAAAAGAATGTTGTGAATTCTTGTTCGCCCACGTGTTTCAGCGCGTCGAGCGCGTCTATGGAGTTAAGCCTTCATGACAAGCACAGTCAAGTTCTCTTGAGCACACCCTGCTAGAAAAGTTCTTCAGTTTCCCGGTGCTCGTTCTCTTCAGCTCCAGCGCGCGCAGATTAAACAACAATGCAAAACATTAAAAGCTATGATTGGGACTGTCATACAATTATAATTGTATTCACTATTGTAATACATTTGTAAATTCTTTGGGTTTGCATTCTTCAGCAACCGTCGAGTTGATTAACCTTCTAGCAAAGCGATTCAGTTTTAACGTTCTCTTCAGCTTCAGCGCGCGCGCTCACACAGCAATGTCATTTGAAACAGTAACTGAGCTATTAAAGATGTTTACTATCAATGTAATATTAATTTTTTTTATTTTTTTCAAAAACATTGCGTTATAATTAATAACTAACATTTATTTTGTTCTCGTATAATTAATAACTAACATTATTTTGTTCTCGTATTATTTTCATCAACGATATGGTTTGATTAAAATATATTTTTCTTATTGTCCGTGCGGAGGCGATTCCATTTTATTGATCAATGCCACATGCATTTTGTTTCTTTATATGCAGCCCAATGTTATCCAATGACTTGTTTGCATTATTTATGTATTTTATTTTTTGTTAGGCAATAGATTTTTTGATAACACTTTACAATAAGGTCTAATTTGATAATGCATTAACTAACAGAGAGCAATAGCCTGTGTTATTGTTAGTTAATAAAATATGTGTGTTCATGTTAGTTCACAGTGCATTGACTAATGTTAACAGATACAACTTTCTTAAAAATGTTTTATAAAATTGTTGGTTCATGCTAACTAATGCTAACAAAATTAAACCTTACTATAAAGTGTTACCATTTTTTAATAAAGAAAGTTGTCCATATGAGTGTAAAATTAATTTTAAAAGTTAAAGAATCTTACACTGGTTCAAACTAGGCTATACTTTATTGTATATGTTTGATTTATGTTAAAAGTGTTTGAGACAAGGCTTTTAATGGTGAGCATTTTGTTATACAGGCTATCAAAGTATATAAATTTTTTTATTTAGATTTATCGGCCAATATATCGGTTATCGGCTTTCAAATGTAAAGAATTATCGGTTATCGGTATCGGCCAAAATGTTCATATCGGTGCATCCCTAGTTGTGAATATAATTTTTTCTGAAGCAATATTTTCATCAGAGTTCAGTCAGCTTTGCCATATTTAAATCTGCATGTTTATGATATTTTAACCTTTATAAAGGGCATTTTTTCTCTAATCGTTTTAAATATATGCTTCATCTTTGATTTTAAATTCTTAAATTTCATCAATAAATTAAATTAGAATAAAAAGACACTATAGGGCTGTTCCCAATCAAATTAAATCATTCACACTGAAGAATTACAACTGCATTAAATAATGTTATGAGATGGTTTTAAATATTTTTAAAAATACAATAAGAAATGTTGGAAAGAATGATACTTTCAAACATGAAATTAAACCACCAGTAGGTGGCGGCAGGTGACCGTCTTAATGAGCGAGTCATTTAGTCATTTCAAACGATTCGTTCAAACGGCTGATTTGTTCAGGAATGAGGCAGTTGTTTATGAATGAGTCACTGAATCTGTGACTCAATCGATTCGTTCAAAACGCTGAATCGTTCAGTAATGGAAAAACAGTTGAGTGTTCCTGTGAGATGCAAAATGGTTCTTTGTTTGGAACTATTTTCACTGCTGAAACAGAACAAAATCAGTAAGTATTACATCTTAAATGTAAGTGACTAATATGAATATGAATTACTTGTTAATTGAACTGTCATATGAAATCAGTGTCACATTTTCAATCATGGTGGTATTCAGCACTTTTGCTTGTGTGATGTTGCTTAACTGTATTATGTTATAAATATAAAATACATTTTGAATGATTACCGCAGTATGTTAATAACAGTTTCTTTGTGTGTTTTGCGCTCGTTTGTTTCCATTTTTTCCTCATGAGGCTGTGAGAGCCTCAACAGAACCTTCTTACCATCAGTACATTATATATTATATTATTATTCACTATAAATCACCACTTATACTAAATGAATGCAGAATCATTCTCATGTTTAGGTGATAATCAGGCTACTAGATGTGTTTGTGTGTGAGTGTGTGTGTGTGTGTGTGTGTGTGTGTGTGTGTGTGTGTGTGTGTGTGTGTGTGTGTGTGTGTGAGAGACACTCACACAGCAGCAGCAGATGAAGACGATACACAGCGCCTGAAGAACCCCTGCCGTCCCGACGACCCACGTGAGCCTGAGGAAGAGGATCACGCCGAAGATGTTCTGCAGGCACGGCAGGTACACACCCATGAAGGTGCCCATCTGAGGAGACTGCAGGAATCATGGGAGATTCAGTGTGTGTGTGTATATATAATATATATATACTTGTTACTCTCTGCTTGTTACTATCTCTCTGCTTCTTTCTCTCTGCTTGTTACTCTCTCTCTGCTTGTTACTGTTACTCTCTCTCTGCTTGTTACTGTTACTCTCTCTCTGCTGGTTACTGTTACTCTCTGCTTGTTACTGTTAATCTCTGTTTGTTACTCTCTGCTTGTTACTCTCTCTCTGCTTGTTACTCTGTTACTCTCTCTGCTTGTTACTCTCTCTGCTTATTACTTTTTTCTGCTTGTTACTCTGTTTGTTACTCTGTTACACTATGTTTGTTACTCTCTCTGCTTGTTACTCTCTCAGCTTGTTACTCTGTGTTTGTTACTCTCTCTGCTTGTTACTCACTCTCTCTGCTTGTTACTGTTACTCTCTGTTTGTTACTCTGCTTGTTACTATCTCTGCTTGTTACTCTCTGCTTGTTGCTTGTTACTCTCTCTGCTTGTTACTCTCTCTGCTTGTTACTCTCTCTGCTTGTTACTCACTCTCTCTGCTTGTTACTCACTCTCTCTGCTTGTTACTCACTCTCTCTGCTTGTTACTCACTCTCTCTGCTTGTTACTCTGCTTGTTACTCTCTCTGCTTGTTACTGGGTGGTGATGGCACAGTGGATAAGACACATGCCTTTGGTGTGAGAGACCCGGGTTCAAATCCACTGTGAGACACCAATGTGTCCCTGAGCAAGACACTTAACTCCTAGTTGCTCCAGAGGCGTGCGACCTCTGAAATATAGCAATTGTAAGTCGCTTTGGATAAAAGCGTCAGCTAAATGAATAAATGTAAATGTACTCACTCTCTCTGCTTGTTACTGTTACTCTCTGTTTGTTACTCTCTCTGCTTGTTACTCTCTGCTTGTTACTCTCTCTGCTTGTTGCTTGTTACTCTCTCTGCTTGTTACTCTCTCTGCTTGTTACTCTCTCTCTCTGCTTGTTACTCACTCTCTCTGCTTGTTACTTACTCTCTCTGCTTGTTACTCACTCTCTCTGCTTGTTACTCACTCTCTCTGCTTGTTACTCTGTTACTCTCTGTTTGTTACTCTCTCTGCTTGTTACTCTGTTACTCTCTGCTTGTTACTCTCTCTGCTTGTTACTCTGTTACTCTCTGTTTGTTACTCTCTCTGCTTGCTATTCTGTTACTCTCTGCTTGTTACTCTCTCTCTCTGCTGGTTACTCTCTCTGCTTGTTTCTCTCTCTGCTTGCTACTCTGTTACTCTCTGTTTGTTACTCTCTCTGCTTGTTTCTCTCTCTCTCTGCTTGTTACTCTCTCTGCTTCTTACTCTGTTTGTTACTATCTCTGTTTGTTACTCTCTCTGTTTCTTTCTCTCTGCTTGTTACTCTGCTACGCTCTATGTTTGTTACTCTCTCTGTTTGTTACTCTCTCTGTTTCTTTCTCTCTGCTTGTTATTGTTACTCTCTCTCTGCTTGTTTCTCTTTCTCTCTCTGCTTGTTACTCTGTTTCTTTCTCTCAGCTTGTTACTCTGTTTCTTTCTCTTAGCATGTTACTCTCTCTCTCTCTCTGCTTGTTAATCTCTCTCTCAATTTTCAATTTCAAATTAGCTTTATTAGCATGACTTTGTAACACAATGTTGCCAAAGCATCAACATATTATATATAAATAATAAAACAAACAGTAAACATGTATGTATAAATCATGTCATATGTAGCATTGTAAATAGATAGATAAATAAACACAATCTATCTTAATAAATAGATAAATAAATACATTTGATCACTCTAGAGAATTAGCTGTCTCTGGCGTTGTGAATAGCTAGCACATATTTAGCCGCTAGTGCAGCTGTATTAACATCTTCTCCGAGTAAGAAGGACATTTTTTCAGTGTCACTCAGTTCATAGAATTATGGGATCAAGGCTCTCTCTCTCTCTGCTTGTTACTCTCTCTCTCTGCTTGTTACTCTGTTACTCTCTCTGTTTGTTACCCTGTTTGTTACTCTCTCTCTGCTTGTTACTCTCTTTGCTTCTTACTCTGTTACTCTCTCTGCTTGTTACTCTGTTACTCTCTCTGTTTCTTTCTCTCAGCTTGTTACTCTCTCTCTCTGTTTCTTTCTCTCAGCTTGTTACTCTCTCTCTGCTTGTTTCTCTCTGTCTCTCTTCCTCTCTGCTTGTTACTCTCTCTCTCTGCTTGTTACTGTTACTCTCTCTGTTTGTTACTCTCTCTCTCTTTCTTTCTCTCAGCTTGTTACTCTCTCTGCTTCTTACTCTGTTACTGTCTCTGTTTGTTACTCTCTCTGCTTGTTACTCTGTTACTCTCTCTGTTTCTTTCTCTCAGCTTGTTACTCTCTCTGTTTCTTTCTCTCTGCTTGTTACTCTCTCTGCTTGTTACTTTGTTACTCTCTCTGCTTGTTACTCTGTTACTCTCTCTGCTTGTTACTCTGTTACTCTCTCTGTTTCTTTCTCTCAGCTTGTTACTCTATTTCTTTCTCTCAGCTTGTTACTCTCTCTCTTTCTGCTTGTTTCTCTCTCTCTCTCTGCTTGTTACTCTCTCTCTGCTTGTTACTCTGTTACTCTCTCTGTTTGTTACTCTCTCTGTTTGTTACTCTCTCTCTTTCTTTCTCTCAGCTTGTTACTCTCTCTGCTTCTTACTCTGTTACTCTCTGTTTGTTACTCTCTCTCTCTCTGCTTCTTACTCTGTTACTCTCTGCTTGTTACTCTCTTTCACTCTGCTTCTTACTCTGTTACTCTCTCTGTTTGTTACTCTGCTTGTTACTCTCTCTGCTTCTTACTGTTACTTTCTTTTTGTTACTCTCTCTCTGCTTCTTACTCTGTTACTCTCTTTGTTTGTTACTCTCTCTCTCTCTCTCTGCTTCTTACTCTGTTACTCTCTCTGCTTCTTACGCTTTTATTCTCTGCTTTTTACTCTGTTACTCTCTCTGCTTCTTACTCTGTTACTCTCTGTTTGTTAGTCTCTGCTTCTTACTCTGTTACTCTCTCTGTTTGTTACTCTCTCTGCTTGTTACTCTCTCTCTCTGCTTCTTACTCTGTTACTCTCTGTTTGTTACTCTCTCTGTTTGTTACTCTCTCTGCTTCTTACTCTGTTACTCTCTCTGCTTGTTACTCTCTCTCTGCTTCTTACTTTCTCTCTTTGCTTTTTACTCTCTCTGCTTCTTACTCTGTTACTCTCTCTCTCTGCTTCTTACTCTGTTACCCCCTCTGCTTCTTACTCTGTTACTATCTCTGTTTGTTACTCTCTCTCTGCTTCTTACTCTGTTACTCTCTCTGTTTGTTACTCTCTCTGCTTGTTACTCTGTTACTCTCTCTGCTTGTTACTCTCTCTATGCTTCTTACTCTCTCTCTGCTTCTTACTCTGTTACTCTCTCTCTGCTTGTTACTCGCTCTGCTTGTTACTCGCTCTGCTTGTTACTCTCTGCTTCTTACTTTGTTACTCTTTCTGCTTGTTACTCTCTCTGCTTCTTACTCTGTTACTCTCAGTTTGTTACTCTCTTTGCTTGTTACTCTGTTACTCTCTCTGTTTGTTACTCTCTCTGCTTCTTACTCTGTTACTCTCTCTGTTTGTTACTCTGTTACTCTCTCTGCTTGTTACTCTCTCTGCTTCTTACTCTCTCTCTGCTTCTTACTCTGTTACTCTCTCTGCTTGTTACTCTCTCTGCTTGTTACTCTCTGCTTCTTACTTTGTTACTCTCTCTGCTTCTTACTCTGTTGCTCTCAGTTTGTTACTCGCTTTGCTTGTTACTCTGTTACTCTCTCTGTTTGTTACTCTCTCTGTTTGTTACTCTCAGATTGTTACTCTCTTTGCTTGTTACTCTGTTACTCTCTCTGATTGTTACTCTCTTTGCTTGTTAATCTCTTATAGTTACTCTCTCTCTGCTTCTTACTCTGTTTGTTACGATTTTGGGTAATTTGTGGGTTGTGTAAAATCCTTTTTGCCTCATTTAATGTGTATTGCTCATACAGAGTCTGAATACTAGGATAGTCTTTCAGTCCAATCATTTTCATCGAAGTTTAGACAATATATGGACTATATATATAATTTATATATACCTGCAATAGAGCGTGTGGCTCCAGGATAGGCCTGTTCAGCCATCAAAGATCTCACCGTTAAAGGCGTGGATGTCATCATCGGATTTCCAAGAAAGAAGAAGTGTGTGTGTGTGTGTGTGTGTGTGTGTGTGTGTGTGTGTGTGTGTGTGTGTGTGTATGTGTAGAGCATCACCTTGCGTGGCCTGCGCTTCTCTCCGATACTCTCGGCCTCCTCGTGCTCTCTGGCCCCTTGTGTGAGGTTTGTGTAGTTCGCCAGACGACTGAGCAGAGACGACACCTTGGGGCGAGTGTCCATCTCCTCCTGCAGAGAGAGAGAGAGAGAGAGAGAGAGAGAGAGAGAGAGAGAGATAGAGATAGAGAGAGGGAGATAGAGATAGAGAGAGAAAGAGAGAGAGAGAGAGAGAGAGAGAGAGAGAGATAGAGAGAGAGACATTGATCAGATAGGGTAAAAGGGTTTAAACTGAGACACTGAAACAGAAATGATTCAGAAAGCAAACCTCAAAAAGAGCCAGATTCCTGTCGTAGAAATCATCGTCATCAACGGCGTGAGAGTTATTGATGTAAACGCTGGACAGCTTCACACCGTCACCTGACACACACACACACACACACACACACACACACACACACACACAGAGAGCATCATTAGCGGTTTAAGGGTTAATATGAGTGCTTGGGAAACCTGTTTGGAAACAGCCGTTCATTTGACTGTTTGCTTTGTTGATACAAGAATTAGACCGAACAAAACTTTTCATAAAGTCCATGAAACTGGAAGTATTTTCTCCTTATAATCAGTGTAGGATCACATGACGTGCGTCGCCATCAGCAAACAGTCAGCACACACACTCTCACTTCCCCAACACACACACACCACACAGACTCACTCACACTCTCTCACACACACACACACACACACACACACTCATCTGTCACTGTTTCACTGCATTCTTCACTAAGGTGTGTGTTGTCCACATGTGAAGCTTTAAAGAAACATAATGAGTAATCATGTGTGTTTGAGCTGCAACACCTGCACACTCATCATTGCAGCTTAACACACAAAACACAGAAACTTCCCGTTTCAGATGAAGAGTCACACCCTCATCGCTCATTCAAAAAGATGAAGGAGACAAAATATGCAAATCTTACAAGATAAACATTGTCATAATTCATCACCAGCAGTTCATAAGCGATCGTTTGGCATTAATGCACAATATTCACTGACTGTGAGTCTGTTGTTGAATATGGACATTTGACTGAATCAATCAGAACCGTTTCGAGTTTATCATTATAATTATTAATTATTATATACGTTTTTATTAGAATTCTTATTATTATTAGATATGGAGTCATTATGTTCTTATTCTGACGTTAAAAAAAATCCAGTGCTGTTACTGTTCACTGAAACTAAAACTATTTAAAAGAGTTGCTGTCAATCGAAACAAAGCTGAAATTAAATTAAAAAAAATTAAACTTAGAAATTTTATACTAAAACATTTCAATTAAATAAACTCAATTTGAAGTACTAAAATAACCAACTAAAATAAATAAATGAAAGCTCAATAGAAATATTTTTGAAAAATTATAAAAATCACAAAAAAATTAAACAAATATATAAACATTTTAAAAGCTAATTCAGACTATTAATTTGCTACTATACATATATTAATACTAAAGTAGTATTTGAATAATACAAAAATATCACTGATTAAAGTATATTTTTTGTTCATTTGTGATATAAAACTTCAAATGTGCTTCAATAACTGCGATATTCAGTATTATTTAGTTTTATTAAAGCTTTATTAATATTTTAAATTAGCTTTTATTTGTACATTTTTAGTTTACATATTAATTTTATATTAATTTTCAGTCATTTTAAGTGCTTTTGTCATTTATTCGTTTTTTTTAATATAGTGCTAGGGTTAATTCATTTTTATTTTAGTTTTTTTATTCATAAAATTATTATATAATATTATTAATAAGCATTTTGATATTTTTAGTGCTTCACCTTAAACTAAACAAAAATTAGAAATGTTGCCTTCGCAATAAACTGAAATAAGTTCACGTTTCTCTTCGATTTTATTTCAGCTTTATTCAACTGACAGAAACGTTTTTAACAGTTTTAGTTAACGATAATAACCTAAAATTCGCTGCGTCCCAAATCACACAAACTTCCCAACTACATAGAATGTCACACACACACAGTCCACACACACTCCCAGACACACACATACACAGTCCACACACACACACACAGTCCACAAACACTCCCAGACACACACATACACAGTCCACACACACACACACACACAGTCCACAAACACTCCCAGACACACACATACACAGTCCACACACACACACAAACACTCACAGACATTCACACACACACACACACACACTCACTTACTTACAGAGTACACACACACACACTCTCACACACACAGTCGACGAGCTGCTCACTCACTCACACTCTCTCTCTCACACACACACGCTCACTCACTCACCGTCGCCGAGCTGCTCACTCACTCACACTCTCTCTCTCACACACACGCTCACTCACTCTCACACACACTCACCGTTGCCGAGCTGCTCACTCACTCACTGACATACACACACTCACTGACACACACACACACTCTCACACACACACACTCACTCACCGTCGCCGAGCTGCTCACTCACTCACACTCTCTCTCTCACACACACGCTCACTCACTCTCACACACACTCACCGTTGCCGAGCTGCTCACTCACTCACTGACATACACACACTCACTGACACACACACACACTCTCACACACACACACTCACTCACCGTCGCCGAGCTGCTCACTCACTCACACTCTCTCTCTCACACACACGCTCACTCACTCTCACACACACTCACCGTTGCCGAGCTGCTCACTCACTCACTGACATACACACACTCACTGACACACACTCACTCACTCTCACACACACACACTCACTCACCGTCGCCGAGCTGCTCACTCACTCACACTCTCTCTCTCACACACACGCTCACTCACTCTCACACACACTCACCGTTGCCGAGCTGCTCACTCACTCACTGACATACACACACTCACTGACACACACACACACTCTCACACACACACACTCACTCACTCACCGTCGCCGAGCTGCTCACTCACTCACACTCTCTCTCTCACACACACACTCACTCACTCTCACACACACACACTCACTCACTCACCGTCGCCGAGCTGCTCACTCACTCACACTCTCTCTCTCACACACACACACACTCACTCACTCACCGTCGCCGAGCTGCTCACTCACTCACACTCTCTCTCTCTCACACACACGCTCACTCACTCACCGTCGCCGAGCTGCTCACTCACTCACACTCTCTCTCTCACACACACGCTCACTCACTCTCACACACACTCACCGTTGCCGAGCTGCTCACTCACTCACTGACATACACACACTCACTGACACACACACACACTCTCACACACACACACTCACTCACTCACCGTCGCCAAGCTGCTCACTCACTCACACTCTCTCTCTCACACACACACACTCACTCACTGTCGCCGAGCTGCTCACTCACTCACACTCTCTCTCTCACACACACACACTCACTCACTCACCGTCGCCGAGCTG
Source organism: Gila orcuttii (assembly GCA_026230005.1). NCBI lineage: Eukaryota > Metazoa > Chordata > Actinopteri > Cypriniformes > Leuciscidae > Gila > Gila orcuttii. Next base: position 2,399,568 of record JAPDVR010000001.1, on the reverse strand, counting down.
CTCACTCACTCACACTCTCTCTCTCTCACACACACGCTCACTCACTCTCACACACACTCACCGTTGCCGAGCTGCTCACTCACTCACTGACATACACACACTCACTGACACACACTCACTCTCACACACACACACTCACTCACCGTCGCCTCGCTGCTCACTCTGGTCAGGCGTGTCGGAGGTCGTGACCCCTGCGGACGCCTCGCTGCGACTGACGCTCTCCCGTGAGCCGAAGCGGACCCTGGCGTGTGTGTGAGAGAGTGTGTGTGTGTCCGGGGGCGTGTCGGGCAGGTCCTCGGCTTTGATTGGTGTGACGGTGAAGCGCACGGACGAGGCCATGGCTTCCGGCGCCGGCGGGTCCGACAGGACGGCGGCTCCTCGTCACACACAGCTCACGCTCACCGGCGGCGACACACACACACGCATCACCATGGAGACACTGTGATCTCGGGGGAGATTGATGATGATGTCACGGTTTGAGTGCTTGATTGTAACAGCAGTGATTGTGTGTGTGTATGTGAGTGTGTTTGTGTGTGTGGAAAAGAGGAATGTGTCCCAATAGGGCTTGTTTTCGCTCAGATCAGCGTTTGAATCTGATTTCAGCGAGAGTTTGGAACAACGATTTACGTAATGAAACCGCTGAACTGAACAGTGTATGAAACATTAACATTCCTCTACTGTAAGACAACATACGCGTGCGTGTGTGTGTGTGTGTGTGAGAATGAATGAATGAGAGTGTGTGTGTATGTGAAAAGGGAAAGACAAAACGAAACAAAACAAGCAGTCAAAACATGGTTCATTTAAAAACTGAGTGCAGTCTATATAGGGAGCTCACTGGGTTCGGCTAGTGTAAGGTCCAGAGTGCTGTCTATATAGGGAGCTCGCTGGGTTCGGCTAGTATGAGGACCAGAGTGCTGTCTATATAGGGAGCTTAATGGGTTTGGCTAGTATGAGGACCAGAGTGCAGTCTATAGAGGGAGCTCGCTGGGTTCGGCTAGTATAAGGTCCAGAGTGCAGTCTATATAGGGAGCTTAATGGGTTTGGCTAGTATAAGGTCCAGAGTGCAGTCTATATAGGGAGCTCACTGGGTTTTGCTACACAATCTTGCCGTTAGATCCTGCGACAAACCTGCACCTGAGCGCCTCCATTAAGCCAATTATAATCCGACCGCAGACACACACCTGACAGCGGCTCAAATTAGACAGACACCCTTATTAATATCATTAAAAAAATTCTTTATATAACTAATAAAGCCATTCACCTCAGAACAGGCGCCCGCGAGACGCTTCCATGATGTTTAACGTTAAACGCAAACCCGCGCTTACAGTCGCATTATTATTATTATTCACTTCTGATCAACACGAACGAATAATTTCACTAATTTACCTCCGGACTGCTGTCACGAGTCCACCGAAGCCGGTCCTCAGGGTACAATCCGGTGTGTTTATCGCCCCGGTTTCAGGAGGATCATCAAATCAGCACGTTTGACTGAGCAACGGGCGTAAGCGCGCTCATGAGAGCAACTGTCCCTGCGTCATGACGTACATGCGTAGGATGCGCTGTAGGGAAATGTAGTTCTCCGCGTACTATTTACATCACGTAGAAAACTACAATTAGACTTTTTTATTATTTAAATCCCCATATTAGCATTTCCTTACAAATAAAGCTGACGCACAATTACACAAATCTCGCATTTTATTGTATTTCACATGAGGATTCGTTGAGTACACACACAAAAAAACAATGCCTTTAGAAAACAAACATGACATTATTCAGTTAGAAAAAAAATAAAAAAAAATATGTATATAGTGTAAAAGTTCATGGTTCCGATCAGAGCACGGGTCGCGGCTGTTGGGTCAGCAGAAGCCCGAAGCGCTTCTTGATGGTCACGCGGTGTCGGGAGAACTTGTCGTCCGGGGAGAAGCGAGCGGGGTGCGCGGAGCTCGTGGGCTGACCGCTCGCGTCCACTTTCTGCACAGAAATAAGATAATATATTCAAAACATGCCTCAAGTCTGAATTATTCTGATCTATATTACATGTATACACGTTTAATGGCCAAATATGCCGCCATTACAGCTAAATAAAAGCCGTCTCACCTTCAGAGTGTAAACCCTGTCGCCTTTCTCATTCAGATAAAACTGCAGGAACATGATGAGCTCTCGACAGTCACACAGCGAGTTACAATGTCTGTCGGTTTATTTCGAAAATATCCGAGCAGAAACCAGGTTTATAATCGGCAAAGCTGCTCAAAACACCACGTGTGCGACTGATCCCGAAACAAAGCGGATGTGTGCGGGACGAGCCGCGGCGCAAAGCAGGATGGGAAACTGAGTTTTTAAAAGGTCACGTGAGTAAAGAAAACCTCCCGCTTGCTCTAATAATACAACGGCACACATAACAAGAATAATTATTAATGTAAATAAATGTGACTTAATCATTTTATAGTTAATGAAATGCGATTTTATTGTTTGGAACACAGATATGCTGATTTGTGTTTGTTTTTAAAAGTGTGCAGTTTAAATCTGCATTTCAGCAGTGAGCAACTGTTCAAATTAACCAGTTATTTAACCTTCAAAGTCTTTGAATATTTTCTTCGAGATAATCAGATCCTCTGAGGCTACTTTAGTGTCAGGTAAAGTTGGTAATTTGGTAAATTCTTGATGTAATTTATATATGCCTTTTTTGTGTGCCAATTGAATTGTTTTGTTGTTGTTTTGAGGTAGATTAATGGCTAACACTTGCAATATTAAAAATAAAACTAATTTACACATTAACTGATATAAAATTAGCTAAAGCATTGTTCTTCTTATGTAAAATCCCCTGTTTGTAGATGGAGAAGCTTCAATCACCACATGCGGACCACATTTCAGCACAGCCTTTTTCACACTCAATTGTGCATCAAGAGACGCATCTAATGGAGCACGCACTTCCACTTAATGAGGATAATGAGCTGTTTAATTACGAAGAAATCACATGTGTAAATGCACAGGATAGGATTCAAGACGATCAGACTGAAACACAATGTGTTGACGCTGAAAACACGTTTCTTGTGCCAGAAACACTTCCATCAGCGCAAACATTTGTTTATTCCCTTCATTCGCAGCTTCAGTATGAGGAGCACCAGGAAACATTCGACCCAAACACCGTCTACGAGGATCCTGGAAGTGCAACAAACCTAGATATAAACATCAAACCTCTATTCACAGATATTAACCCTTTCCACACACCTCATCTTAACCCTTCGTTGCCTGTTCTGGTTCCTCGCTTTAACCCCGTTGCTTCAGTGCCTCATCAGAATCAGTTCTGGCCCGTTTACATGCCTCCACAGCACTTTAACCCTGGGTTTAACTTTAACCCTGCATTTAACTGTAACCCTGGGTTAAACTTTAACCCTATGTTAAACCCGTTAGTGGCCTGTGGGGAATCCGCCTTCTCCTGTCTTGTGCTTAGACCGCATATGAGCGTTTATCCCGTTTGTCCCGCACCATATCCGTTTCTAAACACCACAGGTTCAGTCTCCTACACACACTCACACACACACTCGTTCCCCGCAGACGTGCTCGACTCGTACGAACTGTGGCAGAGACTGTGTGAGACGGCGAAGGACTTCAGCTCCAGCAGTCCAGATACTGAGGCTCTCGCCTGCTTCTTCATGTGAGAACACACACACACACACACACACACACACACACACACACAAACTCACTCACTCACTCACACACACTCACTGACTCACTCACACACACTCACACACTCACTCCCACACACACTCACTCACTCACTCCCACACTCACTGACTCACTCACACACACACACACACTCACTCCCACACACACTCACTCACTCACTCACACACACACTCCCAATCATATCACATCCATACTGCAGATCATGGGTTTTCATCTGCACATCATTATATTCTATAATTCAACGATGATGATATATAATTAATTCTATAATTAAAGATTTATCATGTATTATAAAATGTTATTGAAACAGGAACTCATTGTGATATTATGATGCTTATATCATATCAATAATAAAGGCCCGTTCACACCAAGAATGATAACTATAATCATAAAGTTTTGAAAATCGCTAAAGACAGTACAACTATAACGATAAGCGGTCGAGTAAGTCAAATTTAATAAAAAAAAATGTATTTAAATTATTTTATTAGCAAATGTATATATTTGTTATTTTAGTTTTCATTTGTTTCATTTTTATCATTATAATTCATACTTTTTCATTCTATTAACTGACATTATTATTTTTTTATTGTTTACTACTTATTATCGTTTATAAAAAAATCAACCTTTATTTATTCATTGTTGTGTTATTATTTTATAATAAAAGTGTAGGCCTGTACATTTGATATGAAAAGGTATGAAAGTAGGCTATGTTTGTAATTATTTATTTTTTTTTACTTCATATTGCATATTTTATTCATTAGTTGTTTATTTGGGAATTTTTTTTTAAATATTTGTTTACTAATTAATTCATTATTTTTCATTATCATTCGCCACATTGACAGATAAACGATATTGAATCATTTTCAGGGCGATTTTTTTTTGTCCAGAAACACTGAAAGCCAATCAGAATTCTTCATACATAGTTTGAATCTCGCGCGCGCGCTTGAAATAAACAGAACGTTATGACGTCTGTTGGCGTGGACGCTAATATTTATCATTACAGCTATCGTTAATTGTGTAAACGGGTCTTTAAGGCTTGTTTTTTTGATCAAACCTGTTTTGTTTATCTGTGTGTCTCTCTCTCTCAGTCGCGTGATTCGCTCTCTCGCCGTTCACAGTCCTGATCTGCCGTTCTCGGATGCCGTGAACGCGGCCGTTGAGGAATGGAGGAAAATCCCGCTCTATCAACGCGAGCAATATCACGTCACTGCCAGGATGTGAGCTAAACAAAAATTACAAAAATTTCTGACACTGACATGATCGAGGTGTGTTAATAATTAACATTTCATTATGTAGTGTACATTAGTTCACAGTTCATTAACGAATGTTAACAAGATTTTAATAAAGTATTAGTAAATGTTGAAACTAACATTAACAATTAATAAATGCTGTATACGTGCAGTTCATTATTAGTTCATGGTAACTAATGTTAACTTACAAACCTTATTGTAAAGTGTTACCAATTAATTTAATTATACAATAATAGTGTATTAATTTGATGCTATGGAGCAGATTTGTCATTTTTAACCCCTTAGTTGCAGAAATGGTGGATAAAGTGCAAATCTCACAATAAAAATCTTTAAGAGGTTTTGGGAATTTACTGCTTGTCGGGAATTGAAGTTTTTTGTTTATACTCCTCTAGGTTCATTGAGTTGGAAGAACAGAACAAGAGCACCAACAGAGCCGATGGAGATCAGTCGATTCCCACTGGTCAGGATTTATTAAAATGGCTCACAGTTAATGTTTTATTTATGCTGTTTGATAAAACATTCTAACCTAAACTTCTTCTATGACTGAATTAAACAGTAAACAATGAACCTCGTCACTTGCGCAGGTACTGTGAAGAAAACAAGTAAACGATCTAAAAAGGCGCGGCCGGTTGAAGATCTCGCCGAGAGCGCGCTGGCAGAATACTCACAGGTCATGGACGCTCTGGGGTCAAAGGTCAGCGATGGGTCAGAGGTCACCGGAGCCGACGAGGAGGACGTGTGTGCACTGTACTTCAACCAGCTGTTCAACCACTGCGAAGTTACCAACGAGGTCAATTAAAATCCTATGAATTCTTCTGTATCACATTCTAAAGCCTCTCTAAATTATCAAAACCAGTGTTGGGGAAAGTTACTTTGAAAAGTAATGCGTTACATTATTGCGTTACTCACTTAAATAGTAACTAACTGCGTTAGTTAGTTACTTTTTTAGAAAAGTAATGCGTTACATTACTTTTGCGTTACCTTTTACGTTTTGGGCTTGTTTTTTTATAACAAAAAAGTTATTTTTATGGGCAAATGTAAAGACCCTTTCACACCAAAACTGAAATAATAATCCTCAGGCTGAAGGAAATGCAGATTCACGCATTTACAGTAAAGCTAGAGTATAGTAGAGGTAGAGTACAGTAGAGGTAGAGTACAGTAGTGTACAGTAGAGGTAGAGTACAGTAGAGGTAGAGTACAGTAGTGTACAGTAGAGTAGAGGTAGTGTACAGTACTGTGCAGTAGAGTACAGTAGAGGTAGAGTACAGTAGTGTACAGTACTGTGCAGTAGAGTACAGTAGAGGTAGAGTACAGTAGTGTACAGTAGAGGTAGAGTACAGTAGAGTAGAGGTAGAGTACAGTACTGTGCAGTAGAGTACAGTAGAGGTAGAGTACAGTAGAGGTAGAGTACAGTAGTGTACAGTAGAGGTAGAGTACAGTACTGTGCAGTAGAGTACAGTAGAGGTAGAGTACAGTAGAGGTAGAGTACAGTAGTGTACAGTAGAGTACAGTACTGTGCAGTAGAGTACAGTAGAGGTAGAGTACAGTAGAGTAGAGGTAGTGTACAGTAGAGGTAGAGTACAGTAGTGTACAGTAGAGGCAGAGTACAGTAGAGGTAGAGTACATTAGTGTACAGTAGGTGTCGAGTACAGTAGCAGTAGAGTACAGTAGAGGTAGAGTGCAGTAGAGATAGAGTACAGTAGTGTACAGTAGAGGTAGAGTACAGTAGAGGTAGAGTACAGTAGTGTACAGTAGAGGTAGAGTACAGTACAGTAGAGGTAGAGTACAGTACTGTGCAGTAGAGTACAGTAGAGGTAGAGTACAGTAGAGGTAGAGTACAGTAGAGTAGAGGTAGTGTACAGTAGAGGTAGAGTACAGTAGTGTACAGTAGAGGCAGAGTACAGTAGAGGTGGAGTACATTAGTGTACAGTAGCAGTAGAGTACAGTAGAGGTAGAGTGCAGTGGAGGTAGAGTACAGTAGAGTAGAGGTAGTGTACAGTAGAGGTAGAGTACAGTAGAGGTAGAGTACAGTAGAGGTAGAGTACAGTAGAGGCAGAGTACAGTAGTGTACAGTAGAGGCAGAGTAGAGTACAGTAGCAGTAGAGTACAGTAGAGGTAGAGAACAGTAGAGGTAGAGTACAGTAGTGTGCAGTAGAGGTAGAGTACAGTAGAGGTAGAGTACAGTAGAGGTAGAGTACAGTGGTGTACAGTAGAGGTAGAGTACAGTAGAGGTAGTGTACAGTAGAGGTATAGTACAGTGGTGTACAGTAGAGGTAGAGTACAGTAGTGTACAGTAGAGGTAGAGTACAGTAGAGGTAGAGTACAGTAGTGTACAGTAGAGGTAGAGTACAGTAGAGGTAGAGTACAGTAGTGTACAGTAGAGGTAGAGTACAGTACAGTAGAGGTAGAGTACAGTACTGTGCAGTAGAGTACAGTAGAGTAGAGGTAGTGTACAGTAGAGGTAGAGTACAGTAGAGGTAGAGTACATTAGTGTACAGTAGCAGTAGAGTACAGTAGAGGTAGAGTACAGTAGAGTAGAGGTAGTGTACAGTAGAGGTAGAGTACAGTAGAGGTAGAGTACAGTAGAGGTAGAGTACAGTAGTGTGCAGTAGAGGTAGAGTACAGTAGAGGTAGAGTACAGTAGAGGTAGAGTACAGTAGAGGTAGAGTACAGTGGTGTACAGTAGAGGTAGAGTACAGTACTGTGCAGTAGAGTACAGTAGAGGTAGTGTACAGTAGAGGTATAGTACAGTGGTGTACAGTAGAGGTAGAGTACAGTAGTGTACAGTAGAGGTACAGTACAGTAGAGTAGAGGTAGTGTACAGTAGAGGTAGAGTACAGTAGAGGTAGAGTACAGTAGTGTACAGTAGAGGTAGAGTATTGTCGAAAATTATCTATTACAGGGTTAATAAACCGGCGTTCTCATTATAAAGTGTGTTTTCTCTCTTTCAGGCTGGTTTCGACATGGACTACATCAGCTCTCTTCTCTCCACAGATCACAGCCTCACCGATGTCCTTAAGGAAAATTCCCAGGATTTGTTTTCCAGTGGCATTCCCAAGCCAGTTGCCGGATGCTCCCATTGGACTCCACAATGTGACTTCAGCCAGTATAATGGCTCAAATCTTCAAGATCACATGATGCAGAAATCATTGAGGATTTACACACCAACTGGGATGGAAAATGGCGACCAGAACGCATTTCAAACATTAAGTTCCCAAGGCGTCCAAGTCCAAGAAACAATTAATTCTGCTTTCCAAGACTTTGGTCCATCTGGAAACTCTTTAGGAGGAAAAAGAGAGACTTTGTACGTTGCTGAACTTGAAACCACCATCCAATCCGAGTGCTTCAGTCTTCAAAACTACAAATCCCATCATGCATCATTTATGCATTCCATAAAACATCCAAAAACCCCTGCAAATAGTGGAGTTGAGCATGATGGAGAGGAAAACACGGTGACCAGACAAAAAACAGAGAAAATGGGAAGTACAAAGGAAAAGAGAAACATGGCTACAGTCATTCCCAATGATTCTCAGCAGGGAATGAGAAATAATAGAGCGAAAACACAGACAAACGTGAAGGAGACGTCCGAGGAAAAGAACGTAAACCGGAACAAAAAACAGAAAAGACGACGTAGAAGACGGAACCAGGAAAAGATCACAGCGCTCAATGAGAGAACAACAGACGATAAAAGGAAAACAGCTGAAAACCAAAGGAATAGAAATAATCAAAATGGTCAACTAAGATCTGCAACCAAACATGGAGCGAAAGAAACCGATTTTTTTAAAATAATCACAGAAAGAGAGCAATTACAGCAGCGTACGGACGTGACTGAGGCGAGGAAAGTTAGAAGAGTTGATGAGATTGAGAGACGACAAAGGCTGATAAAAACGGCCAGATCTCAAGAGAGTCGACGAACGATGTAAGCAGAAAGAAACGATGGAAAAGAGCGGCAAAAATGGGCCATTGGAGAGAATGGAGATGGTTTTCTGATCGCACGAGAGAGACAGGTACATGAAACACGACCAAAACCCGCTCAAACCACCAATGAAGACGCTTGAGGAGGTTCAAGGTGGACGAATGTAACGAAAAATCCACTTGAGGCATAATAAAACATATTTGAACCACAGGAAATATCACATCTTTATTTAAACTCCCCCTGTGGTGAAAATCCAGTTTTTAATGTTGTTTTTATGTGTATGTGGTGTTTTTAATATGCTTTAAGACAAACCATGTGTAAATTCATAAGTCAATACCATTGCTGAGTATTTTCTCCATAAACCTGCAGTGAACAAAAGACTTTTTGAAACGGTTTGGAATCGCTGGTGTTCCTGACGTGACAAACTACCTTAACCAATCAGATCAACGTGCTTCAGCATATCATTAACAGTGAACTAGCAGGGGAGTTTCGAGAGATTCCTGGTTATCCCGGTATATTTTTCTGTTGATATGAAAAATCGGGTAGATTTAGCTATATAGCGGGTGTATGATTACGATGATATGAAATATAGGCTATGCCTTTTTCCACTAACGTACGTGAGTTGTTCAAAGCATTTCTGATGATTGTGACAATGAGATGGAGAACAGGAACATGGTTTGTGTAACATTAGCAACCCATTATTAGCTGTTTGATAACATAGTCAAGCAAAAGGCTAATCATAATTATCGTTTTGTGTCTGAGGTTGTAAAGAGCGATACCAATGTGCAGCGTTTACCTCAGTGTGTTGGCCGAGTGAATCTAAGCTGAGGTGAGTGGAGTCGGGGCTAATTTGAATATTCATGAATCCGTGTATAATAAATTAGGTGAAGGTGTCGAGTTACATTTAAGCTATTTTAAGGCATGAAGATTTTTTTTTCACAGGAAAAAACGTTTAAATATGTCATTATGGTGATCAAAGATGAGTTTTAAGGGATAAAATGATTGACTACAGGGAGACTTTAAGAATTTGAATAAAGCATAAAATAATATGACATCAGCAGAAATATTATAGTTTTTCCAATATAAGAAACTTTACAAAACAAACTATAAATACACAGTGTGGGTTGGAAAAACAGGACAAGAGTAGAAGAGCCGATGATCAAACCAGCAAAACTCGTACAAAACGGCATATACATTCGAGAAAGGTTCGAGTAAAGACAGGAAACATCACGTCTTCATTTAAGATTTTTAATATATTAAAGTATAAAATAACATGACAAATCAGCAGAAGTCTTTGACAGTACAAATGTCTTTGGTTTTTCCAATTTACAGTTTAAAATGACAAAAATATACACTTTTAAATACACATACAGATCCTTCAGGCATAATCATTATAAAAAAGGTACTTGTTCCAAGGCACATTCATTTAGTGTTATATTCTCACAGTATCATTCCCAGTGCCCAGATTGACATGAAAACAGCACAGATTAAGAAGAAATCACTTGCACACATATAAACGTAACCCTTTCACACACAGCTTCATATCTCACACAGTTATTGCACATGCAGTGGGACATTCGTTCCAGTATTGCGACATTGCTACCGACCAAGCGATGCTCCTCAGTCTGACTTCCTATTGGTCAATCCGTAGCCGTTATAAATCCCATTGTTGCCTTTGGCCTTCCCATTGGGAATGCCATTGTGATTTCCGTCAGAGAGCACATTGGAACGGAGATACTCTGTAAAGACTTTCCGATAAACTGGATGCATCATCATTAAGTCCTGCAGACAAGCTTTAGGAGATGAATAGAAAACCAATTAGTATTCGATATTAAAATACCACCGTTATCATCTTAGCTGAATAAACATTAAGCTGCATTAGAAGAATTGGGTTTCATCTGTATTGGCGCATCTTTCTGCTTACTCAAATTGTTTATCTGTCTATGTGGTGTTTTTAATATGCTTTAAGACAAATCATGTGTAAATTCGACAGCATTGCTGAGTATTTTCTCCTTAAAACTGCAGTGAACCAAAGACAGTCTCAAAAACACGCTTTGAAATCGCTGGTGTTTCTGACGTCACAAACTACCTTGTAACCAATCAGATCAACGTGTGATCGTCAACCAGTGGATCTCTGAGTGAGTGAGTGAGTGAGTGGAGGCGGGGCTCATTTGCATATTCATAGAACTGCATATATGAAATGAGGCAAGGGTGTCGAGTTACATTCAAGCTATTTTAAGGCATGAAGTTTTTTTTTTCAAGGAAAAAACATTTAAATATGTTATTTTGGTGAGCAAAGATGAGTTTTAAAGGATAAAACAATTGACAACAGGGGGACTTTAAATCTTACGAACATGCGATTTTATAGATATGTACTTCATAGACCAAGGTGAACACATTTAGACAGGTTGTAAACCCTGTTTTGTGGTCAGACAATTTGATAACTTTAACACAAACGTAACTGTAAGCAATCGTTTAGAGGCTAGACCAGGGGTCACCAACCCTGCTCCTGGAGAGCTACTGTCCTGCAGATTTTAGCTCCAACCCCAATCAAACACACCTGGACCAGCTAATCAAGCTGTTCAGGGTTACTTGATAATTACATGCATGTGTGTTGGAACAGAGTTGGAACTGAAGTCTGCAGGACTGTAGCTCTCCAGGAGCAGGGTTGGTGATCCCTGGGCTAGACCGTCCTATTTTACAATGATTTTTTGAAGTTTTTTACCCTCAGTAGGTCGCCCCCTGGTGGTCAGCGCTGAGAACATCTCTTCTACATCGTGCTGCGGGATTCCCACCAGCGCCCCCATCAGGCCGGACAGATCGTCTGCGCTCAGAAACCCATCCTGGTCCGTGTCGAACCACTGCGAACAGACGCCAAATTAGGATTTAAACTCTTGAGGAATGCATTACATTAAGAAACTTTACAGGCCATAAATATTTTTCGCATGATTTAATTGAAAACAGACAGAATGAATTGGGGGGGAAAAAAAATCTAATTGCATGAATATAACCCAAAAATCATATTGAGATAATTTTGCCATATATTGTTTTTAGGGATGCACGATATATCGGCCACCATATCGGTATCGGTCGATATATGTTCATTTTTAATGGTGATGTTATCGGTCTGATAAGAAGTTTTGGCTGATATATTAAAGCTGATAAATAATGTATTATTTCTTTCAGCTGAGTCACTTCTCATGATGGTTTTGAATCGCTTGAAATATGATTGGAATCACTTAAAAAAGGATAATTAAACAAAATGGAGTAAAGTAGTGTAAATCTGTCATATCGGCCACATAAAATTATAATGAGAAGATTATAATTGCGGATTTTAACGGTGAGAATTTTTGTTTTTGTAATCAGGCTTTTAAAAATTATATACATATTTGGATTTAAATTTATCGGCCAATATATCGGTTATCGTCTTTCAAATATAAAGAATTATCGCTATTGGCCAAAAGGTTCATATCGGCGAATCGCTATTTTTTTTATTGAGTTTTAAATTTAATCACTTTCCACTGATGTTTTTTATGGAACAATAAAATGGAGCAATTATCAGAGAAAACCGCAATAATTGTGCAATTTCTATTACAATTTGCCATCAAAATAAGCTAAATTATATTGCAGTTATATTACATTATAAATAACTAAATATATAAATAATGTACATTTTCACAGAAATAAAGTAAATAATATTGGGCCTATTTTTATTAAAAAATGTATTATTATATATGGTTTTGTATCGTGATTAATAATTATTTTTAGGTTTTTATTAGTAAACAATTTTATGAAACAAATCAATAAATAAATATATTCTTATAGAAACTGATATTATTGGACTGTAAAAAAACATCAAGTTTAATAATAATAATAATTTATTTGCTTTCAAAACATTAAACCATAAAGCTTTTATTTTGGAGTAAAACTGCAGTGAGATCTTCTTGTTTTTTTTGTAAATAGATTTATAAATGATTCTCATTACAGATTTTGTCGCAAACATACGTTATAAGCAACTTAAAAACTCGACGGAGAGCATTTCTGGCCCAGCTGTCAGCATTTCCCCAGCACTCTTTTATAACACCGTAAAAACAGTCCACAGTCAGAACAAACAGCTTGCGTAATACGAGTTTATGATGCGACACACCCCTGAACACACACTCACCGTGAACGCCGTGTGTATGAGAGACTCCAAACTCCTGAAGCCAGAAACGGCCAACACACTCAAACAAACCTGCCTCATGTCCACCGTATCATCCTGCAAACACACACTAATGCTCACACAATACACACATCTGATCATTTGTAAGTTGCTTTGTATAAGAGGGAATCTGTCTCTCTCTCTCTCACACACACACACACACACACACCATTACCTTTGAATAAAGCGAGCAGATCTTCACTGCCGTCTTTCTGTCCTTGAGCCCCAAAATAGAGGTCAGGTGATCGGCTGTTACCATGGCGCTCTGGCCTGAGTGACAGCTGTCAATCATGTCGTTCATCACAGTCTCCACTCGAGCGTTCGTAAGACTGATCGGATGAGGAGAATCGAAGAGTGTGAGACAAACGGGTGGAGAGATACTGAACACACACACACACACACACACACACACATACTCTTACACACACACATATATACACACTCTCTCTCTCTCACAAATACACACTCTCTCACACACACGCACACTTTCTCTCTCACACACACACTCTTCTCACACACACACTCTTCTCACACACACATACTCTTCTCACACACACACATACTCTTCTCACACACACACACACCCGTGTTTATGGAGCAGTTGGAGTGTTGCCTGAGCCGGAGGTTCCAGTGGAAGCGAAAGGTTTCCAAGCTTTTTAACAGGAAAACGACCGTCCATCACATAATCAGTGGCAGGAACACCGAGAGCGCTGAATATACAAACAGAAATATTCCAGGTGAAATACAACTTACACTACTTATATAGTTAACATGTTATTTGACCAGGTCGAATACCAGGTTTTTATAGCTAAAAAAAACTAAACTGTCCAAATAAACTACAACATAATCATTTTAGTTATTTGAAATAAAGCAGAAATTAAATAAAATATAACTAGATGAAAAACTTAAAATGTAGTAATTGAAGTTCTAATATAACTAAAATAAAAATAAAATAAAGCTAAAAAAAAAAAAAATATATATATATATATATATATATATATATATATATATATATATATGGCAAAAGCGCATAAAATTATAAAATGTTGCTAACTTCTAAAACGTAAACTAAGATTCTACTGAAAAAATAAATATATATAATTTAGGATATATAAAAACAAAATCTAACTCAAAATATTAATAAATACCATAATAGTAGTATATAAATAATACTAAAATAACACCAGTCTTATTTTAGTATAATTGAGATACTACTATAGTTTACATTTTTAAATATTTCTTCAATTTTCATTTTAAATTTTTTTTAAAAATTAAGTTAATGAGTTTCTGATTAAGATTTGTCATTTGTATTGTTTTTTTTTTAAATGTCTATATAATTTTTATTTGTATTCACATGAAGTTAATCTAAATGAAAATTAGAAATAATTCAAAATGAAATAAAAATGTTATTTAAAATGTTTTTTTATGGTTTTAGTTTATGATACTAAACCTGTTGCATACATTATACATATATTTCGTTAAATACAAAAAATAATTGATCAAATATTGGTAAATCCTTTGATTATGAATGCACTAGTCACTAACTGTTGTTAGTTTAGGAACATGATAATGTAAAACTCCACTGAAGTCACTTACAGCTGTGATTAAAATTATTCAACCCCGCAATACAAATTATTGCAGGTTTATTGGCAAAATGTACAGACTTTCAGCTGTTTGCAATGGACAAATCAAACAAAAGCAATTGAAATAGTTTCAAGTGGTTTCCCCAAATTCAACAAAAAAAGCCACTTTTAATGACTTCTGCAGTCTCAAAAGTATTCACCCCCTTTCTAGTCGAGCATCTTCAGCACTGAGTAGAACAGCCGTCTGCTGTTATGAGCTTCCTCAAACGAGATGTGTGTCTGAGGAATCTGACCCGCTCCTCATGAGCAATGGCCTCCAGTTCAGGGATATTCTCGGCCTTCTTCAAATCCCACCAGAGATTGTCTATGTGGTTCGAGTCATGTGACTGTGCTGCCACTGTATCTCCCAAGACTTATTCTGCATCTAAGCCTGGGTGGAGTTTGAGGAACGCTGGGGATCGTTGTCCTGTTGAAGGTCCTGTTCAGCTTCCTCACTGACGGAGTGATGTTCTCCAGGCCCACCACTGACCCACCACTGACCCCATCACTGACCCATCACTGACCCACCACTGATCCATCACTGACCCACCACTGATCCATCACTGACCCATCACTGACCCACCACTGACCCACCACTGACCCATCACTGACCCATCACTGACCCACCACTGACCCACCACTGACCCATCACTGACCCACCACTGACCCATCACTGACCCACCACTGACCCATCAATGACCCACCACTGACCCATCACTGACCCACCACTGACCCATCACTGACCCACCACTGACCCACCACTGATCCATCACTGACCCATCACTGATCCATCACTGACCCATCACTGACCCATCACTGACCCACCACTGATCCATCACTGACCCATCACTGACCCACCACTGATCCATCACTGACCCATCACTGACCCACCACTGACCCACCACTGATCCATCACTGACCCATCACTGACCCACCACTGACCCATCACTGACCCACCACTGACCCACCACTGATCCATCACTGACCCACCACTGACCCCATTACTGACCCAATCACTGACCCATCACTGACCCAATCACTGATCCATCACTGACCCATCACTGATCCACCACTGACCCATCACTGCTCCACCACTGACCCATCACTGACCCAATCACTGATCCATCACTGACCCATCACTGATCCACCACTGACCCATCACTGCTCCACTACTGACCCATCACTGATCCATCACTGATCCATCACTGACCCATCACTGACCCCATCACTGATCCACCACTGACCCATCACTGACCCATCACTGACCCACCACTGACCCCATCACTGACCCACCACTGCTCCACCACTGACCCATCACTGATCCATCACTGATCCATCACTAATCCATCACTGATCCATCACTGCTCCACCACTGACCCATCACTGCTCCACCACTGACCCATCACTGATCCATCACTGACCCATCACTAATCCATCACTAATCCATCACTGCTCCATCACTGACCCATCACTGACCCATCACTGACCCATCACTGACCCATCACTGCTCCATCACTGACCCATCACTGATCCATCACTGACCCATCACTGACCCATCACTGCTCCATCACTGACCCATCACTGCTCCATCACTGACCCATCACTGATCCATCACTGCTCCATCACTGACCCCATCACTGATCCACCACTGACCCATCACTGACCCATCACGCTGAACTGTAGACCGTGTTCATCACAGCCCACGCTTGATTCCTCCTCAGGCTAAGCTTAGGCTTAAGCTTTATTCCTCCTCAGGACACACCGCTGATCCACAGGGACGAGAAACTCCAGTGTTGTGTCATCGCTCCACAGAACAGAATCCCAAAAAGCTTTTGGGTTTGAGCTCTTTTCTTGTGCGTTTGGGTCAGTAGAGGTGTAGTCCTGGAATTCTGATGCGTTTAGTATGAGCTGGACTGTGCAGCTGAAACCTCAGTGTGTGTGGCCATCAGATATTCTGCAGTCACTCCAGGGTTTCTCTGAACCGTTGATATCTTCCTTCTCCTGCCCGTCCAGGGAGTGCAACCGCTGATCCTTTAACTCTTGTGAGCTATGCTTCCAACGGAGTCTCAAGGAACATTTAGAGCCTTCAATATCTTTTTGTGTCCTGTTCCTAGTTTGTGAAGGGCGATGATGTCTTCTCTTAACTTTTTGGACCATTCTTTTGGCTTATATTTCATATTTCTAACTTGCAGTCAAACGAGACACTCAACCAACCTCGACAGTTCAGATATTTCATGTGTTCTAGCTCAAGCACACCTGGTGCAACTAATGAAGCCCTTGATTAGTGAGACAACACCGGTTTTGCAGGTTATGAGTAGTGGTCGACCGATATTGTTTTTATGATGGACGATGCCGATATCTTAGAGAGCAGGGTGGCAGATATAAAGCC
>JAPDVR010000001.1:2367500-2372500 GCA_026230005.1 Gila orcuttii | reverse complement strand
GACGGCTCGGCTGAGGAAGAGTATGATGTGGTGAAAGAGCCAGCGACGCCAGCCCTGCACAGGCTCCGCCCCCTCCGCCTCAGACAGGCCGGCCAATCGCAGGCGAGCGATGGGCCACATGAGTAGGAAGAAGAGGGTGGCGAGGGTGATGCGGACCGGAAACAGGACCACGCCCAGAATGAGTCCCTGAGAGAGACATCAGAAGTGTTTTATTGGTCAGATAAGTCACATGGCTCAAGTTTAAGTCGAGTGGAATGTCTTCTTTACGTTGTGTCACAAGTCTTCTTCATGTCGAGTCTCAAGTCTTCTTCTTGTCGAGTCTCATCAAGTCAAGTCTTCTTCATGTCGAGTCTCAAGTCTTCTTCATGTCGAGTCTCAAGTCTTCTTTATGTCGAGTCTCAAGTCTTCTTCATGTCGAGTCTCAAGTCTTCTTTATGTCGAGTCTCAAGTCTTCTTTATGTCGAGTCTCAAGTCTTCTTCATGTCGAGTCTCAAGTCTTCTTCATGTCGAGTCTCAAGTCTTCTTTATGTCGAGTCTCAAGTCTTCTTTATGTCGAGTCTCAAGTTAAGTCTCAAGTCTTCTTCATATCGAGTCTCAAGTCTTCTTCATGTCGAGTCTCAAGTCTTCTTTATGTCGAGTCTCAAGTCTTCTTTATGTCGAGTCTCAAGTCTTCTTCATGTCGAGTCTCAAGTCTTCTTCATGTCGAGTCTCAAGTCTTCTTCATGTCGAGTCTCAAGTCTTCTTCATGTCGAGTCTCAAGTCTTCTTCATGTCGAGTCTCAAGTATTCATGTCAAGTCTTAAGTGGAGTCTCAAGTCTTCTTTATGTCGATTCTCAAGTCTCAACAGGACGATACCCAGAATGAGTCCCAGAGAGAGACATCAGAAGCGTTTCATTGGACAGATAAGTCACAGGGCTCAAGTCCGAGTCACTGGTGTCAGAAGTCCAAGTCGAGTCTCAAGTCATCTAATTAGGGACTTAAGTCCAAGTCATGTGACTCAAGTCCACACCCCTGTTATATACAAACATAAGGACTTTAAAATCAACCCTGTATTTAATGGGAAGCCAGTGAGGGGATACTAAAATACATATATGATATATATTTTTTATAGGGTCCCTCTTTTAAGACCCAATCAAAAGTCTTGGATTGAGGGAGACCAGTTGACCAGAGCTAGTTGTAACACACATGGTTTAATATTTTCCACACATGCCATCATGACGAAACTTAGTGTATTTACTAGTTGCCATATGAACACTATATAAACTATATAACACTATATTGTGCCAAAATTAAAAAAAAATCTTTGGAAGATATCACTTAACAGTTTTTGTGTTTGTATACATTTTGACAAATCTGATATTTTAATGTTATATCTGTTATTTAACAGTTGAGATAGTTATTTTATGCTGATCTAACCAGCAGAAGACATTCGCCGGGTTTAAATCCCAGTTGCTCAGAAGGGGCATGTTGTCACACTGCGTTACAATGAGCCCCTATTAGAACAATGCTATTATATTCTATTTTTTTAGGGATTCTATTGAGAACCCATGAGAAAATGGGAATAAAGACTGAGAGTCCATGTATAGAAATTATTAATTATGATTATGTTTTGAACTACGCTGTAATAGTTGTGTTTTGCGGTGTTTGTTGTCAAACTCAAAAAAGAGTTTGTTTTTAATTATTGAAAAAATGCCATTATTTTATTTAAAAATATTTTATTTTGTCTTGTATATTTTTTTGATTAGATCAGATATCATTTTAATCTGTCATATGGTTATGTTATAATGTACCCCACCTATGGGGCATGTTGTCACATTTCAATTCCATTCTATCGGGGTAAATCAAGAAAAAAGTATACACCGTATTAATGAAACAAAACCACATAATTGTACTAGACATGTAAGACATTATGTGGGGGGGTAGGCTAATTCTCTAAACCCCAAGTGGATTTACACAAACTGAGAAAGAATATCAAAAAGTGTTAGGTTGTGCCCCGCTCAAGGGCCAGAAAGATGTGCCATTGTGATTCCAGCTATAGTTTGTTTCTATCCAGTCTGTCATTTATAGTCATTAGCTGCATGGTCTAGATGGATGATATAACTTGATTTCAACTAATGCAAACCAATTTGCAGCAGCAACAAACCAGCTTGCAAACATGTTCTGGTTTCTCTGAAAGTGCTCAAAATACTCGTACAATAACTGTGATCATGAACAGTAAGCTTGTCCTTAAGGCAAAATGAACCCTAGACTTTATTTGGCAATAATTGCCAGCTGACTGAACAATAAGCTTTCATAATGTTTAAACATGACTAAAACTGTGAGCTGAAAAGAGTATAAAGTCTTAGAAAAGAAATACTGGATGTGCAGCATATAAAATTCACCACGGTAAAATACCATAGTCAGCACAGCTATAGTTAGCCTAAGTGTCTTTTAAATGTAAGGTCAAAGCAAACAAAACATTTATCTATGATTTTACAATTCTGCAGTTTGGTTGCTGCTAGGTTACATCACAACACAACAATACATGATGCAGTTGACACATTTTGTTTTGATTATGCTAAATATTTAAAGCGCAAACATATCTTACTTTAATACAATCAAAATACACACTGCGGTGAAAATACATTTAAACAACAATCTGATGTCTGTGGATATCTACAATGAAAATAATACTTCTGTAGGCTACACTATTGTAGATGCCTTTATATTTTAGTAAAGGTTTCTCTTTCAAGTGGATCATAAGTGGGTCCTTGCATGGAATCAAAAAGATTGGAACCCCGTGCTGTAATAACCGTTCTATAGTTCACTGGTCACTATTTAAATAAATCGTTTAAAATAATCGTTACTTTCTTCTTTTGACAAAAATCGGTGAACTTTTAACAGCGAGTTCAATGACAGAACATTGATAATAACCACAGTTTTATTGTAGCAATCGCTACATATCGCTACATAATATGTAGTAAGAATATTTGTCGGAAAGTTCGGTTACCATGGTGATTTTTCGTAAAAGTTCACGCGGAACACGTCATCTGACGTACTGGATTATTTTTCGCACACACGTCACTCAGAACGCTTCTTACCCGAATCCGCTGAGCAGCTGTTAGATCCACTTCATAGACGAACGGGTGAGGAGTTTGTCCTTTATCCTTCAAAATCATCGCGAACACACACTAATACTAAAATACTGAACAATAAACCGATAAATCACTGCGTTCTCGGAGAACGACTAGGAACCGTGCGCACAAACGAGTGAATAAACAAGTGAATAAACAGTTCAGGTGACACTAAAACAAAACTTCAAGTGTATGTGAAACGAACCCTAAGTAAACTACTGATTTAAAACGAAACGAAAACGCGTTGGACCTCCGAGAACGATCAGCACACACAACCAACTTAAGTAACAGAAACTGGAGAAGATTCACACGCTTAACCGACCCAGCCCCCCTAAACACACAGTTTGACCCATCACAGCCTGGTTTGACCCGTATCCATCACTCGACTTGGCCCCGCCCATTAGACGAGCACAATAGTTAGCCCCGCCCACAACACGCACGTTACTCACAATGGTCCCGCCCACTCATCCACGCCCATATAAACTCATTATTTCATATATAAAATTAACTTATCAATTCAAACCTTTAAATGCAATCAGAGATGACTCGATATCTCTCACACTATGTAATGCTGAAAGAAAAACAACACCATAGTTTGAGAATAAAACCAATATTTTTATGCAACGATGAGTCTTTGTTTGGACAAACGTGCAACAAGTCATCAATATTGTTGGCCCATTTTCCTGGATTTTATGTTTGTGGATTTGGCTTTTAAGATTTTATTTCCAATTATTTAAAAAAAAAGTTTTTTAAATAAACTATTTACAATTATTTTATTAAGTAATCATTTACAATTGTTTATTTTCAACTTTAGTCGCACACTAGTATATAAAAAAAGCCACAAATCTCTGCTGCATTACATTTGATTTCTATGAAGAACATCAAACATAAAAAGAAAAGGTTCTATATGGAACGTTAAAGGTTTCAAATATAGAACTTTTTAAGGGTTCCAACATGTGATCATTTTATAATTTAGCTTTAATTATTTTTTTTATTTCGAGTTAACAACTCATAAACATACTTTATCACTAGAAAAAATGGAAATACTGCTAAATAACGTATTAAACATGGAAGTATTATGCAATAATTTCAGACATTTTGTCACAGAGTGTCATTAAACTGCAGGCAGAACCCTATAGTGTTCTACAGTCTATCCTCAGTGTGTTTGTCATCAGGCTGTTGGTTTAGTAGCACACTTTCACACGCAACACCAGTGAATCAGTTTAAGAAATCCTCATTCTTGGCACTTGTGAAAATATGTAAATATGATCTAGTGTTTATCCTAAAGTTCACTGACTCCAGCTGAGATGTTTGTGGGCTGAGAGTGAGTTTCCACTCTTACACAAGATGCATTTCTGAAACCCGTCGGTCAGGTCCACGGCTCATTGTTCTGTGGGTGGAGAACCTCGTTTATTACATTCAGAAACTCATAACCGCTGAGAGATGTGCTACACACACACACACACACACACACGTCAGATGCTCATAACCACTGAGAGATGTGCTACACACGCACACACACACACACACACACACACACACACACACACACGTCAGATGCTCTTAAACACTGAGATGTGCTTCACACACACACACACACGTCAGACGCTCGTCAGTAACACCTGTCAGTCAGAGACGCTGCTGAACGAGTAAATCCAGAGTCACGACTGGCCAACACACACAGAAACTCAAACTACAGTAAAACTAAAGCCTCAAGCAACATTTATCTCACGAAAACCAGCACAACTCTTAAACTGTGACTTTCATAATCGTATTTCTTTTATTTAAAGCTGCTTTTGATACGATTGGGTATAGATATTAATCTCAGCCAAACATCAACGGTGAATAATTCACTCTTTAATGTAAATATATGTCTATAATATGTCT
>JAPDVR010000001.1:2335000-2362500 GCA_026230005.1 Gila orcuttii | reverse complement strand
AGGGACTTATGCAAGGATCCTCTTTGTGGACTTCAGTTCGGCCTTCAATACCATCATGCCTGGTCTTCTCACAGCCAAACTGACCCAGCTCTCCATACCATCCTCGATCTGTCAGTGGATCACCAGCTTCCTGACGGACCGGCAGCAGCGAGTGAGACTGGGGAAACACACATCCAGGACTCTCACCACCAGCACTGGCACCCCTCAAGGGTGCGTTCTCTCCCCACTGCTCTTCTCCCTGTACACTAATGACTGCACTTCTAAAGACCCCACTGTCAAGCTCCTGAAATTTGTCGACGACACCACTGTCATCGGTCTCATCCAAAACGGTGACGAGTCTGCTTACAGACTGGAGGTTGAACAGCTGGCTGTCTGGTGCAGTTATAACAACCTTGAGCTGAATACGCTCAAAACAGTGGAGATGATCGTGGACTTCAGGAGGAACAGCCCAGCACTCCCCCACTCACCATCATGAACAGCACTGTGGAAGCAGTGGAGTCATTCAGGTTCCTGGGCACTTCCATCTCTCAGGACCTGAAGTGGGACAATCACATTGACTCCACTGTGAAAAAGGCCCAGCAGAGACTGTACTTCCTTCGCCAGCTGAGGAAGTTCAACTTGCCACAGGAGCTGCTGATTCAGTTCTACTCAGCCGTCATTGAGTCTGTCTTATGCACTTCCATCACTGTCTGGTTTGGTTCAGCTACCAAATCAGACATCAGGAGACTACAACGGACAGTCCGGACTGCGGAGAGGATCATTGGTGCCCCCCTGCCAACCCTCCAGGACCTGTACTCTTCCAGAGTGAGGAAGAGAGCAGGTAAAATCATCACAGACTCCACTCACCCTGGACACCTCCTGTTTGAACTGTTACCATCAAGACGGCGACTCAGATCACTGGCCACAAGAACATCTCGGCACAGGAACAGTTTCTTCCCACAGGCCATTTCCCTCCTGAACAGTTAACACTCCTCCCAAGGCATATGCCTTAAGTGCAATACTCCCACTGTTTAGTGCAATACCCTACAACTCAGGTGATACTTATATGTAGATTTTTTATTTATAATATTCAAAACACTGTAAATATGTTCATAGTTCATAATCTGTAAATCTGAAAATGTCTATTCTGACTAAACCCAACTGTGATACTTTTATTGTCATATATTTATATTTTTATTTTTTATTCTTATAATTTGTAGTATTATGTCTCTTGTTGTATTTGTATATGTCCACTGGAAGCCTCAGCACCAAAAACAAATTCCTTGTGTGTGCAAGCACACTTGGCAATAAAGCTCTTTCTGATTCTGATTCTGATTCTAAGAAGATGTTACGGTCTATATTAAATCCTCGTCTACACCCTGAAACAAAAAGGCTACTAAACTTTGTATGCTGTATGCTCACTTTTTGATGTTTTTGTATAATCTTTATAATATTATTATTTTTATATTTTATGGGGAGGATTCTTATATTTATGTGATCGGTTTAATCAATATTTCCACATTTTTTTATTTATCTTTATTTTCTTCCTATCTTTTTTTTTTCTTCTCTTTTTTTATTATTTCTCTCAATTCAAATGTGATTTAATATTTGGCTGTCCCTGATCCCCTGGCTTAAATGTAAAAAAAAGACACCCGTGAGCTGTCAATCACTTTATATTAATAAACAGCAGCATATCTTTGCACACTTCTAATGGGATGTTGCAGAAAAGAGCATGTCAATGTTCATCAGTCTTGTCGAAATCCTCCAAAAAACTCATCAAACTAAACTATAGTTTCTTAAATATATTTTTTTTATCTATAGTCAATATTGCATAAATATATCAGCGATTCAGTACGCAAATTAATAACATTTTATTTTTATTTCAATAAATTCTCTCTAAATCTTTAAACAGCAAAACCAAATATATTTAATATCTAATATTTTATTTGTACGATTTATGCATTTATTATTTAACTAAACCAAAATATTACAATATATTAAAAGAGAATCAATTGAAAACTATTTTACTACAGATTATTTGTGACATTACGTTCGTCCATAAATATAAGTAATTCTCAATCCATACAGTGTTTTGACATATTTTATACCGTAAAGATTGATTAAAACTTAAATTTAGCATAGAAATTAAAATGCATAAACGTATACATCGACGTTTGGTCTTAGAATATTATAGTAATGTATTTAATGTTTAAATAAGAGCACTGTGTTGTCGAAATATCTGTTTATTTGATGTGAATGTCGATGATCGTCAGATCGTCTCACCTTTCCAAGCTCTTCGATCAACGAAAATAAGCAGAATATGTTTATATAGCGGAGTATAATAATCAGACTGATTCACATTTAATGATTAAATGAAATAACGCAATATCAGAAGTGCTGCTGCTCTCCACACAGGGAACCTACAGATGACGTCACGCGGAAAGCAGCACTTCCGGCCCTGACTCATGACGTCAGAGATGACGCTCCAGCGTGAGTGAACGCCACTGATTGGACATTGAACATATACATTTTGCATATTGTATACAAAGTTGTATATGATAAACATTTCATCCCTGTATGTTTTGCAAGAAAATGTTAAGTAAAAAAAATGGCACTGATCGACAAGCAATGATATACACATACATAGATATACATACATATATAATGTGTATGTATATGGACTGGACACCCAGTAAATATGCAAATTAATCACTTTAATTTTTTTAAATTTCTCCTCTAAGACTCAATATTTATTTTTGAACACCAAAACTGATTATATATATATTTAGATATCATTTAAATATGGATTTTTTTTACAATTTTCTTGTTGTATTTATGAATTACTAAACCAGAAATATTTCATTTTTTTAAAATAAAGAATCATTCAAGAACAAGAACTTCAGACGAGTGTTTCTGATCACTTTTAATGTGTGTTTAGTTATGTCCACAAATAGAGTTTTAGTTTATATGATTTTGATGCCCATCATCTATAGTCAATATATTATATACACAATTCAGGGATTGACACCCCATAAATCTGCAAATTCATAACTTATTATAATTTCTCTCTTCAAATTTGTAAATATTTATTTTTAAATGCCAAAACTGAAAATATTTAATACATATTTAGTTATTTAATTTTTTTTTACTTTACATTATTTACATATTTATGATTTTACTAAACAAAAACATAACTTTTTAATGTTTTATTAAAAACAGCATGTTGTTTGTAAAAGAATTACACAAGAGTCAGAATTATTAGATTATTTGATTATAATATCCTTAAGTTTTTCCCATCAGAAAAAAATATAACAACATAACATGAGATACACTTCATGTTTCTTTTTATAAAATTAAACATTTACATTTGTAAACATATATTGCGCTTTGTTAAAGACAGCATCATTTGTAGAGGCCGAGTTCAAATTTACTTTGTATTATTTACATATTTATGATTTTACTAAACAAAAACATTACTTTTAATGTTTTATTAAAAAAAGCATGCTATTAATTAAAATAAATCAAACAAGAGACTGAATTTTATCAGAGTATTTTTGATTATTTGTAAGTTGTTTGATTATAAAATGCATTATTTTTTACATCAGAGAAATATAAAACAACATAACATGGGACACAGTTCATGTTTCTTTATATAAAATAAAGGATTTACATTTGTAAACAGATATATTGCGCTGCTCAGGTTCACTTGTAGAGGCTGAGATGGGGACAGTGGTAGAGATTAAGGTTCACTTGTAGAGGCTGAGTTGGGGACAGTGGTAGAGATTAAGGTTCACTTGTTGAGTTGGGGATAGTGGTAGAGATTAAGGTTCACTTGTAGAGGCTGAGATGGGGACAGTGGTAGAGATTAAGGTTCACTTGTTGAGTTGGGGATAGTGGTAGAGATTAAGGTTCACTTGTAGAGGCTGAGTTGGGGACAGTGGTAGAGATTAAGGTTCACTTGTAGAGGCTGAGTTGGGGACAGTGGTAGAGATTAAGGTTCACTTGTTGAGTTGGGGACAGTGGTAGAGATTAAGGTTCACTTGTAGAGGCTGAGTTGGGGACAGTGGTAGAGATTAAGGTTCACTTGTTGAGTTGGGGATAGTGGTAGAGATTAAGGTTCACTTGTAGAGGCTGAGTTGGGGACAGTGGTAGAGATTAAGGTTCACTTGTTGAGTTGGGGATAGTGGTAGAGATTAAGGTTCACTTGTAGAGGCTGAGATGGGGACAGTGGTAGAGATTAAGGTTCACTTGTAGAGGCTGAGTTGGGGACAGTGGTAGAGATTAAGGTTCACTTGTTGAGTTGGGGACAGTGGTAGAGATTAAGGTTCACTTGTAGAGGCTGAGTTGGGGACAGTGGTAGAGATTAAGGTTCACTTGTAGAGGCTGAGTTGGGGACAGTGGTAGAGATTAAGGTTCACTTGTAGAGGCTGAGATGGGGACAGTGGTAGAGATTAAGGTTCACTTGTTGAGTTGGGACAGTGGTAGAGATTAAGGTTCACTTGTAGAGGCTGAGTTGGGGACAGTGGTAGAGATTAAGGTTCACTTGTTGAGTTGGGGACAGTGGTAAAGATTAAGGTTCACTTGTTGAGTTGGGGACAGTGGTAGAGATTAAGGTTCACTTGTAGAGGCTGAGTTGGGGACAGTGGTAAAGACCAAGGTTCACTTGTTGAGTTGGGGATAGTGGTAGAGATTAAGGTTCACTTGTAGAGGCTGAGTTGGGGACAGTGGTAAAGACCAAGGTTCACTTGTTGAGTTGGGGATAGTGGTAGAGATTAAGGTTCACTTGTAGAGGCTGAGTTGGGGATAGTGGTAGAGATCAAGGTTCACTTGTAGAGGCTGAGTTGGGGATAGTGGTAGAGATCAAGGTTCACTTGTAGAGGCTGAGTTGGGGACAGTGGTAGAGACACATGTAGGCGTCACACAGCAGACGACGCACGGGATCCCGGAGCGAGGAGGAGTCGAGGCGAGCAAACTCCTCTGAGGAGAGACTCAGGTACCGGCCCACCTCCGGACACGCTCGCACCTGCGGCACGTTAAAGCCGTTCTCACCTCCTGCACACACATTATACATAATATTATTATAAATATATACAGGCACGAACACACACACACACACAGACACACACTAATATTAAAAATAATATGACTGATGTAATGCAGGGTTACCCTCTCTGTCAGCCATGCTGTCGAAGAAAAGCCAGTCTGTGGGCTCAGGACCGTGCTTGACGAAGCTCACGTAGTGGCTGGTCTCGATGCATGTGACGGCGCACAGATCCATTAGCTGCCGAGTCCCGTGAACCGGCCCTTCCTCCCAGGAGCCCTGCGGCACCCGGATCTGAGCCGGCCGGTGCGTCTGACGCTTCTTGTGTGTGTGAACCTGTGTGAGACGGAGACATGCGGAGTGTGAACGGAGTGTGAGTGAGAGTGTGTGTGTGTGTGTGTGTGTGTGTGTGTGAGCTTGTGACGAGATATCGCTGGCTCTCGACTCATCACCCCTGGCAACGCTGATCATTGGGAGCACCTGGCGATCCCCGGTGATAAGGCAGGAGAACCCCAGCTAGTTTATTTCTCCCTCCCACCAACCCACCTGGATGACTATGATTTTCTGAAGAAAGAGATCTATCCACATGAAAGCGGCCCAACTGACCTGGCTCGTTTAGCTTTGGTTGTTGACAGATTATATCAGCATGACTGAGATTGTAGAGAAGGTCACTGTGGATGAACTGCTACCCCACCCACACCAATGCACTGCCGGACTACACAACGTTACCAGAGCTGGTGGAGGAAGTGGAGACGTCTGAGGCCGCAGTGGCAAGGGGATCGGGAGAGAGAGGGAATCGGAAGAGAGAGGGAATCGGGAGAGAGAGGGGATCGGGATCGGGAGAGAGAGGTGATCGGGAGAGAGAGGTGATCGGGAGAGAGAGGTGATCGGGAGAGAGAGGGGATCGGGAGAGAGAGGGGATCGGGAGAGAGAGGGGATCGGGAGAGAGAGGGGATCGGGAGAGAGAGGGGATCGGGAGAGAGAGGGGATCGGGAGAGAGAGGGGATCGGGAGAGAGAGGGAATCGGGAGAGAGAGGGGATCGGGAGAGAGAGGGGATCGGGATCGAGAGGGAAGAGGGAGGGAATCGGGAGAGAGAGGGGATCGGGAGAGAGAGGGGATCGGGATCGAGAGGGAAGAGGGAGGGAATCGGGAGAGAGAGGGGATCGGGAGAGAGAGGGAATCGGGAGAGAGAGGGGACCGGGAGAGAGGGGACCGGGAGAGAGAGGCGACCGGGAGAGAGAGGGGACCGGGAGAGAGAGGGGACCGGGAGAGAGAGGGGACCGGGAGAGAGAGGGGATCACACAAGGTCTGTGCCGGCCCAAACAGTCTCAATTTCTGCTTCTCCAGGAACCTGGATGGATGGCGAGATTGGCTAGGATTGTAGCAACTTCTACGACGTCCCGAAAACCCTGTGTGACGGAGGGGCCCAGAAACCGAGAGCTCGGTAGGCTTATCTCGCATCAGAGGGTGAGAGAGCAGGTGAGTCTTCTCAACCTAATCTTGAAGTATTCTCTGACCTTTTTCAGCAGATCACAGGGTGCGGGTCCCTAGGAAGAGAACACGATCGACGAGAGGACGATCGCTTGAAATACTGCTGGTCACAAGTCCGGGTAGTCAATGGCACCAAACACCAGCCACCCCCACAACTTTCTCCATACTTCATTATAAAACATGACTTGTTATACTGTGTAGAAGAAAGGAACTAAAGGAACTGCTCGTAATACCAAGGAGCAAAACGGAGATGGTCCTTTATCTGGCACACTCCCATCCGCTTGCTGGCAACCTCGCCACAGAGAACACATTACAGGGGATTAGAGATCACTTCCATTGGCCAGGAATTAATTCTGAACTGTGGCGGCACTGCCAGGCCTGTGCAGTATGCCAACAAACTGCTCCTCAGAGACTTGCCCCCACCCCCCTGATTCCGCTACAGGTTATAGAGGTGCCGTTCTCACGCATTGGGATGGACATCGTGGGGCCGCTTCCAAAGTTTGCACGGGGCCACAAATACATTCTGATCCTGATGGATTATGCCACCCTCTATCCTGAGGCCGTTCCTCTTTGACGAGCCACCGCCGCTGCCATTGCCCAGAAGTTGTTTGCCTTTTACAGCCGAGTGGGGATTCTCGAACTGCCCTCGACTGAAAAAAAAAATTCTAGTCGACTAGTAGTCGTTCATTTAAGCCATTTGTCGACTAATCGCACGTTTATATTAATAAATCATAATAATGTGCCTTTAATTCTATATAAAATACATAGCCTAATCAGTGTTCAAATGCACATTAAGCTCGCCACAGCTACATGTCACAGACTTCTCCCTGCCATTCATCCTTCAAACTGATGACTCTGACACGGGCCTCGGAGCTTCAATCTCTCAAATGGTCCAAGGAGAAGAACATCCGGTAACGTTCATCAGCCGAAAATTTAATCCTGGCGAAACAACTGTAGAGAAAGAGGCCTTGGGCATGAAATAGGCTGTGGAGGAGCTCAGGTACGATCCTCTAGGTCAGCCCATGCCCCTCTGCAGTGCACAGCAATGCTAGAGTCACCAGAGGATTTCTGGCTCTTCAAGACCTCCACTTCATGGTCAAACACAGAGCCGGTTTCATCAACAGCAATGCTGATGGAGTCTCCAGGGTTTTGTGTCTGTTCTCCTCTTTCCCTGTAGTGGAGCGCTACAGTGTGTGTGTGTGTGTGTGTGTGTGTGTGCTTTCACCTGTATGTTACAGGTGCTGCAATACTGCTTTAACTGGCCGGGTGTGATGTCGACATCCTCATAACACTGCAGACACTCCCACTGCGCCACCAGCTGACAGATACTGCACTGCCGAAGAGCTATAGGTGGACAGACAGACAGACGACAGACAGACAGATGATAAACAGACAGACAAATTACAGATGACAGAAAGACATACGGACAGATAGACAGATGACAGACAAACAACGGAAGGACAGACGAACGACAGACAAACAGACAAAAATATCAAATGAATAATGCATAAATATTTTATTATATACATTTTCTGAGGTATAAAATACTAAAAAATATCAAGTGAAGAAATAAAAATGAACTGAGATACTAATATTTGATTAACTTTAAGCATATATGTATACAATCGCAAATAAAAATGAAATAAATAAATGATGACGAGTGTGTTTGTTTGTTTTCCTGCTTGAATGTTGAATAAATAATTAATAAAATCACCCTCGTCCAGCAGGTCTGTGATGTCGAGGGTCAGCGAGGGCAAAATGGCGTCAAACATCTTGAACTCTTTCCCGAATCTGGGCATGAGGAGCGGCAAACAGGACGGAGCCTGAGGAAAACAAGAGGGATTCAGGGATTCAGTATAACAGTGATGTGTGTGTGTGTGTGTGTGTTTGTGTGTGTCACCTCTGTGAGCTTGAGTCCGGAGTGCATGAAGGAGGACTCCAGTAGGGCCTGAACGTTTGCCACTCGCAGGAGCGCCGGAAACGCGAGCGGAGAAACGGGAGAGAGAAGAGGAGACACAGGAGATGCCGAGACCGACGGAGGAAACAGCTGATAGAGGAAACACTCCTGCGGCTGCTGACTCGCTGAGCTGCACACACACACACACACACACAGATGAATCTCCTGGATACGGACTGGTGCTCTTCGAGTCTCAGTCAAAAATTAACAAAATTTTATTTCAATGAAATTAATGTACTATATTTTATGGTACTAATTTATATTTACGCTGTATTTATAATCCATTTATTCACTTTTTTGAGCATAGACCTGAAAATTACATTTCCATCTTAAAACTGTCGTAAATCTTGTTTTTGACCCATGTATCCTTGTATTGTAATAAATAAGGTGAAATTTCACATTTCTCCATTCCAATTTCGATGCCACACCTAAAACTACTAATATGAATTTTTAACATTATTAAAGACAAGTAACCAGTTATTGATAAAAAGAAAGATCAAATAAACTAAAAGCAATAGCACAAATAATTAAATACAATAGAACAAAGATACAAATAAAATAAACATTGCTTTTCAGGTTTTTCTAACAGTAGCTTATTAGGCTGCTGTCACTTTAACCCTCTGGTGCTCAGAAGTCACTTTGAATTACGTTTATCTTTTTGACCCAATTGGCAGTTATTTGTACTTGTTTAAAGCATGGGTTAGGATTAAAAAAAAATTCTAATAAAACTTTTTTTTTAATTATTATTAGAAAACAACTTAAGAATTTCTGACCCATATTAATTTAAAGAGAATTCTGTCTTATTTCCAGCATAAATATCTAAACATTCTTAAACGGGTCTTTTACAAAGTCTTGATGTTGTTTCAGGCTCTACTAGAACAGATTTTCCTGCTTGAATGTTGATTATTTTCCTCATATTCTCCATTGTTGCGGATCCTCTCTTCCCAGTCTGTCAGTAACGCTCTGTTTACTTCCTGTCTCTATGGAGCCCCGCCTTCTGAAAAAACCACACTGTGCTCTGATTGGTCGGCTGGAGCAGTGTGTTGTGATCGGTCGAGCACTTCGAGTTTGTTTGGAAAATGTCCCGCCCCTTACCATAACCGCCAGTTTAACACACTACTAACTAACTCAACCAGGCCCCGCCCCTTTATTCTGCGTATGAATTATTTAAATAGAGAGACAGACGGTGGATGTTAATGATCACCTGATCTTCAGAAGTGGTTCAACCCGGAGAAGCAGGAAAAGCTGGTTGAGGAATTCCTCCGGATCTAAACACACACACACACACACACACACACACACACACACACAGACATTAAGACTACAGGAGGATTTCAAGTCAAATATTCATTGATTAATTTCAAGTGAAAATCGTGTTGTGTCGTGAGTTTTGTTCTTTTCCCTTATATCTCTCTATCACACACACACGCACACACACACACACACACACACACACTAAGACTACAGGATGATTTCAACTGATTTCAAGTCAAATATTCATTAATTAATTTCTAAGTGAAAATCGTGTTGTGTCGTGAGTTTTGTTCTTTTCCTCATATCTCTCTATCACACACACTCTCACTCTCACACTCACCCTCTCACACTCACTCTCTCACACTCACTCTCTCACACTCACTCACTCTCTCACACTCACTCACTCTCTCACACTCACTCTCTCACACTCACTCTCTCACTCTCTCACACTCACCCTCTCACACTCACCCTCTCACACTCACCCTCTCACACTCACCCTCTCACACTCACCCTCTCACACTCACCCTCTCGCACTCACCCTCTCGCACTCACCCTCTCGCACTCACCCTCTCGCACTCACCCTCTCGCACTCACCCTCTCGCACTCACCCTCTCGCACTCACCCTCTCGCACTCACTCTCTCGCACTCACTCACTCACACTCACTCTCTCACACTCACTCTCTCACCCTCTCACACTCACTCTCTCACACTCACTCTCTCACACTCACTCACTCACACTCACTCACTCACACTCACTCTCTCACACTCACTCTCTCACACTCACCCTCTCACACTCACCCTCTCACACTCACCCTCTCACACTCACCCTCTCACACTCACTCTCTCACACTCACTCACTCACACTCACTCTCTCACACTCACCCTCTCACACTCACCCTCTCACACTCACTCTCTCACACTCACTCTCTCACACTCACTCACTCACACTCACTCTCTCACACTCACTCTCTCAAACTCACTCTCTCACACTCACTCTCTCACACTCACTCTCTCACACACAATTGCTCTTGCTCGATTGCTTTTGTCCGCCTCGCTGCCTGCTGTGAGCTGTGAGTTTGTTTGCGTCGTGGCTGTCTGAGCCTCGTATTAGCTTCGTATTTCCTTCTGTTTTTCCGTATTTCTCTCTTTATTCTGTTCTGAACCATCATTTAACTCATAATTACAACTCGGACTGTTGGCCAGACGC
The DNA here is from genome assembly GCA_026230005.1 of Gila orcuttii. Lineage (NCBI taxonomy): Eukaryota > Metazoa > Chordata > Actinopteri > Cypriniformes > Leuciscidae > Gila > Gila orcuttii. The sequence goes on along the minus strand of JAPDVR010000001.1, from coordinate 2,351,570 downwards.
GTCTCTAACCATTATACGGCTGGAACCGCAAATACGGTTGGAACATTGGTTGTTGGTCGTAGAGCGAGACACCGCTTCACTGCTGTTCGCCCTGCGATCGACTGCTTTTGTCAGCCTCGTTGCCTGCTGTGAGTTTGTTTGTTTTCCCGTCTATCATGCGTCTACATTACACCCATACCACTAAAAAGACGGTTTTTACCCAAGACTTGAGTCATAAATTAGTATAAATATTAATAGCATCACTGGTTGCATCATTGCTAACTTACTGTCCATCTGTTAAAATGGCGAATATATCAGGTGTATGTTATCTACCTTTTGGTGCAGATGAGAAAAGATCTGAATTGCTCGCGGTGCAGTCTGAATTAGAAGCTGTAGAAAAGCAGATCCGTGACCTTCTAGAGAGACAAGCTGAGCTGAGAGACCGGCGTTTAGCTCTTGAAACATCACGCGATGATGCACACGGATCAGTGATTAACGTTAATAACCCGCTGACGCTGACCTCGTCTACTCCGTGCGTTTCTCAGCATTGGTCCCGAGCGTCCAGGTCACGATCAGCCATGATTTCATTCACTCCGGCTCCAACACACCACCACGAAGCCTGGGTGGTTCCGCGGAAGCCGCGTGCCAGGACAAGAATCTTTTCGCCCCTCCCGGTTTTCGAGATCTCCACTCAGAACCGCTTCTCCCCTCTTCGCGAAACGGAACGTGATGCTGTGATCATCGGCGATTCCACCGTCCGACATGTCCACGCTACGTTAGGTAAAAGTAAGGTGCACAGTCACTGCTTTCCTGGTGCTCGTGTTCTCGATATCACTGCGCGGGTAACTGAGATCTTGAACGGTGACGAGCGCGTCGGAGCTGTTGTGCTGCACGCGGGAGCTAACGACATTAGGCTGCGACAGACAGAGGTTCTGAAGAAAGACTTCAGGAGCCTTATCGATACGGTACGCAGCACATCGCCTGAAACATCGATTATTGTGTCTGGACCGCTTCCTACGTACCGACGAGGGCATAAAAAGTTCAGTAGATTATTCGCGCTAAATGAATGGTTATTGTCATGGTGCAATGAGCAGAAACTGATTTTTGTAAATAAATGGAGTCTGTTTTGGGAGCGACCAAGGCTCTTCCGCGCTGATGGCTTACACCCAAGTAGAATCGGGGCAGATCTTCTGTCGGATAACATCTCCAAGATGTTAAATACCATTTGACTAGTAACCAAAAATCCAAATCACAGTCTCTACTGCACCAATTTAATTGATATTAATACTAGTGTAGAACATTGCATAGAAACTGTGTCTATTCCTCGTTTACTAAGATCAAATAATAAATCTACAAATAATAAATCTACTGCGGGATCTAGAAAAAATGAAAGTGAAAGTGAAAGTGACACGTGATGGCCAAGTATGGTAACCCATACTTGGAATTTGACCTCTGCATTTAACCCATCCAAGTAAGTGCACACACATTAGAAGCAGAGTAGGGAGTAGTGAACACACACACACTGCAAACGTGGATACACACACCCGGAGCAGCGGGCAGCCTTGAGTGGCGCCCGGGGAGCGATTGGGGGTTAGGTGCCTTGCTCAAGGACACCTCAGTCATATTCCTGCCGGTACTGGAATCGAACCAGCAACCTTCGGGTCACCAGTCCAACTCTGTTACCATTAGGCCATGACTGCCCCCAGGCCATGATTTTTTAATTAAAAAATCTAATTGTTATTAAAACAAACAATCTCGCTATTAGTGAACAAAAACAATTTCTAAAGCTAGGTCTTCTAAACATTAGATCGCTCACACCTAAGGCGGTTATTGTAAATGAAATGGTCACAGATAATAATTTCGATGTTCTGTGCCTTACTGAAACCTGGCTTAAACCAAATGATTATTTCGGTCTAAATGAGTCTACTACGCCAGGATACTGTTATAAGCATGAGCCCCGTCTGATCGGTCGTGGCGGCGGTGTTGCAACAATCTACAGAGATATCCTTAATGTTACTCAGAAAACTCGTCATAGGTTTAATTCGTTTGAAGTGCTTGTGCTAAATGTTACGCTCTTAGATGTAAGAAAAAAATCCCTATTATCTCTAGCATTGGCTACCGTATATAGACCTCCAGGGCCTTACGGCAATTTCTTAAAAGAGTTTGCTGACTTTCTATCAGATCTTTTGGTCAACGTCGATAAAGCATTAATTGTTGGAGATTTTAACATACACGTAGATAATTTAAATGATGCGTTAGGGGCTGCGTTTACAGATTTATTAAACTCCTTCGGGGTCAAGCAAAACGTCACCGGACCAACTCATCGTCTTAATCATACACTCGATTTAATTATATCATATGGAACCGATCCAACCGATATAGATATCATTCCACAAAGTGATGATGTCACTGACCACTACTTGGTAACTTGCATATTACGCACTGCTGTAATATGTCATGCTGCGCCACGTTATCGACCAGGTAGAACAATTCGTCCATCCACCATAGATCATTTCTCAAATAGCTTATCTGATCTGTCTCAGCTGCTGCCTGAACCCAAACAAACAGATGAATTAGACGAACTAACTAGCACTATGAGCACCATTCTCTCCAGAACATTGGATATTGTTGCACCCATTAGATTAAAAAAGGTCAGAGAAAAAAGTATAGCACCATGGTACAATAATACTACGAATGTTTTAAAGAGAGAAACCCGTAATTTAGGAAAAAAACTAATTTAGAGGTCTTTAGAATCGCGTGGAAAGACAGTATGTCACTTTATAAAAAGGCACTTAAAACGGCCAGGGCTGAGCACCTCAGCAAATTAATAGAAAACAACCGAAATAATCCAAGGTTTTTATTTAATACCGTGGCTAGACTAACAAATAAACAGACGTCGTCTGAACAAAATACCTCGTTACAGTTTAGTAGTAATGATTTCATAAACTTCTTCACCGAGAAAATTGAAAGCATCAGAATCAAAATCGTAAACGTTCGATCTTTGCTCGCGCCTTATAATTCGGCCGCAATTAACACCCCGCAAGAACAATTACAATGCTTTACAACCATAGAACAAAAAGAGTTAAATAAACTTATCACTTCATCTAAAACAACAACATGTTTATTAGATCCTATACCAACTGAACTACTGAAAGAAGTGTTACCTATAGTGGAAGAGCCTCTTCTCAATATTATTAACTCATCTTTATCTTTAGGTCATGTTCCAAGAACGTTCAAGCTGGCAGTTATAAAACCTCTTATTAAGAAACCACAATTAGATCCAAATAACCTAGCAAATTACAGACCCATTTCAAATCTTCCATTTATGTCAAAAAATATTAGAAAAAGTTGTGTCCGCTCAACTCGGCTCTTTCTTGCAAGAAAACGACGTCTATGAAAAGTTTCAGTCTGGATTCAGGCCACATCATAGCACTGAAACTGCGCTTGTTAGAATCACAAATGATTTACTTTTAGCTTCGGACCAAGGCTGTATCTCAGTACTAGTTTTACTTGATCTTAGTGCTGCGTTCGATACTATAGATCACACAATACTCTTAGATCGACTACAAAATTACACTGGTGTTCAAGGACAAGCATTAAGCTGGTTCAGGTCATCCTTATCTGACCGCTACCATTTCGTCTACTTAAATGGAGAAAAATCGATTATAACTTCGGCAAACTATGGAGTGCCGCAGGGATCTGTGTTAGGCCCTTTATTATTCTCAATATATATGCTGCCACTTGGTAATATTCTAAGGAAACATGGAATTAGTTTCCATTGTTATGCTGATGACACTCAAATATATATTTCATCACGGCCAGATGAATACGCTAAATTATCCAAATTGACAGATTGTGTTAAAGATATAAAAGATTGGATGACGCGTAATTTTCTTTTATTAAATCCAGACAAGACAGAGGTAATACTTATCGGTTCTAAAAACCGTCCACAAAACCTTTCACAGCACGACTTTAACATAGTAGGATGCCCTGTTACTTTATCCGCTACAGTAAAAGACCTGGGTGTTACATTAGACTGCAACCTGTCTTTTGAAAAGCATATTTCATATGTTACAAAAACTGCCTTTTTCCACCTTAGAAACATTGCTAAGCTACGTAATATGCTATCAGTCTCTGATGCAGAAAAGTTAGTTCATGCATTCATGACCTCGAGACTAGATTACTGTAATGCTTTATTAGCTGGTTGTCCTACATCTTCAATAAACAAGCTACAGTTAGTCCAAAATGCAGCCGCTAGAGTTCTTACTAGATCAAGAAAATATGATCGTATAACACCGATTTTATCATCACTTCATTGGTTACCTATAAAGTTCCGTATTAAATACAAGGTATTGCTTTTGACTTATAAAGCTCTAAATGGTTTAGCTCCAGTCTATTTAACGGATCTTCTATCGCCTTACAATCCATCGCGCTCTTTAAGATCACTAAATTCGAGGCTTCTGGTCATTCCTAGGATATCCAGATCCACCAAAGGAGGCAAAGCATTTTCACATTTAGCTCTGAAGCTCTGGAATAGCCTTCCTGATATTGTACGTAGCTCAGACTCGCTCGCCCAGTTTAAAACTAGACTGAAGACGCATCTATTTAGCCAGGCATTCATATAAATTTTTTGTCTTACAGTTACTGTAAATTCGGCCTCTAGCTCATAAACGCCAGAGGAGAACTGGTCCCCGACTGAGCCTGGGTTCTCCCAAGGTTTTTTTTTCTCCATTGGGTCATCTGATGGGGTGTTAGGACACCATTAGGTCACTGGATGGAGTTTTTCGGTTCCTTGCCACTGTTGCCTTTGGCTTGCTCAGTTGGGGATATTCAAATTAATTAACCAATCATACCATTGATCAGCTCTACCAAACTTGGATGTCTTTTTTCCAGTAATAAACAAACATTGTTAAGCACACTCTCACACTCTCACTCTCTCACTCTCTCACACTCGCACTCACTCTCTCACACTCGCACTCACTCTCTCACACTCTCACTCTCTCGCAATCACTCTCTCGCACTCACTCTCTCGCACTCACTCTCTCGCACTCACTCTCTCGCACTCACTCTCTCACACACTCACTCACTCACTCACTCACTCTCTCACACTCACTCTCTCACACTCACTCTCTCACACTCACCTTCTCACACACTCACTCTCACACACTCACTCTCTCACACTCACTCTCACACTCACTCACTCTCTCACTCACTCTCTCACACTCACTCGCTCTCTCACTCGCTCTCTCACTCGCTCTCTCACTCACACTCGCTCTCTCACTCTCACACTCTCTCACTCACTCTCTCACTCACTCTCTCACTCACTCTCTCACTCACTCTCTCACTCACTCTCTCACTCACTCTCTCACTCACTCTCTCACTCACTCTCTCACTCACTCTCTCTCACTCTCACACTCGCACTCTCACACTCGCACTCTCGCACTCGCACTCTCGCACTCGCACTCTCGCACTCTCACACTCGCACTCTCACACTCGCACTCTCACACTCGCACTCTCACACTCTCACACTCGCACTCTCACACTCGCACTCTCACACTCGCACTCGCACTCTCGCACTCTCGCACTCTCGCACTCTCACACTCGCACTCGCACTCTCGCACTCGCACTCTCGCACTCTCGCACTCTCGCACTCTCGCACTCGCACTCTCACACTCGCACTCTCACACTCGCACTCTCACACTCGCACTCTCACACTCGCACTCTCACACTCGCACTCTCACAATCGCACTCTCACAATCGCACTCTCACACTCGCACTCTCACACTCGCACTCTCACACTCGCACTCTCACTCTCGCACTCACTCTCTCGCACTCACTCTCTCGCACTCTCTCGCTCGCACTCTCTCGCTCGCACTCTCTCGCTCGCACTCTCTCGCTCGCACTCTCTCGCTCGCACTCACTCTCTCGCTCGCACTCACTCTCTCGCTCGCACTCACTCTCTCGCTCGCACTCTCTCGCTCGCACTCTCTCGCTCGCACTCTCTCGCTCGCACTCTCTCGCTCGCACTCTCGCACTCGCACTCTCGCACTCTCACACTCGAACTCTCACACTCGCACTCTCACACTCGCACTCTCACACTCGCACTCACTCTCTCGCACTCACTCTCTCGCACTCACTCACTCTCTCGCACTCACTCACTCTCTCGCACTCACTCTCTCGCACTCACTCTCTCGCACTCACTCTCTCGCACTCACTCTCTCGCACTCACTCTCTCGCACTCACTCTCTCGCACTCACTCTCTCGCACTCACTCTCTCGCACTCTCTCTCTCGCTCGCACTCACTCTCTCGCTCGCACTCACTCTCTCGCTCGCTCGCACTCACTCTCTCGCTCGCACTCACTCTCTCGCTCGCTCGCACTCACTCTCTCGCTCGCACTCACTCTCTCGCTCGCACTCACTCTCTCGCTCGCACTCACTCACTCTCTCGCTCGCACTCACTCTCTCGCTCGCACTCACTCTCTCGCTCGCACTCACTCTCTCGCTCGCACTCACTCTCACGCTCGCACTCACTCTCTCGCTCGCACTCACTCTCACGCTCGCACTCACTCTCACGCTCGCACTCACTCTCACGCTCGCACTCACTCTCTCGCTCGCACTCACTCTCTCTCTCGCACTCACTCTCTCTCTCGCACTCACTCTCTCGCTCGCACTCTCTCGCTCGCACTCACTCTCTCTCGCACTCACTCTCTCTCTCGCACTCACTCTCTCTCTCGCACTCACTATCTCTCTCGCACTCACTCTCTCTCTCGCACTCACTCACTCTCTCACACACTCACTCTCTCACACTCACTCTCTCACACTCACTCTCTCACACTCACTCTCTCACACTCACTCTCTCACACTCACTCTCTCACACTCACTCTCACACACTCACTCTCTCACACTCACTCTCACACACTCACTCACTCTCTCACTCACTCTCTCACTCACTCTCTCACACTCACTCACTCTCTCACACTCACTCTCACTCTCACACACACACCTTTCTCCTCATTGGTAAATCCAGAATCTGCTGTTTCTGCTTTCAGTAGTTTGCGTAAAGCCATAGTTTTACTGGCGCACACATAGCCAAACCTGCAGAAAACACATTCATATCATCAAATGATGGTTCTGTTCGAAAACACTCACAAAACACTGTGTTTGTGTGTGTGTGTGTGTGTGTGTTTGTGTGACCCTGACCTGCACAGAGGATTGACGATCTCGCAGCGCAGCAGGTCCTGAGCACTCTTACTGTGTGTGTGTGTGTGTATGTGTGACCCTCACCTGCACAGAGGATTGACGATCTCGCAGCGCAGCAGGTCCTGAGCGTTCTTACTGTGTGTGTGTGTGTGTGTGTGTGTGTGTGTGTGTGTGTGTGTGTGTGTGTGTGTGTGTGTGTGTGTGCAGGGACGTGCAGAGAGTTCCTCAGGGGCAGGGGCTCAGATGTAAAAAAGGGGCATATATATATATATATATATATATATATATATATATATATATATATATATATTAGTATTATGAGTAGGCTATAAGTATAAGTATATACTACTATTTTTAATGTTTTTAAAGAAGCCTTTTATGCTCACCAAGGGTGCATTTATTTGATCTAAAATAAAGAAAAAAACTGTAGGAATATTGTGAAATATTACTACAATTTGAAATAATTGTTTTCTATATACTTTATACTATTATAATATACTTACCTAAGGTTAGTAACCTTTGATACTTTATTCAGGATTCTTAGTTAAAAAAAGAACAGCATGTTAAAATATAAATATTTTGTACCAATATACACTAACATTCAAAAGTTTGGGGTCAGTCATTTTCTTTCTTTTTTTATAAAATAAATTAATACTATTATTCAGCAAGGATGTGCTAAATTGATATATAAAAAGTGACAATTAAGACTTATAAAAGAATTTCTGTTTTAATTTAATGTTGTTCTATTTAACTTTTTATTCATCAATGAATCCTGATCCTGAAAGTATCACAGGTTCAATAAAAAAACGGTTTCCAACATTGATAATAAATCAGCATATTAGAATGATTTCTGAAGAATCATGTGACACTAAAGACTGGAGTTATGGCTGTTGAAAATCCAGCTTTGCATCACAAAAATAAATTACATATATTTTTAAAGTATATTAAAATAGAAAACTATTATTTTAAATTGTAATATTTTTTTTAAATTGAAGTCATTTTTACTACTTACCATTAATGCTACTTGTGGTGCTGTTTTGTGCAGTGCTTTGTAGTCAATTAGCATCCACTGTTTCAACGACGCAGATTCAGATCGCTTCATAAATGTAATTTTCAAACGATTTATGAATGACCAGAAAATTACCGCTCCACTTCACATTGTCCAATGAAATTTGAACTTCTTGTGCCCTGCATGTGCCAGTTGACGATTGGTCGGTGTATTATTCATGAAAAACAGGCTTCAATGAATTATGTAATATTTTAAAATATGTGATATGTTGATTTTTAATTGAATTGACACACTACCTTTTATTATTGGAAAAAAAAAAGTTTAAAAATTGCGTCGTGCCATATAGGCCTACTCTCTGAAAGAACCATATTTGGCCCGAGAGCATCGGTTCCCGAGCAGTCTGTGGAATACGTTTTACACAGTGCATTTTCATTTTAAAACGCATAACCTTCGCTACGGTTGCGCCTGCTGTCCACACACACACTACTCTGGAGTTTTCAACCCCCGAAGGGAGACTGACCTCTTCAGTCAAGTCCGAAGCAAGACAGTCACACGCAAGTGATGCAACGCGTCAAGGCAACGACACCTCAGACTGACAGAAACGTAAAAATATACGAGTGCGCCGCTGCGCAGAGACGCAGGGGGGGAGAGAGAGAGAGAGAGAGAGGGAGCGCTTCAGAACTCCTGACCTGATATTTAGTTTGACAGGGAAGCTGTGCGCAAACAGGAATATTATTTTTCAAAAATTAAAAAAAAGCACCCCAGAAAAAGGGCACTTTCTCTCCAGGAATAAAAAGGGCAGGTGCTCAAGCCCCTTTTAATGTCTATGTGTGCACGTGCCTGTGTGTGTGTGTGTGTGTGTGTGTGTGACCCTCACCTGCGCAGAGGATTGACGATCTCGCAGCGCAGCAGGTCCTGAGCGCTCTTACTGTGTGTGTGTGTGTGTGTGTGTGTGTGTATGTGTGTGTGTGTGTGTGTGTGTGTGTGTGTGACCCTCACCTGCGCAGAGGATTGACGATCTCGCAGCGCAGCAGGTCCTGAGCGCTCTTACTGTGTGTGTGTGTGTGTGTGTATGTATGTGTGTGTGTGTGTATGACCCTCACCTGCGCAGAGGATTGTCGATCTCGCAGCGCAGCAGGTCCTGAGCGCTCTTACTGTGTGTGTGTGTGTGTGTGTGTGTGTGTGTGTGTGTGTGTGTGTGTGTGTGTGACCCTCACCTGCGCAGAGGATTGACGAGGTCCAGCAGGTCCTGAGCGCTCTTACTGTGTGTGTGTGTGTGTGTGTGTGTGTGTGTGTGTGTGTGTGTGTGTGTGTGTGTGTGACCCTCACCTGCGCAGAGGATTGACGAGGTCCAGCAGGTCCTGAGCGCTCTTACTGTGTGTGTGTGTGTGTGTGTGTGTGTGTGTGTGTGTGTGTGTGTGTGTGTGTGTGTGTGTGTGTGTGTGTGACCCTCACCTGCGCAGAGGATTGACGAGGTCCAGCAGGTCCTGAGCGCTCTTACTGTGTGTGTGTGTGTGTGTGTATGACCCTCACCTGCGCAGAGGATTGACGATCTCGCAGCGCAGCAGGTCCTGAGCGCTCTTACTGTGTGTGTGTGTGTGTGTGTATGTATGTGTGTGTGTGTGTATGACCCTCACCTGCGCAGAGGATTGTCGATCTCGCAGCGCAGCAGGTCCTGAGCGCTCTTACTGTGTATGTATGTGTGTGTGTGTGTGTGTGTGTGTGTGACCCTCACCTGCGCAGAGGATTGACGATCTCGCAGCGCAGCAGGTCCTGAGCGCTCTTACTGTGTATGTATGTGTGTGTGTGTGTGTGTGTGTGTGTGACCCTCACCTGCGCAGAGGATTGACGATCTCGCAGCGCAGCAGGTCCTGAGCGCTCTTACTGTGTATGTATGTGTGTGTGTGTGTGTGTGTGTGTGTGTGACCCTCACCTGCGCAGAGGATTGACGATCTCGCAGCGCAGCAGGTCCTGAGCGCTCTTACTGTGTGTGTGTGTGTGTGTGTGTGTGTGACCCTCACCTGCGCAGAGGATTGACGATCTCGAAGCGCAGCAGGTCCTGAGTGCTCTTACTGTGTGTGTGTGTGTGTGTGTGTGTGTGTGTGTGTGTGTGTGTGTGTGTGTGTGTGTGTGTGTGTGTGACCCTCACCTGCGCAGAGGATTGACGATCTCGCAGCGCAGCAGGTCCTGAGCGCTCTTACTGTGGGCCGAACCCGTGGGCCAGAACAACAGCCAATCAAACGAGCTGCAGCAAGAGAACATGCTGCGACACACACACATCAGAGATTTAACATTACTATATAATGTGCATTAATATATAATAGCATAATTTTTTTTATTAAAAAGCTAAATGAGAACCTGTGGAGCCATATTCACTCCGTCAAGCTGTTTTTGAACATGTGTCTACACTGAGGCAGAGGAGTGTGTGTGTGTGTGTGTGTGTGTACCTGAAGAGAGACGCGTCCAGGTAGCAGGAGTTCAGGTGACCCTGAATGCCCTTCTTGAAGCCCTCGTACGTCATCCGGGCGTCCAGACCCGACACAGGAGGAGTGTTGTCCTCCACACGCTCACTGCTCCAGTTAGCAAATGCTGGAACACACACACACACACACACTGTTATCGTCACACGCACACACTCACTGTTTCAGTTAGTAAACCCTGGAACACACACACACACTGTTAGCGTCTCTTACACACACACTCACTGCACGCTGGAACACACACACACACACACACACACTCACTGCTCCAGTTAGCAAATGCTGGAACACACACTCACTGTCAGTACACACACGCTCACTGCAACACATCTATATTACCACACAATCTTACTTTAATTTATTTGCTAAATAAAGACCTTACAATAATACTTTTTGTAAGTTGCTTTGGATAAATGCGTCTGCTAAATGATTAAATGTAATATTATATTAATATTATTATATGTTTTTAAATTGTATGCATTATTAGGGATTATGCATAAATATTATAGCTTTTTTAATTAAATTGCTAAATAAAGACCATATGGTATATATTGTGCCGAGCGCTATATAAATATATAACTCAAACCAAACGCACCAATGGAGTTGCAGCGATCGACCTGATTAATGGGCAGCTCGGGCTCCGGGAACCTGGAGTCGCGTCTGCAGTTCCTCAGTTTGACGAACAGCCCTTTATTAGCGGGACAGCGGAAGTGGCGTTCGCTGAGGTAACTGCCATCCGTAGCGGCGGACAACTCCTGATCCTGACAAACAAAACACTTTCAGCATAAACCACCTTTATTATTAATAATACATGATTTATTAGTATACCCTGATCCTTCCCTCGGGTCATTTTTACCCAAAACTTAGATAAAATAATATTTTTTTTAAATATAATAATAAAAATAAAAATTGAGTGTTCATTAAAAGGTCCAAAACCCAATGACTCTTTTTGGTTGAAATTGAAAACGTAAGAAATGCTTCACAACAAACCCGCGAGTTAATTTGACCCCCTTAGGAATGAATGGAATGTGAGGAATGCTTCAGTACACATAGTAAAAACCTAAAAGTGCTCAAAATTCAAACTAAAATGCCAAAACTTTGCCAAAAAAATATTTTATAATGTCTACATGTGTATCTGAATGCATACTGAAGTAAACTGACTTTAGGACCCAGCGGAACAGCTCATTTACTCATTTGCTCATTTAGCTAAATGTAAAAATGTAAAGAGATATAACGCCATCAAGAGTCATGAAATATCATGTTATATTTTTGTTTTTCCACAAGAGGTCAAAGACACCCAATGTAAGATATTTAGAGCTGAATTAAAAAGGTTATGCATGAAATTGTGAGTTAATTTGAATTTAAGTTGAAAGAATGTGAGGAATGTGCTTAAATTACTATTTATTTATTTATTTATTATTTATTGATCAAATCTAGTACATCTCTACAGAAAAAAAAAAGGGCTTTGGGTCATATCGAGCCACGAGGGAAAGATGTGTTACAAAGTTTGTAAGGTTAAGTATTCTTCCTAAGTGTGAGTTGTTCGAGTACCAGCTCGATTCCAGCGACTGGCTCTGATAGGCCGCTGATCTGTCCAATCCAGCGAATCACTCCGAAAAGGGGCGGGTCATTGACTTCCACCATTGATCCCACCTCTAACCACGTGCCAAGCTCCGCCCTCTGCTCAGCGACTGGTGGAGAGGGGAGGTTGTGGAATCCGTTTGACGAGCGTGTGTGGTCAGTGGGCGGGGCATGAGGTCGGGTGGGCGGGGCCTGAGGCCTGATGGGCGGGGACAGCGGAGGAGGTTTCAGAGCGGCTTTCGGCACAGAGGACGACGGAGGCTGGAGGGCTTTTTTAGCCGTCACTAACATGGCCGCCTGGATGAGGGGTCTGTCTGTGGGTGTGGCCGGCTGAGAGGTGGGCGTGGCCAACGGGGAGGTGGGCGTGGACACTGGAGAGGTGGGCGTGGTCATCTGGACGGCGTGTTTATTGCCGAGGGGCGACAGAGGCAGTTTGGGAAGCGGTTTGGGATTGATTACTGCCAGAGGAGGCCGTTCAGATCGAGTTTCTGTGGAACAAAAGATAACATATATATTATATATAGATTATATCTAGCCATTGAATAGTTCACCCAAAATTAAAACAAAATGATTTAATCAATTTAAATTAAAATATATTTAATACAATGTAAATGCATTTTACATTCAATTAAAATCAAAACCCTGAATGTCTCTTCTGCTCACAAAAGCTGCGTTTATTTGATTAAAAATACTGTAAAATTAGTGAAATATTTTTGTAATGTTAATCAGCTTTTTTCTATGTGAATATAAGTTAAAATGTAATTTATTCCTTGGATCAAAGTCACATGATCCTTCAGAAATCATTCTTATATGCTGATTTGTTTTTATATATTAACATTTAAAAGTTTAGAGTAAGTCTTTAAAAAAAATAGTGACAGTAAAGACATTTATAATGTTACAAAAGATTATATTTCAAATAAACGCGAAACTTTCTATTCATCAAAGAATCCCGATAATAAAATGCATCATGGTCTCATTGTTTATGACACTGGTTTTGATGGTTACCTGCAGTTACTTTGGAAAGGGGAAGTAAAGCCCCAAACTCAGGTGACGGGATGGAGCACAGTTTGGTGTTTTTATAATATCCATCCCATGACCCCACTGCTTGTTCCTAAACACACACACACACACACACACACATTAACTGGACACATGTTAAAGTTACCTTTCCCCTTTACCTCTGTACAGATAAAACATTATCAAAATGATTCCAGTTCGCATGGATACGCGGAAACGTTCTGCATTATGCAGCCAGACAAGTAATACTACTACTACTAATAATAATAATAATAAACACGCATACCTATAGACTAAACACGTAGGCTAATATACATGTGCACGCAGTGGGCGTTTTCACATTTTCTGTATTATGCAGCCAGACAATGTCACTTTGTAAAGACCTATAGACTAAACGCAGGGGTGTCGCACCCGTGGGGGACACTTTTCCCGATGATAGGGTTCAACACCCACACTTTTCCCGATGAGAGGGTTCAACACCCACACTTTTCCCGATGAGAGGGTTCAACACCCCCACTTTTCCCGATGAGAGGGTTCAACACCCACACTTTTCCCGATGAGAGGGTTCAACACCCACACTTTTCCCGATGAGAGGGTTCAACACCCCCACTTTTCCCGATGAGAGGGTTCAACACCCCCACTTTTCCCGATGATAGGGTTCAACACCCACACTTTTCCCGATGAGAGGGTTCAACACCCACACTTTTCCCGATGATAGGGTTCAACACCCACACTTTTCCCGATGAGAGGGTTCAACACCCACACTTTTCCCGATGAGAGGGTTCAACACCCACACTTTTCCCGATGAGAGGGTTCAACACCCACACTTTTCCCGATGAGAGGGTTCAACACCCACACTTTTCCCGATGATAGGGTTCAACACCCACACTTTTCCCGATGAGAGGGTTCAACACCCACACTTTTCCCGATGATAGGGTTCAACACCCACACTTTTCCCGATGAGAGGGTTCAACACCCACACTTTTCCCGATGATAGGGTTCAACACCCCCACTTTTCCCGATGATAGGGTTCAACACCCACACTTTTCCCGATGAGAGGGTTCAACACCCCCACTTTTCCCGATGAGAGGGTTCAACACCCACACTTTTCCCGATGATAGGGTTCAACACCCACACTTTTCCCGATGAGAGGGTTCAACACCCACACTTTTCCCGATGAGAGGGTTCAACACCCACACTTTTCCCGATGAGAGGGTTCAACACCCACACTTTTCCCGATGATAGGGTTCAACACCCACACTTTTCCCGATCAGAGGGTTCAACACCCACACTTTTCCCGATGAGAGGGTTCAACACCCACACTTTCCCGATGAGAGGGTTCAACACCCACACTTTTCCCGATGAGAGGGTTCAACACCCACACTTTTCCCGATGAGAGGGTTCAACACCCCCACTTTTCCCGATGAGAGGGTTCAACACCCACACTTTCCCGATGAGAGGGTTCAACACCCACACTTTTCCCGATGAGAGGGTTCAACACCCACACTTTTCCCGATGAGAGGGTTCAACACCCACACTTTTCCCGATGAGAGGGTTCAACACCCACACTTTTCCCGATGAGAGGGTTCAACACCCACACTTTTCCCGATGAGAGGGTTCAACACCCCCACTTTTCCCGATGATAGGGTTCAACACCCACACTTTTCCCGATGAGAGGGTTCAACACCCACACTTTTCCCGATGAGAGGGTTCAACACCCACACTTTTCCCGATGAGAGGGTTCAACACCCACACTTTTCCCGATGAGAGGGTTCAACACCCACACTTTTCCCGATGAGAGGGTTCAACACCCACACTTTTCCCGATGAGAGGGTTCAACACCCACACTTTTCCCGATGAGAGGGTTCAACACCCCCACTTTTCCCGATGAGAGGGTTCAACACCCACACTTTTCCCGATGAGAGGGTTCAACACCCCCACTTTTCCCGATGAGAGGGTTCAACACCCCCACTTTTCCCGATGATAGGGTTCAACACCCACACTTTTCCCGATGAGAGGGTTCAACACCCACACTTTTCCCGATGAGAGGGTTCAACACCCACACTTTTCCCGATGAGAGGGTTCAACACCCACACTTTTCCCGATGAGAGGGTTCAACACCCACACTTTTCCCGATGAGAGGGTTCAACACCCACACTTTTCCCGATGAGAGGGTTCAACACCCACACTTTTCCCGATGAGAGGGTTCAACACCCACACTTTCCCGATGAGAGGGTTCAACACCCACACTTTTCCCGATGAGAGGGTTCAACACCCACACTTTTCCCGATGAGAGGGTTCAACACCCACACTTTTCCCGATGAGAGGGTTCAACACCCACACTTTTCCCGATGAGAGGGTTCAACACCCACACTTTTCCCGATGATAGGGTTCAACACCCACACTTTTCCCGATGAGAGGGTTCAACACCCACACTTTTCCCGATGAGAGGGTTCAACAGCCACACTTTTCCCGATGAGAGGGTTCAACACCCACACTTTTCCCGATGAGAGGGTTCAACACCCACACTTTTCCCGATGAGAGGGTTCAACACCCACACTTTTCCCGATGAGAGGGTTCAACACCCACACTTTTCCCGATGAGAGGGTTCAACACCCACACTTTTCCCGATGATAGGGTTCAACACCCACACTTTTCCCGATGAGAGGGTTCAACACCCACACTTTTCCCGATGAGAGGGTTCAACACCCACACTTTTCCCGATGAGAGGGTTCAACACCCACACTTTTCCCGATGATAGGGTTCAACACCCACACTTTTTCTGCAGTTTTGCACAAACACCTTACTCCCGTCGCTCCTCCGTTTCTCTGGCCACTCTGTGTGTCCGAGATCGCGCGAGAGACCGAGTGTGTCTGTGCATTAGTAATTTGGTAACGTTACATACTACATAGTAATATATACCGCATATGTGTGTGTATATATATATATATATACATACAGTGGTTAAATTGGGCCAGGGCTCTCCGGGGCTCAGCCCAGGCACATAAGCCTGTTTGTTTGTGTCCTGATGTGTATGTTTGCAGTCAGTTGCCTACTGGAAATTATGTCACATAAAATGTGATGAAAGTGATGCTTTTGAAAACATATTTCTGACAATAAATGAAACATTTTTGAAATGGCATGTCTATTTTGTCTCGGCGGAGCTCAGATGAGCACAATGGGAACACGGCCGTATTCTTGTTCAGCTGCTTAATCTCGTTGTCAGTCGACCATGATCGCGCACCGCTCGCGCACGCGCATCTAGGTGACACGGATAAATGTACGCAGCAATAATGAATGTTCC
>JAPDVR010000001.1:2020000-2317500 GCA_026230005.1 Gila orcuttii | reverse complement strand
TCACCTGCCCCACACACACACACACACACACACACGAGATCAGAGACACTTCAGTGAGCACCTCACGCTCCACCTTCACCACACACCCGCTGTCAATCACCTGCCCCACACACACACACACACACACACACACACACGAGATCAGAGACACTTCAGTGAGCACCTCACGCTCCACCTTCACCACACACCCGCTGTCAATCACCTGCCCCCCACACACACACACACACACACACACACACACACACACACGAGATCAGAGACACTTCAGTGAGCACCTCACGCTCCACCTTCACCACACACCCGCTGTCAATCACCTGCCCCACACACACACACACACACACACACACACACACGAGATCAGAGACACTTCAGTGAGCACCTCACGCTCCACCTTCACCACACACCCGCTGTCAATCACCTGCCCCACACACACACACACACACACACACACACACACACGCGATCAGAGACACTTCAGTGAGCACCTCACGCTCCACCTTCACCACACACCCGCTGTCAATCACCTGCCCCACACACACACACACACACACACACACACACGAGATCAGAGACACTTCAGTGAGCACCTCACGCTCCACCTTCACCACACACCCGCTGTCAATCACCTGCCCCACACACACACACACACACACACACACACACACACACACACGAGATCAGAGACACTTCAGTGAGCACCTCACGCTCCACCTTCACCACACACCCGCTGTCAATCACCTGCCCCACACACACACACACACACACACACACACACACACACACACACACACACACACACACACACACACACACAAGATCAGAGACACTTCAGTGAGCACCTCACGCTCCACCTTCACCACACATCCGCTGTCAATCACCTGCCCCCCACACACACACACATACACACACACACACACACACACACACACACACACACACGAGATCAGAGACACTTCAGTGAGCACCTCACGCTCCACCTTCACCACACACCCGCTGTCAATCACCTGCCCCACACACACACACACACACACACACACACACACACACACACACAAGATCAGAGACACTTCAGTGAGCACCTCACGCTCCACCTTCACCACACACCCGCTGTCAATCACCTGCCCCACACACACACACACACACACACACACACACACACACACACACACACACGAGATCAGAGACACTTCAGTGAGCACCTCACGCTCCACCTTCACCACACACCCGCTGTCAATCACCTGCCCCACACACACACACACACACACACACACACACGAGATCAGAGACACTTCAGTGAGCACCTCACGCTCCACCTTCACCACACACCCGCTGTCAATCACCTGCCCCACACACACACACACACACACACACACACACACACACACACGAGATCAGAGACACTTCAGTGAGCACCTCACGCTCCACCTTCACCACACACCCGCTGTCAATCACCTGCCCCACACACACACACACACACACACACACACACACACACACACACACACACACACACACACACACACACACACACAAGATCAGAGACACTTCAGTGAGCACCTCACGCTCCACCTTCACCACACATCCGCTGTCAATCACCTGCCCCCCACACACACACACACACACACACACACACACACACACACACACACACACACACGAGATCAGAGACACTTCAGTGAGCACCTCACGCTCCACCTTCACCACACACCCGCTGTCAATCACCTGCCCCACACACACACACACACACACACACACACACACACACACACACAAGATCAGAGACACTTCAGTGAGCACCTCACGCTCCACCTTCACCACACACCCGCTGTCAATCACCTGCCCCACACACACACACACACACACACACACACACACACACACACACACACACGAGATCAGAGACACTTCAGTGAGCACCTCACGCTCCACCTTCACCACACACCCGCTGTCAATCACCTGCCCCACACACACACACACACACACACACACACACGAGATCAGAGACACTTCAGTGAGCACCTCACGCTCCACCTTCACCACACACCCGCTGTCAATCACCTGCCCCACACACACACACACACACACACACACACACACACGCGATCAGAGACACTTCAGTGAGCACCTCACGCTCCACCTTCACCACACACCCGCTGTCAATCACCTGCCCCACACACACACACACACACACACACACACACGAGATCAGAGACACTTCAGTGAGCACCTCACGCTCCACCTTCACCACACACCCGCTGTCAATCACCTGCCCCCCACACACACACACACACACACACACACACACACACACACACGAGATCAGAGACACTTCAGTGAGCACCTCACGCTCCACCTTCACCACACACCCGCTGTCAATCACCTGCCCCACACACACACACACACACACACACACACACACACACACACACACACAAGATCAGAGACACTTCAGTGAGCACCTCACGCTCCACCTTCACCACACACCCGCTGTCAATCACCTGCCCCCCCCACACACACACACACACACACACACACACACACACACACACACACACACACACACACACACACACACACACACACACACACACACCTGACCCTGACACCAGAGAACACCACAAGATGATTTCAGGAGATGATGACAGATAAACACTGCGCACATGGCTGTTCCTGACACGTGAAAAAAAGTTTACAATTTTTTTTTTTTAAATCAAACGTGGGCGTACTTTTTTTCTCTGAATTTAGACTTTTTTTCTGTTTTTATCTCTGTTTATATCTCGAAAATAAAAAAAATGTCAGACTTGCAAAATAAAAATTGTGTAAATTGATGACCTAATTATGTAAATACTCATTATTTTCTATTTGCTTCTCTGCTTTTATCTTGGGATGCTCCAACTAGAGAACACTTCAGATGACGCAAACTCTGAATCAACATGCACCAATGCAATATTTTCTAAATGTCATCATCATTTGTTATCAAACAAGTATTCATTACTTTAATAAGCTCATTGTATCTGCATTCAATTATTATATTCTTTAAATTAATACATTTTTTGCTAACTGTGACTTTGTATATGTACATTTCTGAAATACTAAGACAGTTTCCTCTGATAACAGATCACTGTAAATTGTAATATGGATTACAATTGTAATAAAACTTTGAAATGATGTGTATTGTAAAAAACGGTAAACAAATAAACGTGATTTGAATTAAATTGAGTACTTTTTTTATTCTGTGACGGAAAAAATACTCAAGATGTAAACTTCAAAGAAAAAACAGAGCTGATACAAATACTTGTTCTCAGAATTAAAGTAAAAAAGTCTGAATTGCGAGATGTTAACTTGCAATTCAGCGAAAAATCAAATAATTGTGATAAAGTAAGAATTATATTTTTATGTAAACTCAGAATTCCAAGAAAAAAGTTTGAATTGCAAGATAAAGTCGCAATTACCTATTTTATTAACAACAGAAACAAAAAACAGATGATGTAAACACATGCATCTGAGAAAAATATTCAGAACTGTGAAATGTAAACTCGAGTTTATAACTTGCATGTGTGAGAAATTTTTTTGAATTGTGATGTTAAAAAGTCATAATTACCTTTTATATATTTTTTTAATGTAAGCTCAGAATTCCAAGGAAAAATTGATGATTGCGAGAAAAAAAATTCGCAATTACCTTTTTATCTTTTTTAACGTAAACTCAGAATTTCAAGACAAAAAGTCGGAATTGCAAGATAAAGTTGTAATTACCTATTTTATTAACAACAACAAAAAATAGATAACGTAAACTCATGTATCTGAGAGAAAAGTCAGAACTGTGATATATAAACTCTAGTTTATAACTTGCATTTGCGAGAAATCGCAATTGTGAGAATTTTTTTTTTTAATTGTGAGGTAAAAAAGTCGTAATTAACTTTTATTTTTTTTTTAAAGTGAGCTCAGAATTCCAAGGAAAATGGGTAATTGCAAGATAAAAGTCGCAATTAACTTTTTTATTGAAAAAAAAAAAAAAAAAAAAACAGATGTAAACGAGAAAAATACACTCATATTCCGAGAAAAACTCACAATTTACAACTTGCATTTGCCACATAAAATTGCAATTGTGAGAAAAAAAATGTCAGAATTGTGAGATACGAACACACAATTGCCAGGAGAAGAAAAGGTCAGATTTGTGAGATAAAAGTCGCAATTACTTTTTTTTTTTTTTTATTAGATGGCGGCAACACGCCTCCACACGTATTCCACTTACCTTCACCCAGAGGTATTGTCCTCTTCCACCCCTGTGTCCTCCTCCCTCCTGCTCCACACAGAGCTGCCCCCGCTGCAGGCGAATGGTTCCTTCCAGCTGGTCCTGCACTCTATAGTCGGACGCGACCATGTACATTTTGGGGGGGCGTGGCCTCCTACTGTGATGCGCGTCGCCGGACATTGTGATGTGAACACCCCCGGACCTGCGCGTGCACGAAAGACGAGTAATAACATTTAAATCGATTCCATTTCATTTGACAAACTTAATAGTACCAATCGACCATAAAAACAAAGTTTAAATCGAATCGCTTTTCATTTTATACATAACAAACTACGAGCAAAGTGAACCAAAACATTATTTCCTCTTCTATTAAACCTGTTTAAACACACCTGGCGATATGTTTCTCGGTGATAACATCGGTTTGATTTTAACATATTGAAATATACAACAAACGCTAACTTACCGACAAAGTCATCACCTCGGTTTAAAGTGCTACACTTTATCGCTCCGAAAACACAATAATGTCTTACTTTCACCAAAGCAGGAAGCGAGATGATGGACAGCTGTGTGGACCAATCAGATTGAAGAAGCATTTGGGCCGCGAACGATGGGCGGGGCCTCTCTACTGAGGGAAATTCCATTGTGGCGGTTTGTATTTTGGTGAAGAAATGACTATTTTTTTTTTTCTTTTTTTTAATCTGACGTATATTTTCTTCATCTTCCGAGAATTCAACACCGGTAAATACACTTTTATCTCAGACCATGCCTCTGTTTGTTCAAGATAGCGTGTGAAATGATATATTAAAGATGTTAACCAAACCTAAAGTGATGGGAAAAGATGCCAGGAAAGATTAGGCTATGATAGTTTTTGCGTTTACTTGCATAACTTTTGTGTTGATATAGGCTATATATTTCCTCCCAGCTCTTTATTTCATTCTCCAAAGTTTCTCTGGGGAAATTTTTCGTAGAAATTTTATGACCGAATAAAATTTTCTCGGGCAATTCAAAAGTTTTGCAAGTGAAAGCAGAATAGAGATATAGTATGTTAGGATCATATTAGTTAAAATGATAATGATTTAAGTTATAACGACATATAAATACCATGGAAGCCCATTTCCGCCATATAAGAAAAAAAAATCTTGCTTTTGTAAATCATAATGACATAAAAAGTCAGGCCTATTTATCAGATTAAAAGTTGTAATTATCATAAATAGTCGTAATGTCGTCTTTTTATGTCAAAATTGGAAAAAACATAATTTTGACTTTTGATGTCATAATTAAGATTGACCAAAGCATGATTTTTTTCGCTTGTGTGGTTTTATTTTTAATTTTGTAAGTATCACCTTAAGTAATTTTCTAGTCAGCTCAATGACAGTCACATGGATGGATAAAGTTGAAACACAACAAAGAGCTGTTTTTTATGAAAATGTTTATATACACTTTTCACATAAATTGAACATACAAAATTTTAAATACATAATAACAAACATTAATAAATAAGTGCATAAGTGAAAGAAAATATATATTCAATATAAAACTAAACTCAACACCTTGGAAATTTATAGAATTTACACTTTACATTATTTAAAAAAAAAAGATTATCAGAAAGAAAACATCTCCAAAAAGAACAACAAAACAGTTAACTTTACTTTTCCTTCATTTTTAAAAGTACTTGAATTAGTTAAGTGCTAACTAGTTCAGCCACCACTAACATTCACAGTATATGTATTTTAATCCAACTTTTCACTTAATTAAAAAAAATATATATATTTATATTTCTTTAAAAAAATGTATTGCTTTTTTTTTTACTTTGACACTTTTCCTCTAAAATTTTCTACGGACCCACAGAACTCCTTTGCGAACTCTGATGTGAAAACACCTGCCGTAAAGGACCTTAGTGAAACACTAAGGATCTCAACTCAGTCTGACGGCGCTTAATTATGATGTCAGATTCGAAGCGTTCGTTGATAACGTGGTCCGTGTTGTCAGGGCTTCAGCGTTTGCTCCGTGTCGATGAAGTACGTGGTCAGTTGACCTTTGCCCTTGACGTTGACCACTCCTCTCTGAGTGACATCATATCCCAGCGTTTGAGCCACATGTGCGGTTTCCTCCGTCACCTGAGAAGACAACAAACAACACACTGATTTAATTCCTTATTCATTTAACTAAATTAATTTAGTTAAAGTCCTTCTGGGGAAGTTCGTATTTACAAGTGTTTATGGCATCAGGTGTGTTCAAGTATTACAATGCTATCATATTTTCTATTTTATTTTTGTTGTACATAAAAAAGCAAGAAAAGATTAGGAATGCACCGATATGAACATTTTGGCCGATACGATAACCGATAATTCTTTATATTTTAAGCCGATAACCGATATATAGGCAGATAAATCTAAATCCACATTTTTATATCATTTTTGAGAGCCTGATTACAAACACAAAAGTCTCACTATTAAAATCCAATCTCCCAAACACACAATTATAATGTTCATGATAATTTTATGTAGCCGATATAACAGACTTGCACTACTTTACTGTATTTTACTTTTTTGAAGTGATTCCAATCATATTTCAAGCCATTCAAAACCCTCATGTTGAACAGTGCGCATCTGAAGTGTCTCAGCTGAAGGAAATAATACATTATTTATCGGCTTTAATATATCAGCCAAATTTTCTTATCAAGCCGATAACGATAACATTAAAATTAAAAATATATCAGCCGATACCGATATGGTGGCCAATATATCGTGAATCCCCCCAAAAAAAGAAAAGAAAGTATTATAAAAGAATGCCTGTTCTCAAATAATTTTTTTGTAAAAAGTGTATCGGGTCACTAGTGACCCGAGGTATGTAATAGTGTTTTTTTTTTTTTTCTGCGCAACAATAATTTAATCGCTATTGACTCAATAAGTGCACTTCAGCTTTATTCCTCAAGGTGGCGATGTCTGATACATTACGATAACGTTCATAATTACCGCAGGCATAAAACAAAGGAATATCCTCAGCAAAACCTGAAATGGCTCAAGTTTGAGCAAGTATTTTATCCCAATCAAATATTAGTGTCACGGTGGATCTGGTGAAGCTGTCAGGGGTCAGAATATTGATTTGAAGACCGATAGTTTTGAGAATATGTTTGAGATGGCGAATGGTTTCAGATTTCACTTCCAAAATATTCATTCTGTTTAAAAATACAACCTATAATATTCGACAGGCAATTTTTTGTCCATTTTATTTCACTTTACAAATTCACTTCCACAAATTCAGTGGTTTAAATTCGACAGAAAATTCAACATTTCACATCCGGTAACAGCAGGAATAGTAGTAGAGTACAGATCCATAATTGAGGAAGCGAATATTTTTAATTTCAACCCATAAAAATGCAAGCCAATTCAACAAGCCATTTTGTTTCAAAAACATTTGGCATTATTTTACTACCATAGAGATCCATCCACGAATATGTATAATGATAGACGAAACATTCATGCATGTAACCCTTGTGCTTCCTAATTATGGAAATATTTGTCTTTTTCAGGGTTTTTTTTGTTTCATCGTTTTGCTTGTGTTAGTGCCAACTGCATAAATTTTGCCACAGGTGTGTATTTTTGTACTATTTCACCCCCATTTCTTTAAAAAATATATTTTGCACTAGTGGAGCTAAAATAGTTCCTCTCAGGACAAAAATGTCCCCACTGAAACCTGCAATTTTTGACCCCAGGACCATTTAACTATAAAATTATGCAATCCTTATTAAGAGGCTTTCATTCTGTCAAAATTCAAAATTTTACGAGATGGAGCCATTTTTCAGGTTTGGCCTATAATAGAGCAATAACTCACTTTATTCCTGTTTTCTGCTTCTGCATATTATAGAGTCAATTGGATAAATTATGCATCGATAATTGTGTTGGTATGGATGTCAGAGTGTGGTTTGTATGTGTGTAATAAAACAAATATGTGTGTGTGTGTGTGTATAATATTTGAGAATGGGGAATATCTGGTCCTGCACCCAAACACACTCTCACTGAAAGCTCATTTTTTGAGATATCAACCTCAAATTTGGAAAATAACTCATTTAGATTTATGGCTTTGATTTTCTAACAATTTTAGAGTTCAACATGTTTCATAAAATATACTATATAAATAGTATTATTATATTTTATATAAAATAATGTTCATAAATGATTTTCATAAAATTAACCTTTTTTAATTTATTTCAACAATAACCTGCCAAGGGTCTTCTTTAAAATAAGACCAATTTCAAGTCTCTGCTCCCAAGCTTCAAATTTCTATGACAGTTTTTTGACACGGACATTTTTTGTCCTGTGTGTAACTGTTTGTAATTGCTGCTCAAGGGTTAAGGGTTAAATCCCAACACAGAGATTGATGTTTTGATGTTTCCACAGGTGTAAAGATGCTTCACCTGTATTTTATCCAGGACTCCAGTGCTGTCCATCCGGCTGGCCACGTTTACCGTGTTTCCCCAGATGTCATACTGAGGTTTATGAGCACCGATGACTCCTGCGATCACAGGGCCGTGGTTTATCCCTGAACAAAACACAACACCAGTCTCACATTTATGCTGGATAAACGGATCAATCAACAACCTGACCGGTCAAAAGCTTGAAATAATGTGTATAAGTCATAAAAATGCGGTGTGTGTTACCGATCCTCAGTTTGAAGCTGTTGAAGGAGTGTGTGTTGATGTTTTCCAGTCTCCCCATCAGAGCGATGGCGAAGTCCAACATGCTGCGAATGTGATTGTACGACATGTCGCAGACCTGAAGATGCACAAAACTGATGAAACTCACGCATGTGGATTTACAATGTCCTTTAAAGGGGACATATCATGAAAATCTGTTTAAGTGCTATAGTCGGGTGCTTCTACCAACCCAGAAAACATGAAAAGTGAAACCCAGTAACTTTGTTTTAAGCCTTTCTCGGCAAGCATGTCTAAAAATAAGCCGATCAGATTTCACTCTGACATATGAAGAGGATCTTATTATAATATTACCGGACCTTAATCTGCACGTTTACACACACCAGCCGACATTCGGTTTCTCGAGCGCCAACAGTGACCAGTTCTAACGCACCGGCAGAAGATCCAGCAAAGCCTGAAACTGTTCTGTCGTTGAGCACAGACGAGCACTGAACACTATTGACCAGAACATGTCACCGCTGTCTTATAAACACCTCAGGAACTGTGGACACTTGTGTAGAAGTTCAACATGATGATGAGATGATCAATGTAACTCCACAACAACTACATAAATGTCTCCACTAACATTCAGAAACTCTTCCTGAGTCTCTCCGTAAGGCTGCACTCGCTACTGGTTATTCTGGGATTCTGGATGAGTGAGATTGGCCTGTTTAGTTATTGCCGGAGTTTCTGAAGCTCATGTAAAGACTCCGCCCTCTTCTGAACGGAGGCGGAGCAAAAGCTCATTTGCATTTAAAGGGACACACAAAAACGGCATGTTTTTTCAAATTTGACAAGCTGTAATAAATGATCTGGTATTTTGAGCTGAAATTTCACAGACACATTCTGAGGACACCATAGATTTATATTACATCTCGTGAAAAGGGGTGTAATATGTCACCTTTAAAACACATCCATGTATTCGCTTGCTACTCACTTGTTGCTCCTCAGTTGTGGCAGGATTGGTCAGGCCGGCAGCCGCCATGTAAGTGCTCCCGATGGTCTTGATCTTTTCAACCGCACAGAATTTTGGCTTGTTAAGGAGCTGTGAGAGGAAAACACATTAAGAGACAGGTAGGTGTATAAGATTAAACCATCAACAGATGAACGAAGAGGCCTTCACCTCGTCAAAGTCTGAGATGATCTCGTTGAGGAGGCGAAGACACTCCAGCCCGTTGTTGTTGATGCTGCTCTCGCTGTAAAACTCTTTGTAGAACTGTGGCACGGATGCAAACATAACACACACACACTCGCACGACTTGCTGTACAAGTCCTGAAACACACACACACAGGTACATCATATAATTAAGCCAGGTTTTAAAGCCTGACATATTAAATATTAGTATATAATATTCATGTAATGAAACCATTTATTATACCTTTAAACAAAATATAAAAGAAAAAAGTTAGCATATGTGGTTTTTGTTGAGTATCATATTTTATTTATCATGCTTTTATGGCTCATAGAGTCTGATATAGTGAGAATATGGAGGAAAAAAACAGCTTAATTTTATTCAGAGCAAAAATATGCAATTTAGTCTAACAGTCAGATGAAATTCTGATGCTTGTAATGTAAATCAATGAGATCTTTATACTGTAACAGTATAAAATCAATATCTGCCAATTATGTCTTAGATGATATTTAAATGCATAGTTGTATGATCTGTAGTTTTAAAACATAATGCAATACAATGAGGATTGAAATATGATCAAATAAATCTTCCTCAAAAGCCTGATGATCATATTTGATACTCATGATTTTTATAATAAATTTTGTCTGGATAATCAAGTAAACATGCTTCAGTCCAGCGGAAATATTACTAACAATATCAACGTTATTCTTGCGTTTCTTTGATAAAATCAGAGCAGATTTGACAGAAAGACTCGTGAAGCTCGAGCTGAAGGAGGACGTTTGTACAATTACACTAAAAGACTTTTACTTGATAAAAGAGTCTGAACTCTCGATCAGACACAGAAGCACTGCAGAGATAGTTGGAGTTTTGATCTTGTTGATCATTCAGAAATTCTGGATCCGCCCTGGATCACTCCCCAGATCATCGTGTGGATCTCTGAGCTGCTGTGAGTGAGTGGAGGCGGGGCTCATTTGCATATTCATAGAACCGCATATACTAAATGATGCAAGGGTGTCGAGTTACACTTAAGATATTTTAAGGCACACCTGACACAGAAGGACTGGAGGAGATTGAGTGTAATGGACTCTGGCGCCTCTAGAGGGCATCAGTGGAGCTCGAGTTCTTCATCAGGAACACCTGAGAGTGTGTGTGTGTGTGTGTGTGTGTCACCTGGTTTGGGACGTCCTTGCCGATGTAGAACTCGGTGACGTGTCCCGGCAGCAGATTCTGCAAGAGGAGTCTGTTCACGTTCTTCGTCGTCTCCATTTCATCCGTCTCTTTTTTAAAACACTTCTCCAGCAGGAACTCTGTGCGAGAGCCCAACTCATCCTGAATACAACAGTTATACAAACAGATTAAACACACACACACTCAACTGAGCAGGGTTACAATGGTCAGCTCAAACTGAGAGCATGAAAAACATTGAAATAAAATATTTAAAACTCAACATATCTCAAGTAATTCGAATGATACAGAAAATGAATTAAAAAAATATATATATTTAACATTAAAAAAAAATTGCAACAAAAAAAGAGAAAACATTCAAAATATGAATAAAAACCATAATGTATGACTTATGCTTTAAAGACATGATTTCTGACAGCTAAAGGAAGAAGCCGCATATAAAGACAAAAACTTCTCAGTTTCGAGAAGTAGTTAGTCATCTAGTGGATTACTGTTATAAAACTTTCCCAACACACAATGCATACAATCAAACTGAAATGGACACATAACCAAATATGTGTTCACACATACACACACACTGAGTCACACACACACACATTCTTACCTGTCGCACAAGAATAAGGGAAGTCAAGTAGAAAATGACCAGCCAAATGCCAGACATGATCTTGGGCTCCTTAAGAACTCCCGGTCTACAACATACACAGTAAGATATCACAATAAATAATCATTTTTACTCAACTTCAACAATCACAGTGTTTCTGGGCACAGTTTAGAATTACAATGCAAAATAAATGTATATCTGAACCTGGACTGTCAAACCCACAAAAGTCACAAAATCAATATTGACTCTGATTACCTTCTTATTTCATGTTGCCGCTCATATTACAAATGATTAATCAGTGATGTTATAATAAAGAACAAATGTTTGTCTTCATAATCCTTCATCAATATATATTAATATTCTGACATCACTCATGAATAAATTAAGTCCCGCCTACATATGTCTCACATGTGCTGAATTTAATTAATGAAATTTATTATTCAGCTGCCAATTTCAACACATTTTAAACTAAACTTATGATCGTTTATTACTGTTATAAGAATTACAATTGATAAATCAGAAAATAATATTGAAAATTATTGTTATTTTATATCATTATTAGAATTATACAGAATGATTATTATTAAATTATATAATTTAATATAACAACATCAACAATTAATGCACAATTAAATCAAATTAAAATCATTGCAAATTGTTCTAATTTTTAATACACATACATTTTTTAGGGCTGGGCAACGAATAATCCAAAATATCCAAAATAAAAGTTTGTATTTACATAATATGTGTGTGTGTACAATTATGTTAATTATGTATATATAAATACACACATATGCAAGTATATAATTAAGAAATATTTGCATGTATATACTGTATATATATTTACTAAATATATACATGTATGTGTATGTATTTATATATACAACATGATTATACACAGTACACACATACACATTATGTAAACACAAACTTTTATTTTGGATGCGATTAATCGTTGCCCAGCCCTAATTTTTTTCATTTTACTAGTAATTTTTTTTGTAGTTAAACAGAAACGTGTGTGTTAGTGTCTTACGGGCTGTTGTCGCTGTAGAGCTGTTTGACGTAGCAGTCGGAGCGCGGCGCGTACACGTGCAAGAAGAGCGCTAGATAAACCACTAGTGCTAGCGTCAGGAGGAAGACTTTCACAGACACACACACACGCACGAACACCATCACACCCAGCATCGCCAACAGACAGCAGTACAGATAATACTGCAGAGACACATTAACATATGATCAATTTCACAGCAACACTCATGTAAATGTTGTTTATAATGGTAAAGCTTACCGGGACAGTGTAGAGATTGAGATTGTTCAACTCTGTTGTATTGTGGGAAACTTTTAAGCAGTCATCGCCTGGTATAAAAACCTACGAAACAAACATACAAGCTAAAGAGGTTGTGCAGACAGACATAAAAATGCAGAAGATCATTTGTGTGTATTTCATTGTTTTATAATAAAGCAATAATAAAGCTGTGTCTCTGAACTACACTGGATCATTTTCCCCTGTAATAAAGTTACAACAAGAAACTTAGCTGTAGTTCTTCAGTGAAGGTCAAAACTAATGAAATCCATTTTGATAAACGAACTGATACAAATATTTCATTAATAGATATCAGTTTTGTGAAATGTTATGTTAAAATATGCAACGAGGCATTATCTAATTAAATATGCATTAATTTGTATACATTTTTTTAACATAAATTTGAATATTGGATAAAACCTGATTCAAAAAACTTGTTTGATTTTGTTGAGATATTAGAGTTAAAGGTCTTTATAGAAGGGATTTTTGATTACTCTTTTTTTTTCACTGAACACTGTCGACAGACAGAAAAAACGCATTTTCACCATGTTTTTAGGAATAAAATGCTCTATAAATCAGGTTGATTGATATATAAACAAACACTTCAGTAAAAACCTTCAGAATATAGATATGAATAAAACTGTAAGATTTGGTGTATTTAAGTTGTACTGTAGTGGAGAAAAAAACTATTTTAATGATATGTATTGTAACTTAAATTTAGTGATGCAAAAAGATAAAGGGCCAGATTTACTAAACAAGGCAAATTAGCGTCTGGTTTAAGACGTGCTTTCTTTGGCAGTTAAATAATGGAGTAAATACGAGTATATTGACTAGCGCAAAACTTAGTAAATCACTTTGCATGATTCATTTAAATACTCTCCTTCCATAAATACTGCGTCTGACAGGGAAACTTCTACAAATGCATATGCAATAAGTTTAGCTGAAAAAATAAAAAGTCCCCCTGTGGTGAAAGTCCAGTTTTTAATGTTGTTTATATGTCTATGTGGTGTTTTTAATATGCTTTAAGACAAATCATGTGTAAATTCATAAGTCGACAGCATTGCTGAGTATTTTCTCCTTAAAACTGCAGTGAACTAAAGACAGTCTCAAAAACACGCTTTGAAATCGCTGGTGTTTCTGACGTCACAAACTACCTTGTAACCAATCAGATCAACGTGTGATCGTCAACGAGTGGATCTCTGAGCTGAGTGAGTGAGTGGAGGCGGGGCTCATTTGCATATTCATAGAACCGCGCATACTAAATGAGGCAAGGGTGTCGAGTTACATTCAAGATATTTTATGGCATGAAGACATTTTTTCAAGGAAAAAACGTTTAAATATGTCATTTTGGTGATCAAAGATGAGTTTTAAGGGTTAAAATTATTGACAACAGGGGGACTTTAACGTCAAAAGAGGGTTTGCGCTAGCCTGGCTCCGCCCTCCTACGCACTTCCGCTCAATTTCATTTTCCTTCAGTACTACGTCTGGGATTGCGTTGTAGACTTTGGTTTTCTCCGATCAATTTTTTACCGGGCCAATCAGCGAACAGAGGGAGTGGCTGAGAACGATGACGTTGATGTCGACTCGTGCGTTATTTTGAGTTGTAGTTCAAAATAAGAAAGATGCGAGCGAAGCCATTCGGTCCGTTGTGGCAACGCTGCCGAATATCAAGAAGTTAAAGCCGGAGCAAGAACAATCTTTGCTTAGTTTTGTGTTTATGGCCATCTTCCCACGGGGTTCGGGAAAAGACATATGTCACGACCAAACGTTAGCGATTGGTTATGGCAGATAGAGTGACTCTGGACAGATCCAATAGTTTTAGACTTCAATAGAATACCCGCCTACAAGGAAGTTAAAGCTTGTCAATGGAGCAGTGCCAGACTCTCTGTACAAATGAAATGTACGAGAGTCTGGTAGAACCAGGCTAGGTTTGCGCTGGAGCTGTTAGTAAATCTGGCCCTAAACACTTAAATGTGTATATTAGATGTTTATCCTTCCACTAGTCTGAAATGACACATGATATGGAAGCAAAATTAACCAGTACATGAAAAAACATTAGTTTCCTTTCGTCCTGGGAACTCCGACGTGTCGTCGGGGGAGTTCCCTGACGAATTGGAATTGGGATCACGCTAGGGAGCCAACTGCCTTCGAGAGAATTAAAACGAGCCAATAGACATTGGCATGCAAGGTTTGCATTCCGCGACCCGCCTACCAGCGCGGGTATAAAAGGCGGAAGTAAACATTGCGCAATGCTTTTTGCTTCGGAGCCATTCAGTGTCTCTCTGAGCTGCTGTATTCCGAGGAAATATTGAACGAGTCTTCTTTGGCGAAAGGAATCCTCTGCTGCTGGTGTGACGGCGCTTCAAGTGGCCATCGCTTCCCGTTGCCGGCCGTTTCTCTCTCTCTCTATTTCAAACAAAGAGCTGTTTTAACGGCTGGTATTGGTAACGGTGAGTGCAGCACACGGGCTCGCAGTTTCCCCGCTGTGTCTGCCGCGGTGGTCCCTTTGTGCCTCAGCACATAAAAGAGCATTTCTTTTTGTCTAAAAGAGCAACACGGGCGTTTCGCGTCCTTTTCAGGATGTCGTTTCACCCGTGCGTTTCTGGATGCGGTCGACTTCTCCCTCAGGAGGATGGTTATAAACACTGCCTCTCGTGTTTGGGCTTAGGGCACGCTGAGGCAGCGTTTATGAACGAGTCATGTTCTCATTGCGGGAACATGACTCTGGCGATGCTGCGTTCAAGACTAAGATCCCTGAAACATGGGGGAGTCCCTTCAGAGAATCCCCGATCTAGTTCGTCTGCCGGTTCAGTTCGGCAGACGGCTACTTCGGTGATTCCTGTTGGTGAGCGGATGAGGGTTACCGTGCAGAACGTCCCGTCAGGTGAAAGATCCTCACGGGCTTCTCACGCCTCTAGTAGCTCGTTGCCATCAGATGTCTCGGTGGAGCTTCCGGCACCGCCTCGTGCGGTCCCGTTTGTCTCCTTTGGGGCACCGCCTGAGGATCAGATGTCGATCGCGGCATCGGAGGAAGAGCGGTCGTCTTCTGGTGACGACTCAGCGGGTCTACCCCCTTCTGGTGTGGTGGCTGCGGCTGAGCCGGATCCGGAAATGGCCGCTATGCTCGAAAGGGCAGCTGCGAATGTCGGGCTCGTCTGGAACCCTCCACCGGGCCCCGAACCTTCGCGGCTGGATGATTGGTGTCTCGGAGCAGGCCGTGCTGTTGCCCCGCGGCCTGCTCCAGTACCATTCTTCCCTGAAGTGCATGAGGAGCTGAGGAAGTCTTGGCTGGCCCCCCTTGCGACCAGACGTAGACAACCTCGCTCCTCCTTCCTCACCACCCTTGACGGCGGGGCGGCGCTCGGGTACGAGGGAATCCCCCCAGTGGAGCGGTCGGTTGCGATGCAATTGTGTCCTAAGACCGCTTCCTCCTGGCGGGGTGCCCCTTCACTCCCCTCCCGCGCCTGTAGGTTTTCCTCTGGTCTGACCAGGGATGCCTACACGGCGTGTGGAGACGCCGCTTCCGCCCTCCACCAGGCCAAGGCACTTCATGACATGCAGGGGGGTGGTCTCGACCCGGGTCTGCTGCAGGAGCTGCGTGCGGCGACGGACCTCGCCCTACGGGCGACGAAAGTCACCGCACGTTCCCTGGGTCGAGCGATGTCCACCTTGGTGGTCCAGGAGCGCCACCTCTGGCTCACCCTTGCTGATATGCGGGAAGCAGAGAAGAACAAACTTCTCAACTTCCCCATATCCCAAGGGGGCCTCTTCAGCGACACGGTGGAGAGCTTCGCCCAAGAGTTCTCCACCACCCAGAAGCAGTCGGAAGCGATACGGCACGTCCTGCACAGGAGGCAGACTGCTGCTGGTCCGTCCTCTGTGGGCGTAGAGCCTCCGGCTGCCCGTCGCCGAGGTCGCCCTCCGGCGGCCGCTCCTCCTTCAGGGCAGCAGTCTAACCCTGGGGGACGGAGGTCGGGTCGTAAGAGGGCGGCCAAACCCGCTCAGGCACCTCCTGCTCCTTCCCAGAAGAAGAAGCGCGGGAATCGTCCCTGAGACGGGCGACCTGGTGGAGGTTCCGGATGCTGCTCTTCGGGAGGGTGCCCCTGCACACCTCCTTCCCCCGGGAGAGGGCCGGGTGGAAAATCCTCTGTTCAATTTTCTTTCTGTTCCGCCGCTGGCCACTCGGTCAGTTTCTCCCTCTTCCTCCTCCAGGTCATCCACGGCCGAGACTGATGGGCACGCAGTCTCCCCCGTCCAAGAGGTCCGGGACGGCAGCATGTGCCGCCCCCGAGCGGTTACGTCCCTGTCCCCCTCTTCCCAGCTGGCGTATAGCAGTGACGCAGCCCCAGCTGCGTCGCTCCGGTCTTCGGCTGGGCCCGGAGGCGCAGAGACCAGCACTCGAGGAGGCAGGGCCTTGTTCCTCGTCTCTCCCCCTCCCCTCTCCACCGGACAGTCCGCAGCAGAACGCTCACGAGCCTTCTCTGCCGTCTGCCCCTCCATGGAGGCAGGTTGGTGTCAAGTACACCCTGACCCCGCTCTCGGTCGCTACGGTGCCACCAGAGCCGGCTCCCTGTCTTCCACCTCGCTGCCCCTCCGCTGGTACGCCGGTGGTCCGGGTGGGTTCATTGGGACGGTATCTGGAGGCCTGGCTAGAGCTTCCGAGTCCGTCCCGATGGCTCATCCGCACCGTCCGGCTCGGCTATGCAATTCAGTTTGCACGCCGGCCTCCCAAGTTCAGGGGCATCCACTTCACCCATGTGCGGTCGGTGGACGCCCCTGTCTTGAGGAAAGAGATCGATGTCCTGCTGGCGAAGGACGCGATCGAGCCGGTCCCTCCTGCCGAGATGAGGTCTGGGTTTTACAGCCCCTACTTCATTGTACCCAAGAAAGGCGGTGGGTTACGGCCAATCCTGGACCTGCGTGTTTTGAATCGGGCCCTGCACAAACTCCCGTTCAAAATGCTTACGCAGAAGCGCATTTTCGAGTGCATCCGTCCCCGGGATTGGTTTGCAGCGATCGACCTGAAGGACGCGTACTTTCACGTCTCGATTCGATCTCGACGACTGGCACATTCTAGCTCACTCGCGAGATGTGTTGTGCGATCACAGGGACATGGTGCTTCGGCACCTCAGCCGGTTGGGGCTTCAGGTCAACTGGGACAAGAGCAAACTCTGCCCCGTGCAGAGGATCTCTTATCTTGGTATGGAGCTGGACTCGGTCGCCCAGACTGCGTGCCTCACAGAGGAACGCGTCCAGTCAGTGCTCACCTGCCTCAGGTCTTTTCGAGGCAGGACAGCGGTTCCACTGAAACAGTTTCAGAGGCTCCTGGGGCATATGGCAGCCGCAGCCGCAGTAACGCCGCTCGGCCTGTTACATATGAGACCGCTTCAGCGCTGGCTTCACGATCGAGTCCCGAGGTGGGCGTGGCACAGCGGCACGTTCCGGGTCAAAGTGACCCCGCACTGTCGCCAAACCTTCTCCCCGTGGTCGGATCCTGCGTTTCTACGGGCCGGTGTGCCCCTAGTCCAGATTTCCAGGCATGCTGTGGTTTTCACAGATGCCTCTGCCACCGGGTGGGGGGCCACGTACAAAGGGCATGCAGTTTCAGGTCTGTGGACGGGGCCTCAACTGCATTGGCACATCAACTGCCTAGAGTTGCAAGCAGTACGTCTAGCCCTGCGTCGCCTCAAGGGGCTCAGACACAGGCACGTACTGGTCCGTACGGACAGCACTGCGGCCGTTGCGTACATCAACCATCAAGGTGGTCTACGCTCCCGTCGCATGTCGCGACTCGCCTCCCACCTCCTCCTATGGAGTCAGAAGCATCTGAGGTCGCTTCGTGCCGTTCACATTCCAGGGGAGCTCAATCGTCTGGCAGACGAGCTCTCTCGGTTGCCTCCCCTGCCAGGAGAATGGCGACTCCATCCCCAGGCGGTCCAGCTGATTTGGAGTGTCTTTGGAGCCGCACAGGTAGATCTGTTTGCGTCTCCAGACACGACCCATTGCCAGTGGTTTTTCTCCCTGACCGAGGGGACCCTCGGCACGGACGCCCTGGCTCACAGCTGGCCCCGGGACCTGCGCAAATATGCGTTTCCCCCAGTGAGCCTTCTTGCACAGACTCTGTGCAAGGTCAGGGAGGACGAGGAGCAGGTCCTTCTAGTGGCGCCGTATTGGCCCACCAGGACTTGGTTCCCGGAACTCATGCTCCTCGCGACAGCCCCTCCTTGGCCGATTCCTCTGAGGAAGAACCTTCTTTCTCAGAGACGGGGCACTCTATGGCACCCGCGTCCAGACCTCTGGAAACTCCATGTCTGGTCCCTGGACGGGACGCGGAGGTTCTAGGTGGTCTACCACAGGCAGTGGTAGACACCATCACTTCCGCTAGAGCCTCCTCTACGAGGCGCCTCTACGCGTTGAAGTGGAACCTGTTCGTCGATTGGTGTTCCTCCCGTCAGGAGGACCCCCGAACTTGCCCGATCGGAGTCGTGCTTTCCTTCCTGCAAGATGGGTTGGATCGGAGGCTGTCCCCCTCCACCCTCAAAGTGTATGTCGCCGCAATAGCCGCACATCACGATGCAGTCGCAGGTAAGTCCTTGGGGAAGCACGACCTGGTCATCAGATTCCTTAAGGGTGCTAGGAGGTTAAATCCACCTCGCGTTTTGCACTCTGTACCCTCTTGGGACCTAGCTCTGGTACTTAGAGCTCTTCAAAGTCCTCCCTTTGAGCCCTTGCTGACTGTAGAGCTTAATTTCCTGTCCATCAAGACAGCGCTCTTGTTAGCTTTGGCCTCTTTTAAGAGGGTCGGGGATCTGCAGGCTTTTTTCGGTCGACGAATCGTGCCTAGAGTTCGGGCCGGCCCTTTCTCATGTTGTATTGAGACCCCGGCTCGGATATGTGCCCAAGGTTCCTACCACTCCCTTCGTGGACCAGGTAGTGAACCTGCAAGCGCTGCGCCAGGAGGAGGCAGACCCAGCCCTAGCTTTTCTCTGTCCCGTCCGCGCTCTGCAGGTTTATATTGACAGAACGCAAAGCTTCAGAACCTCAGATCAGCTCTTTGTCTGTTACGGAGGCCAGCAGAAGGGGAAGGCCGTCTCCAAGCAGAGGTTAGCCCACTGGTTAGTGGATGCTATCACCCGAGCGTATGAATCTCTGGGTGAGCCTTGTCCTCCCAGGTTGCGTGCCCACTCTACTAGAGGTATTGCCGCTTCCTGGGCTTTGGCTCAAGGCGCCTCGCTGACAGACATCTGTAGAGCTGCGGGCTGGGCGACACCGAACACGTTCGCTAGGTTCTATAGCCTTCGTGTGGGACCTGTTTCCTCCCGAGTTCTGGCTACGGCCAGTGGGTCGAGGGAATAGGTTGTGTCGGCTTGCCATGCCACTCCGTGCCTCGGCCGGATACGTGCGTCTTTTTGCTCCGTACGTCGGTGAGCCTCGTGAGTTCCTCCTTCACCCCTCGGTGCTGGGCGCGGCGGACCGCCCGGCGCCAGGTCTGCTGCCTCTAGTAAGGAGTTGTTAGTAGACTGGGTGCCCCAGTGGTCTCTACTGTGACCCATGATGCCATGTGCAGTTCAGCCATGTCTTCCCCTTGACGGACTCGTTCGTCGTCCCCTTGAGTACGCTCCCACTTCCCTTGGATTGGGACTACCTCTGGGACTGCCATATGTTTCACTATTCCTTCGGGCTAGTACATATGTGTATTCCTGGCCTTCCTCAGTCAGGCTGGGGCTTCCGCAGCGTTCCCTCCTCTCTTGAGGGAACGCTTTCCCAGTGTTATCCAATGCTCCACTGTGCGGGTCTTGCGGAACAGCAGTGTGGTTCCCGTGCTAGCTCCCGCAACTTATTTCAAGAAACTGCTGCAGGGTAGCTTAGCCGGGCGCTGGAAGGGGCCAGCACCATGGCGTTTTATTAGGGATCCCAATTCGTCAGGGAACTCCCCCGACGACACGTCGGAGTTCCCAGGACGAAAGGGAACGTCTCGGTTACGTATGTAACCCTCGTTCCCTGAGTACAGGGAACGGAGACGTGTCGTCCCTTCGCCATGTTGCTGTACCTTCGCGAGGACTGGACACTGTTCGGCTCCTCAGCGAAAAGCATTGCGCAATGTTTACTTCCGCCTTTTATACCCGCGCTGGTAGGCGGGTCGCGGAATGCAAACCTTGCATGCCAATGTCTATTGGCTCGTTTTAATTCTCTCAAAGGCAGTTGGCTCCCTAGCGTGATCCCAATTCCAATTCGTCAGGGAACTCCCCCGACGACACGTCTCCGTTCCCTGTACTCAGGGAACGAGGGTTACATACGTAACCTAGACGTTTTTCCTGTAGTGTTAAATTCTTAATTTTCCACACTCATGATTCTATTGTAAATAACTTCATCCCACCTCTGTGCTACAGTACAAACGTGTTTATTGCAGTGTGAAGACGGGTGATTTGACTGTGTTTATGTCGAACAGTCCTGTAGTAGGTTGTGAGCTGGTGTTTGTGCAGGGGTTTCTCACTATGTTGAGCACTGCCATGAGCAGCGTGATGAGCAGACACAGAAACACCAGCAGCAAACGCAGCGCCGCCCTGGTGGCCACGCCGTCAAACAGCAACGACACCCAGAGGATCCTGGGGGGGATCTTAGAGCTCCAGCGCTGACACACACACACACACACACACACACACACACACACACGACATTTTATTTTAAAAGCCCACAACACTGTAAAATCCAACAGTGATTCTAACTAATACTTTTTAGTTCACTTTTCTTAATGTCTTGACTTGTAAAAATTGTAAAAATCTTATAATCTGTACTATTCACATACTATGCTTTGTTTACTCAGAAAACCCAAGTTAAAGGGTTAGTTCAATCAAAAATGAAAATTCTGTCAGCAAAATACTTGCCCTAATGCTGTTCCAAACCCGTACGACTTTGGTTCATCTTCGGAACACAAATGAAGATATTTTTGATTAAATCTGAGAGCTGGATCACTCCTCCATAGGCTTCTAGGCAATTTCATCTGCCGGTCCAGAAAAGTAAGTAAAAACATTGTTAAAATAGTCCAAGTAACTACAGTGGCTCTACCTTAAGTTTATCAAGTGATAAGAATACTTTTTGTGTGCAAAAAAACCCCAAAATAACAACTTTATTCAACTATTCATTTCCTTCTGTGTGGGCCTCTGAGTGAGTTCACGTAGTGTAACAGCACAGCGCTTCTGTGTTGTATGTCAGAACGTAGGCTCACTATTGGCCAGAATCACACACATGACCAGCGTCGGCCCACACATTTTAACGATGTCTTTACCAACTTTCTGGGCCGGCAAGTTTTAATTACATAGAAGGCTATGGAGGAGTGATCCAGCTCTCAGATCTCATCAAAAGTATCTTAATTTGTGTTCTGAAGATGAACGAAGGTCTTACGGCGTTCGAACAACATGAGGGAGAGTAATTACTGACAGAATTCTCATTTTTGGGTGAACTATCCCTTTAAGATTAATTGATTGGTTTGAGTGCGGTTTTTGAGGTGGGGAAATTCATAGACATAATAAATACATAGACGTCCTATTGGCCGCTTTGGAGCGTTGCTGCGATACGTCAACGTGTCCGCCATTTTGCGGAGGGCAAGACTGCGCTGTGAACAAATTCAAGTAAACGGATGAGCTGCGGTTTTCCTGGATAAAAACAATAATAACGTTTACATTTATCAGCCGATTTCAGTGGTTTGCACGTGGTGTACGTTACTATTACTAATTATATAATTACCAAATACAACCAGAAAAAAAATTTCAGTCTTGTTTGTGAAAGGTAATTCACCGAGACCTGTTTTCAATTGTTTGGCGACTTGTACAGCCCCAAGCAGCGCACGAAACAGGCATTTTTCTCAATTCCCATAATGAGAGGTATGGGCAAGTTGCCCTCCTTGATATGGCGGCGCCGTTGACGTACACTCCAGCAGCCAATAGGGTGTCTATGTATTTATTATGTCTATGGGGAAATTGTTAATAGTCTTTTCACTCATTTCCTTCACTTCTGCAGTTCTCTTTCTCTATTTGCATTCACTCATTTACCAAAGTCATCTTGAATGTTGAATTGTCAATATAACTGAAAAATTTGAGTCTCACCACTCAATGTTTAGTCACCATTATTGCTATCAGTGTCCCTTTGGTTGGTTATATATATATGAATGAATGATGTATAACATAATTATATTTCATGTCAATTAATGATCTTTTATAATTTGTTGCTAACACTTATGTCCTAAACACCTTGTGAAACATTTAATTGGGTCGATATAATCCCTCTATATTTGTGACAATCTTGCAATTGATCATGCTTGTGTCATACAGACTTCAACATTCAGGATGCAAAACACAACAATGGGAATTAAGGAATCAGTTTGCATGTTTTTTTTAAGTAAGTCTAACTGATTTGATTTTACAGTGAATTTAACTTAATTGCAGAACTCTAGCTGTGAGTCTCTTCTGTTTTACAAACATATTTATTATAATATTTTAAGAGTTTACCATTGGTCAACCACTAATCTGACTTTTCTCAAAGACATGCAGTCATACCTTCAGGAATCTGGTGAAGACCACCAATGCAATCAGGATCTGGACTGGGAAAGTGGCTCCATAAGACACCGCAAGAGCGAAGTTTCTGCACATGGCCAAAGAGAATGAGAGATTTCTGTTGTGTGTTCATGCAGAAACACTAGAAAATTGCGGAAAACACTTTCAAACTTTTCTAAATGTGAGGAAATAAAGAACAGGCTTCTGCAATCTAAACCCCCGCCAAAAACAGGTGATCTGAAATCTGCCATTCTGGAGCTCAAATTATGAGATTTCTTGAATATATTTAACAAAAATATGTTAAAAAAAAAGAAATGTTTTGATTAATGGCGAATTGATTGCATGGTGAACATCCTGTAAATAATTAAGGTCCTGTACCACACTCACTTTTGTGAGGTCAACATCTGAACCACGAACACAGAGATGAAGATGAAGGCCAGACATCCCACAGAGTGATGAAGCCCCTGGACTTCACCCAGAGAATACTGACACACACACACACACACACACACACACACACATACACACGGTTAAGAGTGAGGGAAAAACAACAACATGCTTTTAAATCCAGAAACAATTCCCACCTCTTTCTCCAACTGGATGTCATTAAAAAATAGTGTCACCCAGTTCAGCTTCGCTCTTCTCCTGAACAATGAAGAAACAACATTCGGTCAAATACTCGTTTATGATTGATTCCCTGTGAAGATTGTATATATTACTGAACCTTTCGCTCACCTTTCATTTTCCAGAGGGTCTAACGAGTCTGTCGGCCCATTTGGTGACGATCTGAGAAAACAAACTAACGTAAATTACAGCGTTTTCAAAACTGAATATTAAAAAGAACCAAATTTATGTGAATCACAAAGAATACCGAGTGAAAGTGGCCAAGAACGTAAGCTCTTTTTTGAGCTGTGTTTTACCTGGATCAAAACCACATAATTTTAATTAAGCATTAAGTATTTTCCCTAAGTTAATAACTAATGATCTTTGCAACGGAAGTGAATCAATCAATTAAAACTAACTTTATCTGGACAATAACTTTATTCTAGAGCTGCTGTAAAGCCTAAACAATCTCTGTTACTTTAATTTCCTATTATCACTGTAAAGCTGCTTTGAAACAGTCCATATTGTTAAAAGCGCTGTATAAATGAAGGTGACTTGACTTGACTTAATTATGTTAGTGTTCGCAAACTATTTTCATATCCCTGAAACAAATGAATAAACCTTATATTTTCACCTGTGAGTGTTCACATCCGTGGGCTCCTGTTGATGAGAAAGTAAATGTGATTAATATCCGCCGTATATTCAAAGTAAGTGAGTGTAATTGGACGGTGATAATGATCGACACTGACTCTTGCCGGCTGTGATTGGCTGATGCCGTTGTTAGCGTTGGGCGGAGCTGCCAGCGAAGCCTCTGATTGGTTGAGTCCATAAAACGGTGTGACGGATTTCCAGGACTTCAGATACTGCGACATACGCACCGACGCCCGGAGCTTGTGCCGATCCGTGGGTCTGTTGCTCACTTTCAGCTCATGAGTCTGACAGACACAAGAAGAGCCAAAACAATCATGTCTACACCCTTCTTTTCTTTATTGTTAAAAGAAATATACTTTTATCCATTGAAGACGCATTAAATTGATCAAAAGTGACAGTACAGACATTCATTATGTTACAAAATATTCTATTTCAAATAAATGCTGTTCTTTTCAACTTTCTTTTCATCAAAGAATCCTGAAAAATAAAATGTACTCTAAAATGAATTAATATGGTAATCTTCCAAAATCTGTTATTTTGATTTATTTATTTATTCATGACAGTAATTAATAATGCCAAAATACAACAGATTTATTTTAGCATTTATTTTAATTGTAGTAAACTTGGAAAGTCAAAAATACTGCTGATTCAATAGTAAGTCTATACTATCGATACTACTAAACCATTATTTAGTAGTTATTGTATTTGTTAAACAGTAGTTACTAGGAATGTGTAAAAATACTGGTAGTTCGGTACTAAGTCAATACTAAAGATAGTAAACCATTAGTTTACTAATTAGTTTACGAACTACCAGTAATTTGTACATCCCTAGTAAATACAGTGGATAGCATAAGTGAACACACCCATGCTAAAGTTGACTAAAAAGAGGAATAAAAAATCATCTTTTGGAAATTGATCTTAATGCCTTAATTAGAAAAATTAGGAAAAATCCAACCTTTAAGGACACCAATTTTCTTTGTGAATGAATAATGTATCGTAAATAAATAAATGTTCTTCCTTAAAATACAGGTTGCGTAAGTCAGGACACCCCTATGTTAAATTCCCATAGAGGCAGGCAGATTTTTATTTTTAAAGGCCAGTTATTTCATGGATCCGGGATACTATGCATCCTGATAAAGTTCCCTTGGCCTTTGGGATTAAAATATCCCACATCATCACATTCCCTTCATCATACCTAGAGATCGGCATGGGGCACTTTCCATAAGATCATCTCTCAATGCAAATCATACCAGCTATTAGCCTAACTGAAATAACACCATGCCAATCTCTAGGTGTGATGAAGGGAATGTGATGATGTTGGGCTTTTTTAATTCCAAAGGCCAAGGGAACTTTATCAGGATGCATAGTATCCCAGATCCATGAAATAACTGGCCTTTAAAAATAAAAATCTGCTGACTCTATGGGAATGTAACATAGGGGTGTCCTGACTTATTTATTTAAGAGAACATTTATTTATTTACGATACATTATTCATTCACAAAGAAAATTGGTGTCCTTAAAGGTTGGATATTTCCTTATTTTTAAAATTAAGGCATTAAGATCAATTTCCAAAAGATGATTTTTTATTCCTCTTTTTAGTCAACTTTAGCATGGGTGTGTTCACTTATGCTAAGCACTGTACTGTGAAAAAATACAATAACTACTAACCAACAGTTACCTGAGTCTGACTATAGGTTAATCACCTGTGTTGTTGAACTACACTGTTCTGTATTAGGATCAATGACCAGGAATGTTCTCCTTCCCTTCAAACTCGAATCCCGACTCCCGCCGTCTCCATCCTCCACCTGGTATTTCCCATCCAGGTGATCCAGCGTCTCCTCCGTGATGTGAACTCTCCTGTGAGGACCCGTAATCATCACTAATATAACTAGGATAATCAGGAACAAGAGGAAAATTGTAAATGTGTGATAGATACCCAGGCACTCCTCCAGACTCCATGTGATTGGCCAGAGTCACGTCA
The DNA here is from genome assembly GCA_026230005.1 of Gila orcuttii. Taxonomy (NCBI): domain Eukaryota; kingdom Metazoa; phylum Chordata; class Actinopteri; order Cypriniformes; family Leuciscidae; genus Gila; species Gila orcuttii. Next base: position 2,290,548 of record JAPDVR010000001.1, on the reverse strand, counting down.
TCTGACCAGACGTCGTACTGCCACTTCTGAAGGCCGATCACGCCGCACAGGACGTTACCCGTGTGCACGCCTACACGCATGTTGATGTTCACTTCCGTTGCTTCCCTCAGCTTACTGCAAGGGTCAAAGGTCAAATTACCTCACTCTAAAGGGATAGTTCACCCAAAAATGAAAATTAACCCATGATTTACTCTCCCTCAAGACATCCTAGGTGTATATGACTTTCTTCTTTCAGACGAATACAATCAGAGTTATATTAAAAAAAATTCTGGCTCTTCCAAGCTTCATAATGGAAGTGAATGGCTTTCTGTTTTGAAGTCCATAAAAGTGCATCTATCCATCATAAAAGTGGATATATCCATCATAAAAGTGCATCTGTCCATCATAAAAGTGGATCTATCCATCATAAAAGTGCATCTGTCCATCATAAAAGTGCATCTATCCATCATAAAAGTGCATCTGTCCATCATAAAAGTGCATCTATCCATCATAAAAGTGCATCATAAAAGTGCATCTGTCCATCATAAAAGGGCATCTATCCATCATAAAAGGGCATCTGTGCATCTATCCATCATAAAAGTGCATCTGTCCATCATAAAAGTGCATCTATCATCATAAAAGTACATCTATCCATTATAAAAGTGCATCTGTCCATCATAAAAGTGCATCTATCCATCATAAAAGTGCATCATAAAAGTGCATCTGTCCATCATAAAAGGGCATCTATCCATCATAAAAGGGCATCTGTGCATCTATCCATCATAAAAGTGCATCTGTCCATCATAAAAGTGCATCTATCATCATAAAAGTGCATCTGTCCATCATAAAAGTACATCTATCCATCATAAAAGGGCATCTGTGCATCTATCCATTATAAAAGTGCATCTGTCCATCATAAAAGTACATCTATCCATCATAAAAGTACATCTATCCATCATAAAAGTGCATCTGTCCATCATAAAAGTGCATCTGTCCATCATAAAAGTGCATCTGTCCATCATAAAAGTTCATCTGTCCATCATAAAAGTGCATCTGTCCATCATAAAAGTGCATCATAAAAGTGCATCATAAAAGTGCATCATAAAAGTGCATCTGTCCATCATAAAAGTGCATCTGTCCATCATAAAATTGCATCTGTCCATAAAAGTGCATCTGTCCATCATAAAAGTGCATCTATCCATCATAAAAGTGCATCTATCCATCATAAAAGTGCATCTATCCATCATAAAAGTGCATCTGTCCATCATAAAAGTGCATCTGTCCATCATAAAAGTGAATCTGTCCATCATAAAAGTGCATCTATCCATCATAACAGTGCATCTGTCCATCATAAAAGTGAATCTTTTATAGATGCATGTTTACGATGGATAGATGCACTTTTATGGACTTCAAAACTTAAACGGCCATTCACTCCCATTATAAAGCTTGGATAATTCAGGATATTTTTTAATATAACTCTGATTGTATTCGTCTGAAAGAAGAATGTCATATTCACTTAGGATGACCTGAGGGAGAGTAAATCATGGGCTAATTTTCATTTTTGGGTGAACTATCCCTTTAAGGTCAGAAACAGATGTGCTTGAGATGGTGGGACTCACTTTATGGCGCTGCACATGTCCAGGCCCATCTGAACGCAGTTGCGAGCGTGATGAGGGATCGGATCGGGAAGACCAGAGACGCAGTAATAACAGTCGCCCAGGATTTTAATCCGCAAGCAGCCGTTCTTCTACAGAGAACGAGAGGAACATCAGAAAGGAGTCTAACGCGAGAGAAGATCCACAGAGCAACAGTGACGGGATCTCCTCACCTTGGCGGTGTCGTCGAACCTGCCGAAGAGTTTGTTGAGAACGGCGACGAGCTCCTCAGGTGTGCAGGTGCTGGACAGGTGTGTGAAGCCCACGATATCGGCGTACAGGATACTGCAGAGTTATAACCACGGGTTTACTTCAGCCAGTGTGCGCTACTAATAATCAAGGCTTTTTTTATACACAGAATCAAATTACATTTTAAAATATATTCATTTCAAAATTCTTAATTATTCCAAACTTTTTGATTTACATAAAGTAATTGTGTGTGTGAGTGTGTGTGTGTGTGTGTGTGTATGTGTGTGTGTGTGTGTGTGTGTGTATAGTGTGTGAGTGTGTTTGTTTGTGAGTGTGTGTGTGTGTGTGTGTGTGTGTGTGTGTGTGTGTGTGTGTGTCGTTTATAAAAGGTTTTTGTTTCCTGTCCTTTTATCCATCTTTCGTGAAGAATGGAGTTTGTGTTGGCGTGTTCTGATAGTATTTTGGGTGCTGGGTCATATTGCTATATATACACCATACAACTATACAATTTGCAGGAAGAGAAAGCTGAAAACCATCAGAAGAGCGAAAACAAACAGAATGATTAGATGGGGATGATTGACATGTACAGTATAGCAGCGTGTGGTAAAGAACATTCTTCTGTTTATGATATATCATACAGCTAGACCTATAACGACAAGACATTTCCAAGCAATAGCTTATTGACATCATATCCAGGAGATACGTCAGTAAATCCGAGTAAAATCACAAGCTTCGCTTATCCCGTGCGAATGCGCCACACAAAATTGAGATGTGGGGGGTAATTTCTAAATCACACAAGATAATACTAATCCAGTGCGAATAGGGCTTTAGTCTCATTATTTGATACATTATGTATCCTTACCCCTTTTTAAGCAGGGCGTGTTAGAACTAAACTGATGGTTTGCTCAAGGCTGTTGATCTGCTGAATTTCAAACAATGCTATAACTTCTTGCTTTCCTGTATTCTGCCTCAGCTCTCTTTCCCTTGGTAAACTGTATGCATGTATGTATGTGTATGTTAGAGTAATTTAAGTGTTTAGTCTAGTTAATAAAATCTTGTTCATGTCACACGTAAAGTTCACGGCACAAACAGGTTAATTGATTGTAATATTAATTTACAACATTAAGTTAATTCTATTAACTGATCCAAATATTCATAATCAATTATAACAAGTTATGATTGATTATTAATATTTCTTTAGAGCTAATTTGCTACGTGTACATGTATGTGTGTGTGTGTGTGTGTGTGTGTGTGTGTGTATGTGTGTGTGTGAAAGAGAGAGAGTTTGTGTGAGTGTGTGTTTCACACCTGATGTCTGTGTGCTGTCGGATGTAAAGACTGTGGAAATTAGGTTTATTCTCCTCGGCGGTACATGTAGCGATCAAGCGCTTGACGATTTCAGTCTTCAGCTCCATGGCGATGTATCGAGGCAAGACTGACAGCAGGAGATGCTCCTGAACACACAGGTTAACCGGTACAAGAGTAAAACTGGTTAAAGATTATTCCATTAAGAATTAAATCTATTCTGTTTAAGCAAACACATAACAAGGGACTATTCTGTTTAATTTAATTTAATAAACTATTAAACTAAACTTATATAATTCATTAATCTAAACATAGACTGTTTATGGAAACTTGTTTTTTTGCCACAGAATCTAAAAAAAGGTAATTCCGAGTTTATATCTCACAATTCCGACTTTTTCTCTTAGAATTGTTAGATATAAATTACAAATGCGAGTTATAAAGCCTCAATTGTGAGATATAAATGTGAAACTACAAGGGAAAAAAATGTCAGAACTGTGAGATAAAAAGTCGCAATAGTATGCAACAGCTGCGCTGATTGGACCAACTGGATAAACTACCCAACTGGAAGAACACCAATCAACGACTCCTCTTCTAGAGATAAGCAAGCCTAGTAGAGGGAGCTCTGGCTTAACTGATAGTGTCTACAATAACAGGCCACTTAAGTCTGCCACGTCCTGTCTAGAAGCAACAGGTGGAGGTTCCAGATTTCTGAACGCGGGTGCCATGTGATGCCCTGTCCCTGAGAAAGAAGGTCCTTCCTCAGGGGAATCCAGTAAGGTAATGCGCCAGTAAGCCGCAGCCATCAAGACCTGCTCCTCATCTCCCTGACTTTGCACAGTGTTTGTGCGAGAAGGCTCGCTGAAGGAAACACATATTTGCGTAGGCCCCGGGGTCAGCTGTGTGCCAGAGCATCCCTGCAAAGGTTCCTCTTGGTCAGGGAGTAAAAAATCTGGCAATGGGAAGATTCTGGAGGGGTAAACAGGTTTACCTGCACGTCTCCGAATCAACGCCAGATCAGCTGTACCACCTGGGGGGGAGGAGGGGGAGGGGAGGGGGGAGTCTCCATTTTCCAGGGAGTGTGAGCTGTCATGAGAGCACGTCGGCTGCATGATTGAGCTCGCCCGGAATGTAAATGGCATTGAGTGACCTGAGCCACTGCTGACTCCAGAGGAGAAGATGGCGAGCCATTCTGGAGGCATCTGTTGTGACAAAAACGTGTCTGCACACATGTTCTAAGGGCACTCCGGGCTGTAAAAAGGCAAGGTCGAACCACGGGCTGAAAGTGCAGGGGCAGATCAGTGTCATGGTCACCTGATGTGTGCCACGGCGCCATGCCCATCTCAGGACTCGGCCGTGTAGCCAGTCCTGAAGCGGTCTCATATACAACAATCAGAGCACCGTGACCACGCTGCGGATGCCATATGAGGATAAAATTAATAACAAAAATGAAAACAAATACAAAACTTAATAATAAAATAAAATTTAAAAAATAATTTGAAAATAATAAAAACAATTATTGGTGCTATTATTATTATGTGTGTTAACTTAGCAGCTTCACGTGAGCAGAGTGTTTCAAATCCCTTGGGAGTCTGTACCTGATCGCGTTTCTGTTTGGCCTGCGTGGAGCGGTTTTTGCTGAAATCTTCTCGTTTCTTGCTGGACTTCCTGTGAGCGTGCTCAGTGTGCCAAAGGTGAAACATGCCAAAACAGTTGACGCACACAAACAGCACTGCGTTCGCCACCAACTGAGACACACAGAAAGAGGTTTTGAATATGTGTGGTGACAGGAAAATCAGCCGGTAGCCTCCGCTGAACAGGTTTTGCATATAACATTTCCTCTGACCAGCCATGAAGCGTTCAGGTGTTTGTACAGCTGTGTGTGTGTGTGTCTGTGTGTTACCTGTACGACGAGGTCACGTGTCTGCGGACTGGTGAGGGACACATATGTACTGATGATGACGATGTGACAAACACTCACTCCGATGCCGAAGCTCAGAGCCCATGAGAGCCTGAGAGGAAGAACCGTATAAACGGACAGTGACAGAAAGAGGAAGAACGCGACCTGAATATGAAAAACAGCAGGTGTAAAGGCGAAATTAAATTCATTTAAATTAATTAAATTAAATTAAAATGAAATTAAATTAAATAAACGTTAACTAAAAAATTTATATATAAAAAACAAACTCATTTTATTTTAGCCAGTTGTCAAGGCAATATTTAAAAAATACTCTGAAAATAACAAAAAACATCAAAATTACTAAGACTTTAGAATTAAAATATTAAAATGAATTTAAATCATGAATAACAGTTTTATAAACATAACTAAAATTAAAATGAAAACAGAAAATATATAAATAAAAACTAAATTAAGATTAAATTAAAACCATATAGATGTTAAAAAAACAAAAACTAATAAAAATGACAAAATACACAATAAAGTTAAAATTTTAACTAAAATAAAAATGGAAAATATATAAATTAATTTAAATAAATAAATTAACTTAATACAAAATGATATAGACATATAATATAGAAATATAGAATATAGAAATAAATGACAAAAGCACACAATAAAATTACTAAAGTTGTAATTAAAAATGTTTTGCATAAAGCATGTTTCTGGCTTAAAAAGACAAAATAGTGTGCGAGTGTCATATATATCGTATCATTTATAGGTTCCTTTTGCTTGACCGTCCAGCTAATGTTTTGTAAACTAAAACACATAATAAGTGATCTTCTGACCTGGTCCCAGGCGGTGACGACGCCTCCGGTGAAGACGAACACGAAGGCGACGATGAGGAGCAGAGACCAAATGAAGAGCGCGAGTGGCGTTTCTCCCCGCCGAAGCACCGGCAAACACGGCAAACACGCCAGAAGAGCCACGCAGACACACACCACCACACACACCACTGCGAACGCCGCCACGTGAACGCTGAGGCTCTGCGGGAGCGAGAGACGAAAGCTTCATTTAGAAACACACACACACCTGCTTCTAAATATCACATGAGTTGAATGACTTCTCTAGGCTTATGAGATTTTACTTTGTTATAGAAGTTACCAGTGTGAGTCTGTAGTTAGTAGTTTATAGTTAGAGCCCGACCAAATCCAACCTTGAAGAAGCAGTGTGTCTGTGTGTGTGTTAGTATTCTTGGTTACAGGTTAAGGAACAATTGGCATTATTGGAGATTGGCTGACTTGTTTTCTTCGACATGTTGGCGCCTAGACACTCAGTCTTGTCACCTCGGAGGACCACCGGTCCCTAACTCAGGGTCCTGGTGACTATTGAGATATGCTTCAGCCTATCTGTCCATGAGTGGAAAATCTATTTCTTATCCAATCAGAATCATTCAACCTGAAGCAAGGACGTAGCTTCGACCTTAGTGAAGGGTATAACTGCTGTGATCTTTGTAACTGTAAGCGAGGCGGCCTACGAACTACGAAGTCTTGAAGCTGACTTCTGCTGATGAAACTGCAAACTATCTTCAGTAAAAAATTTCTTAAATTTATTATAATTCTGACTCTTGTCTTAAATTGACTGCACTTCTGAGTACGGGTCTTAATTAAAGGTGCTGTATGTAACTTTTGTTTTGGTCTGTGTGACTCCGCCCACTGCCAGTTCAGCCAATAGTATTTCAACACTCCGGGTTGCCAGTTGGCAGGAAACACAGCGTATTGCAGCCATGGAAACGAGCAAACAAACTGGGTCAGACATTGCAGGTTCCACACAACCTTTAAAGTCACGATAAATCTCTATGAACAAGAGCATATTAAAACACGGTTAAATCAACTCATTAACTTGCAGTCTGTAAGTCTCCTCGGCTTTCATTGTCAATTACGCTCGTTCCTGTTGCGTGTCCTCAAACTGGCGACCCATGTGAGCGTCGAGTCTGAGGAGGAGGAGGGAAACAACAATCTCTGATATTTTGAATTTCGACTGCAGTACTGATTTCGACCACTAGCTGTCATTCTTACAGACAGCACCTTTAATCGTATCTGGTCCTTGCGTCTTTAACCGTAAATCCCCCAACAGCTCTTACCCTGCCGGTGGACGGGATGATGACGATGATGGTCACGCAGAAGAGGACCGTCAGGAACAGTCCTGACACCATTAGCGGCGTCTCCTCCAGACAGTGCAGGAACGCCATCACACACCTGCAGCTCCAGTGGGATTCCTGCGGTTCGTCGTCTGCGGGAACCACGAGGAACCTGCTTTGAGAGCTTTGAGATCCCTCAAAGGTGGCATTGGAAGTCCTGGAAGTCTCAGATATGGTCGCCAAACTAAATCTTCTGTCAACGGCGTCGGTTTCGGTCCATTCTGAGACGCTTCGAGAGGAAGAAGTGCTTGTGTTGAGTGCGTTTGTGGAGCTTTCCTCACTGGGATCACGACCCCCTCCGAGGCATGTTTTGCGAGGTTTCAGGGCTTCGGGGACGTTCTCCAGCTTGGCGACACCCAGTTCGATGTAAGCCTTCGTGTTGTCCAGCATTACGGTTGGGGATTATTTGTGCCTTTATTTACGTACACTAAAAAAAAAATTCTGTTAAATTTACGGTAAAAAAATGGTAGCTTTAGTTGCCAGAAATCTACCGTAAAAAAATACGGTGGTAACATTTTAGGTTTTACAGGCTTAACTTAAAGTTACAGTAAAAAAACTTATTTCATTATCTGAAATTATGTTCATTTTCGGACCTATTGATGTACTAATCTGCTTTGAACCATTATAATACACTGAAAACCATCAATCTCAGTGGAGATGAGAGTCACATGATGAATCAAAGCTCATCACAAGAATGTTAATATTAATATACAGAAGCTGCACAGTCTCATTCACACAAACATTAAACACCATCATGGTAACACACATGAAATTTAAAAAAATGCAATAAACATTAATTTAACAACATTAAATGTAACATAAAACACCAATGTACATAACTGATTAGAAAAAAACTAAGAAAACCTATGAAGAAACATAGTAATTTCAACAAAATACATCAAATGTGAAGTGTCATGCAGGGAATTGTGGGAATGTCAATTTACAGTTTAAATTATACAATGAATGGTATTTTACTGTAAAATTACATTAAATGTATGGTTAGATCTATCACAGTTATTCACAGTATATACAGTTGTATGTAAACTTTCTGTTAACCAGTTAACAGTTTTTCACTGTAGCATTTTACGGTATTTTACCGCTAAAATCACAATACTTTTTTACACTGTAACAAGACGCCAAGACCCTGATTGATTAGTTCTTCAATACATAGACATAAATAATGTCTGCCGAAGAGGAGTAAAAACTTACATCATCCAAATCGAATCAGGGAAAGTCTGAGACGCAGTTGTTTTTCACAAATGAATGTTTTCAGAGGTTTTCAAAAGGTACTTGTTGGTCTTTTGAAGTGAGTCCATGTAGCTCCGCTTCTGGATCTGTAAGCCATTACATCTGCGCTTGAAGAACATAATGGTAAAAGAAGATCAGCAAGAGAAACACTTCAATCAATAAAAAGCATACACAGCAAAAACTCCAGTGTTAAATTAACTAGTTGTAACTCCCAGGAGGGGAGTTTATATGGCTCCAGACTCAAGAGTGTAAAGTGTTAAAATATGAGTGTTAAATTAACACTCAAGAGTGTTAAAGTTAATGAGATAATTAAGTGATTAATTGAGGGATGATTGAGCATTATTGAAGACACCTGATGTTAATAAGCAGAATCACTGAAGGAGAAAATCACAAATTGTACGTCACCATTATGGAGATCAGTGTGTGCTTTAGTTGGGCTTTTGACCCTTTTATTTTTAACATTATATTTTGTTTGTCTGTTATTACTTAGTTATAACAGCCAGATGAATAAAGGAAAAAAGTGATTTGATGTTGTTGATTATGTTATGATCTAATCATCATATGAACTTGATCACTGAACTTATTAAGAATCTTGTGACATAGATACATATTGTTAATTACAATATCATTGATTATACGTCAAAGATCTAGAATTTTCTATATAATACAAAGGATTTCTTAAAAGTTGTTTTCAAAAATAAAAAAGTCTTTATAGGCACACACAGACATCAAGATTCAATCTATGCATCTCAACAATGGTGACGAGCTGAATATTAAATTAGGAAAAGTAAATTATATAGACAATTCAGATCATAATTTATTCATACCGCAATGCATGATGGGAGCCATTAATGAGTTGTGATTGGTGGCTGCCAGAATGCACTGCAACATGCTTTATTATTGTCACCATTGTTGAGATTCACAGTCTGATTATTGACGTCTGTGTTTCTAAATAAGTTTATGTTTTTAAGTTTTTTAGATATTTTTGATTATATTAAAAGCACTGAAAGTCCTATGCTGTAGAATCACAGAGCAGTTGTAATTAACAAGTTAAACTATCTCAGTAAATTTAGATTTTCAAATCACAACATGATTATGTCAAAACATAACCAACACCATCCAATCACTTTTTGTCTTTGTTCATCTGGCTGCTATAACTCAATAACAGCAGACAAACAAAATTACAAAAAATAAAAGGGTCAAAAGCCCAACTAAAGCAAACACTGATCTATATAATGGTGACGTACAATTTGTGATTTTCTCCTTCAGTGATTCTGCTTGTTAACATCGGGTGTCTTCAATAATGCTCAATTATCACTCAAGTAATCACTTAACTATCTCATTAACTTTAACACTCATATTTTAACACTTTACACTCTTGAGTCTGGAGCCATATAAACTCCCAGGAGAGTTAATTTAACACTGGAGTTTTTGCTGTGTAACAGGTTTTTGGAGCAATGCAATATAAGAACCATTTTGGTTTGTTGTGTTCAAAAACTGGGTAAAAATCGACAAAGTGTTGCTGGTCAAATCGACCCCTATTGGTTTCCATTCAATTCGCCAAAAATTTACACTATGAAAAACACTAAAGATTCATGGGTAACACTTTACAATAAGGTTCATTAGTTAACATTAGTTAACTACATTAGTAAACATGAACTAATAATGAACTGCACTTATACATAATTTATTAATCTTTGTTAATGTTACTAATACTTAATTAAAATTTTGTTAACATTAGTTAATGCACCGTGAATAACATGAACAAACAATGAACAGCTGTATTTTTATTAAGGTTCTGTAAGTAACGTTAACAAAGATTAACAAATACCAAATGTATTGCTTGTTCATGTTAGTTAATACATTAACTAATAAACCTTATTGTAAAGTGTTATGATTCAAGTACAGACATGTACAAACAGAAAACCTCTATTGTAGCTTGTCAAAGACTACAAAATTTTAAATATGAAAGAAATGTACAACTTCCCATGTAATTCCATATTTAATAAGAATCACAGACAGATATTTTCACACTGAGGAGTAAATAATAAGTATAAATAATATCTATCATTATATGTTGTGTAAGTATTTATTGCTATGCGTACTCCGTCTTAATTTTTGTTATTTCTGGTTCTCAAACTGGTTCTTACAATTATTTTCAGTCTAGCAACAAACAAACAAACAAACAAACAAACATTTTGGCTGTGAAACTGACAAGAAACGGTAAATTCTCACTGGATAAATCAGAAGACCAGTCTTTAATTTTGAGTACATCTTTGAGTCTTACATTTGTGTTTGAGAAGCTACAATAAAGTTTTTCTGTTTTTTTTTTTTTTGTTTGTTTGTTTTTTTGCCTGGCTCTTTTTTGCTGTTTTTCTAAAGTGTTTAATTTGGTCACTGTTGCATGGAAACCAATATGACCAAAACAGAACATTTGTACAGCCTTTCGTTATGTACAAAATGTGCATGCAGATTCATTAGCCTACCTTAAAAATATATATTTACCTAATTTCAAGAAGAAATAAACAGTGTAACCCGTGTTTCAGGCAGTTGAAGATTCAATAGGGGTCAAATTGAACCATTTTCTCTTACTGTGAAGTATATTTTAATAATCTACAGAACATTATTCTGCTATTTAGAACCTTGTGTGTAATATAAGCATCAACGACACTGAAGAACCTTTATTTGTAAGAGTGTGATGGAAACGGCACTAAATATACCGGCTCTGAGTGACGACAGGTTTACAATGAGAAACATGTCATTTCACTGCCAAATCAGATCTAAGATAAAGTACACCTGTACTTCTTCAGATTTATACATTGAATGCACTGTATGTTACTAAAAGTGTCTTGTAAATGAACATGTAAACTGTAGATTATGACACTGATAACACAAGAACAGTCTTGTAAAACACACTCTGACACACACATGCAAATGCACTCATTTTACTAAAGTTCTTCTGAGAGGTAAAGTTCAATATTCAACCACTAACAGACATCACATCTTATTCTTTAGAAGATAAACACAAACAACCTGAGAACAACTGTGACGTGTGTATTTATAGTGTCTGTCTACGCTGGACGACACAGACAAAAGCTTCTGATGTCAAAGTGAATTTACGTGAACAGGATGAACTGGATACAGCGAATATTTCTTACACACACACCTGTGTAACCAAAGGTCTGTTGCCTAAGCAGAAACACCCAATTACACGCACACACACACTTAATATTCAACAATATTATTGATCTGCCTGCATTGACACCATTATATGAGAAGTGAACTGAGCTGGATGATGACATCATGCGGCTTTATATACAAAGCAAACTTTGTTGCATTATTTTCCTGTTATCTCTGTAAAGCTGCTTTGAAACACTCTGTATTGTAAATGTGCTATATAAATAAAGGTGACCACACACACACACACACACACACACACACACACACACACACACACACACACACACACACACACACTCTTTCTTTATTAATCAAGGACGCATTAAATTGATCAAAAGTGAGAGTAAAGACATTTATAATGTTACAAAAGATTCTATTTCAAATTAATGCTGTTCTTTTAAACTTTCTATTTATCAAAGAATCCTGAAAAATAAAATGTATCACGGTTTCCATAAAAATCTGAACAGTTTTCAACATTGATAAATGTTTCTTGAGCATCAAATCATCATATTATAGTGATTTCTGAAGGATCATGTGACACTGAAGACTGGAGTAATGATGCTGAAAATTCAGCTTTGATCACAGGAATAAATTACACTTTACTGTATATTCACATAGAAAACAGCTGATTTACACTGGAATAATATTTCACTGTTTTTACTGTATTTTTGATCAAATAAACACAGCAGAAGAGACTCTTTCAGACACATTAGAAAAAACTCACCGACCCCAAACTTTTGAACAGGACTGTGTATATAAGAGCATAAATCTCAACACATTTGCTTAGATTTATGCTGGAAACAAGAAAAATTGTAAGAAAAAAAAAACTTAATTCAAGATGTATTCTGTGAAAACAAGTCTCGATATCTTACACCAGTATTTATCCAATTACTCCACAACAATGCTGTTAAAGAAAACGATGTTATTATATCAAATCCCCAGAGCGAGTGACTCTATATCTCTGATCTGGGATCAGACTCTCCTTTAACAGAGTGAGTCACAGTCACAAATCCCTTCACAATATGCATGAGTCAACGACTAACAAAAGAGCTGGTGTGTGTGTGTGTGTGATTCTTCCTGAATGAGATCTTACACCCCATCCCCCCCCACCCAACACACACACACACACACACACACACACACACATCAGAGGAAGGATCATTCTGTTCAGAAACCTCTGATGAACCCACATGACATTCACAAGCATGACAATAAAACAAAACCAGATGAAAAGAGGAAATAAAGTATTACCTAAGAACGCTTCATAGTGCAAACCTCTTCTCTGTTTCGTTCTCTTTGTCTGGTTTGCATATCTGGGCTTTTCATATGAAACTGTTTTTCATAAACTGGTTCCTTATTTCCCTGTAACTCACAGGGTCATTATGACTGTAGATTCATCCCACTGTCTAGAGCATTGTTTACATGTTTACAGTTATTGCCTTATTGGCATAAACAACGTATAGTGCGTCGAATAATAATAAAAGAGCGTTTATAGCCTATACGTAAATAGAACGTTCGTGCAAAGGGATCTGGACTTCATGACACGTTACTACTTGTTTTAGAACTTTCAGAGAACATTCAAATGTAACATTTCCATAATGTTTGAAGAATGATACAATGTAGAATGTTCCTATAATAAACATAAAAAGGATGTTTTGAACATAACAAAAGCAAAACGTTCTGAGAACATATTTTTGTTATGTTGGGAGCATGTGTTTAATCCTTCAAATATCTGATGTAAACGTACGATTGGCAGCTGTTCTAAATGATTTTAGACACTAGTTTGATGTGTCAGATGGGGTTTAACAGAAGAACATGACAGAGCACAATAAAGCATCCTTATCCTGCATGTTTTCATGTGAGAGAACTGGGCAACACTTTATTTTACAGCATCCTTGTTACATAATACTAGCCTAACAGTAAATGATGTATAATTACATGTAGTGAACGCTAATCCTACAGTAAGTCTACAGTAAGCCTAGCTGATTAATAATACTCAGTACTTAAATTGTTTATAATTACACTATACCAATGACACCTTAAAATAAAGTGTAACCCAGAAATGAATATATAAAGTCTGAAACATTACACTATTTTCATAAAAAAAAAACTCTGTGACTCTATGTGACTGTCTTGGTCTCAACACATAAAAAAAAGCATTTAAATACATGTATAAAACCCATTTTTAACCCCATAAATCCGGATTAAAGTGCTCGTACCTCCGCTCTGTCCGCTTTCCTCCGATCCTTCGCTCCGTCACACGAGTTCTCGAAATAGTTTGCGGTTCCATTTTTTGTTCGCTTGAACTGGACGAACCGGTTCGACAGCATGAGTGACAGTTCAGAGCTGAACCCACAGGTCATATCTCATCACAACACTGCTGGCTTCATCAATCCATATATTCATCAGCATTTATTCATGAGTATATGCTGCTGCCACTATGAGAACAGTAATTTACACACCTAGTTAAAATTAAACTGATAATTATATAAATGAAGGTCTATATGAACAAAAATGAAAAATTGCAATTACTTTGCAATTACTTTCCTGAAAATGTTTCCTACACTCTCATGTTGTTCCAAAACTGTATGACTTTCTTTCTTCTGTGGAACATAAAAGAAGATATTTTGAAGAATGTTCATAACTGAACAGATTACGATCCCATTTACCATTGTATGGACAACAAAATACAATGTTAGTGAATGGGAAACAAAAAGATTCTTCACAATATCTTCTTGTTTTTGTCCATAGAAGCAGGAAAGTCATACAGATTTGGAATGTCATTAGTATATGAAGACAGAATTACATTTTTGGGGTGAACTATCGCTTTAATAAAATCTTGTAAGTAATGTCTTGTAGTATTTCACTCCCTCTAGTGGTTAATCTATGACATTATATTTTGGCTACACTAAACCATGCTCTTGTAAATTTATGACATGCTAAGTAGAAATTATTACTTTTAAAAAAAGAATAATGACATTAAAAAGAAATTATGAGATAAAGTCTAAATTCTGACTCAAAAATATTGATATCATTTGTTATAATTATGACTTTTAATCATAATTTCGATTTCTTGTCTCATAAATATGACTCGGTATGACATTATTTTGCCTTTTTATGTCATAATTATAACTCAGTAGGCCTACATCAAAATTTCAACATGATCTCATAATTGAATTTTTGGAAATGTTGACTCTTGGGTTTGATAGAAGCTCAGCTAGTTGAAGAAGACTGGCGTATTAAGAAGGGAACATACTGTACACTATATTGCCAAAAGTTTTGGGACGCCTGCCTTTACTTGCACACAAACTTTAATGACATCCCATTCTTAATCCATAGGTGTAGAAAGTTTCACCCTTTGACACATGGACTCTCCCAGTCACCCCCGTCATTCATTTTCAATATTAAATGGAAAATAATATATGTTCAGCAATTACCTATATGTTTTGCTTTCCTTATTTTTAAAGAAAGGATGAATGCTTTCACATAACTTTTAATGAAATTTAACCAACAAAGTAAAAGTGTTTGAGTGGATCTGTCGCATGCATTTGTGGATTGATTTGCATGTGTGGATCTCTGGTGTGCATTTGTGGATTGGTTTGCGTGTGTGGATCTCTCGCGTGCATTTGTGGATCGGTGCGGGCGCATGTGGATCTCTCGCGTACATTTGTGGAAGGATTTGAGACTGTTTTCACTCCATAGCTGTCTGTACCTGCAGCTAAAATACAAGAAAACAAGCATCATTCTTCTTCATTTTTGACACAATGGGACATCTGATTACAACAGCACTTGCTTACATCAGTTAATAGTTAATAAACTGTTGCTTCAACTGATCTCTAACTTCAGTTAACACAGAAATGAACGATTAACTGCACTTACCTCTGCTCAGCCATGATGATGTGATGCAGGTATAGGTATCCGCCCTCACGTGATACTGATTGGTCGATTGATAAGCTTAAATCTGATTGGCTAAAGAGTACGACTGCTCTGTGTTACGAGTAAAGCGCTGCCGGGAAAGTCTCAAAAACACACACACACATGCAAGGCGATTCGTACGTGAATGACGATTTGCACATTCAAATTCAAGGACACACTCGTACATTTTAAACATTCAAAGGTTTTTGTGCACAGTTGTATATCTACGAATTGTATTTTGCATTTGTGAAATGTATTTTATGAATATATAATTTTATTTTGCGCATGTGAATTGCTTTTTGTGAATATATATTTTTTTCACGCACGTGAATTTTTTGTGTGTGTACGTGAATTAGGTTTTATGCATGTGAAATTGTCTACGCACGTGTGAATCATGTTTTTTGTGTGAATTATATTTGAGACTAATCTGCTTCCATAGTGACCACCTTCGACACACACACACACACACACACACACACACACACACACACACACACACACACACACACACACACACACACACACACACACACACACACACACACACACACACATTATCCACAAACAGTCATATTTTATTATAACAACATAAGTTAAAGAGAAAATTATATTTCTCAACTGCACAAATCCTTCATTACATCCAACATTGCCAAAAGACAATGAACACAATTCTGCACAAACTATGACTAAGTTATCAGAACTTAAATATACACTATATACATAAATGTGCCAAAAATATATACAATCAGATATATAAAAAAATTAACAAGAGCAGAGAGCAACAATAATATAAAACATTAAGAATAATATACAAATAAAATATAGAATAAATATTCTATAGCACAAATACTTTATCACACAAATCTAATTATTACACTGTTGTACTAAGAACAGAACATTGGCTGTCATCATGAGGCCATTATAACTGTGTCATTAATAGTTTTCTTGACCTCAACTACAGAGGTACAAATTTAATTTGTCATTAAAATGTCATTGTACCACTGTAGTTGAGGTCAAGAAAAGTATACATGACTAACATTAACCCAACTGTTGGAAATAAATAATAACTGGACTTGTAACAGTTTTGTTGCAAAGCACAATATTATGGTAAAATTAGATCTCGTGTTTGTTGACTTAAAACCTAATGATTGTTGTATAAGCATAACAAGCTTCATAGCAAAAAGGCTAAGAAACGTAAGAGAAAGTTACCCACAATTAACATTAGCCCTTCATTCATGACAACATGGATACCGTAATCATACCACAGAGAGAACAGTTGCATACCTTTATCTTTTGCTCGTTTCTCCTCTTCTTCTTTTCTTTTTTTCTTCTAAATTGTGCACCTGATGGCTTTGACCTTTTGCTGTCCATCTCTGTTTATTTGGCACTGGACAATCGACAGATTTCCCATCCCCCGCCCCCCAACACTGTCACTCACGTCACGAGTCACGACCAGAAGTCAAGACTAAACCAATTCACCTTGGTGAGGTGACCCATAATCGTTTTGTATTACTTCTTTTTATTAGCCATTTCACACAATTCAGAAAAACAAAAATTTGCAGGAACTATAGACCTGTATTTATAATATTATGAATGAAATGTCCGTTATTTTGGAAGAAAGTCGAGGTGGTGTGACTGACTTTAGCCCACTAATTCCATTAGAGTATTGCTGATACAGTGCTCCTGCTACGCGCCGCCGCGCCGCCTCTGCGTGCGGTGTGTGAATGCTCTAATCTGTTAACATGGGCGCCGAAAAGCTAACGCGTGCAGTGTGAAACCAGCGTCACACACGTCACCTTCTCAGCAAGCAGGGGCGCCAATTTGCCAATTCCCCACACAGTGAAATGATAGATAATAGAAAACCGCTTCGTGGCGCAGAGGATTTTTTTTTTTTTAAAACTGCTCGTGCCGTGTGACATGAAAAAATGCGCCCTGGGCGACTGCCCGGTTCGCCCGTGCCTAAAACCGCTACTGGAATATTGTATACAGTTTGTAGAGAAAAATACAGATTATTAGTCCAAATTGGAGGAGTTTTTATTGATTGTGCATGTGCGTGCATCACAAATCTATGCAAATTTAATAAACAACGATTTGGAATATAACCTGAGTGAGACATCATTGTTCCGATCAGACAATATGGAGTTGGCTCACCCTTTGCAGCTAAACAGCTTCAACTCTCCTGGGAAGGCTTTCCACAAGGTTTAGGAGTGTTTTTATGGGATTTCATTCTTTTAGGAGCGCATTAGTGAGATCAGGGACTGATGTTGGACGAGAAGGCGTGGCTCACAGTCTCCGCTCTAATCCATGCCAAAGCTGTTCTATCCTAGCCTGACAAACCAGACCTACATCAAGATGTTGAGTCTGGGAACACACCATTGGCAGGGCTCAATCCGAGGGGCGGGATAAACGGGTGTCTTTCAAATTCCCTCTGCATGCAATAAGATAGCGCTACAACCAACCAGAGCAACGAAGATGGTGACGTAGTCAGAGCGACGGCCTTCTAGTGCCATTCTTTGTTCTTTTCTCAAAGAAAAGCTTAACTTCAAGTACTCCAGAGTCGCGGCCGGAGCCGGTTCGCCAGCAGCAACCGCCGTCTTTGTTTTCAATTAGCAGGGAATTCACGCGGAACCGTCGCAACTCTGCCGTCATCATGTTAAGCCCGCCCACCGACTCTATACACGATGTGATTGGCCTGACTAGAGTTTGGTTTTTCCAGCTCGCAAGCCAACAGAGAGTTGCTAGACGACACTGGCTGCAAATTACATTTGCTGCCGCTAGTGTGCGTCTAGATTTCTAGGCTAGTTCTATCCGGTTGAGGCCAGGACTCTGTGCAGGCCAGTCAAGTTCCTCCACACTGAAAGTCAGGCAAGTCCCGCTCTCCTGGCAACCGCCAAACCCAGACTCGTCACCGGATTGCCAGACAGAGAAGCGTGATTCGTCACTTCAGAGAACACGTCTCCACTGCTCTAGAGTCCAGCTTTACACCACTGCACCGCACGCTTTGTATTGCACTTGGTGATGTAAGGTGATGTAAGGTATGGATGCAGCTGCTTTACCACGGAAACCCAATCCATGAATCTCTCCACGCACTGTTCTTGAGCTAATCTGAAGGCCACAGAAGTTTGGAGGTCTGTAGCTGTTGACTCTGCAGAAAGTTGGCGACTTCTGCGCACTGTGAGCCCCGCTGTGATTCCACATTTGTGGCTGAGTTGCTGTTGTTCCCAATTACTTCCACTTTGTTATAATACCACTAACACTTGACCATGGAATATTTATTAGTGAGGAAATTTCAAGAAAGGGACTTATTGCACAAGTGGAAACAGATCACGGTACCACGCTTGAGTTCACTGAGCTCCTGAGAGCGACCCATTCTTTCACAGATGTGTGTAGAAGTTCACAGATGTGCTTGATTTTATACAACTGTGGCTATAGAAGTGATTTGAACAGCTGAATTTAATGATTTGGAGGGGTGTCCCAATACTTTTGGCAATATAGGTTAGATAGATAGACAGACAGACAGTAGACTCAGTAGGCCTACGTCCTAATTTTAACATGATCTCATAATTGAATTTTTGGAAATGTTGACTCTTGGGTATGATAGAAGCTCAGCTTGTTGAAGAAGACTGATGTATTAGTGTGTACATAATAATGGAATATAGATATGAAGTTCAACAACAATGATTATTATTTTTATTTATTTATTAGCCCAGATCATATCACAGACACATTTCTGAAAACATAATTAAGCATTCTAACTTTTCTACTTGATTACTCATAAAACAACCCTGAACAAAGTATAAATAAACAAGAGTTCATAATTAAACAAGACACACTTGGAAAGAAGATAAATAGTGATAGACGTTAGGCATTTGCCAAGCAGTGTTGTGCTAGTTACTAAGAAATAGTAACTAGTTACAGTTACTAGTTACTTCATTCAAAAAGTAACTCAATTACTTTGTTGATTACTTACACCAAAAAGTAATGCGTTACTGTTAAAAGTATCTTTTTAGTTACTTTTTTAAAGAAAGTTCTTAAATGTTCCCATTAATGCCCCTTTATGCGTTATGGTCTATACAAACACAAAACTGACTTAAACAGAAAGTAATTTTTAAACACTATTTTATTTAAGTCAGACCAGCACAAACTGAATATATCAAGGATTTCTGAAATAAATAACAAAACAAGCATTTTTAAAGCTAGTGACTTGTTTGCTTTCTCAACATTGATATGTTCATGCAGCTGACAGTATACGTTTTTACCACTGTGGTTTTTACTGCATGAATTAATATTTGAGCAATACAATTGTACCTTGATCATTCTTGTTAGTTCATAGTAGGCCTACATTAACTAAGGAGATACAAATACATCTAACAATGAATGATACTTCTACAACATTTATTAACCATATTTAATGCTAAAATTGTAATCTTATTGTAAAGCGTTACCAATGATTCAAGCTTAAAGAAGATGGCCATATTTAAATATCTGCAAAGGCCAGAGCATTAAAATTACATAAATGTAGACCTATATTACATGTACAGTCTTTCACTTTATTTGCTTAAATTTTAGAACACTTGATTAGACTTGATGTCGGCTGCATGAACATATCAATGTAAGCAATCAATCACGTCACTAGTTTTAAAAATACAACTTCGCCGGCTAATGAATGCATAAAAGTGACCAGCTGGATATAAACTAATGCAAAGAGATGGTAACAATTGCGACATAAAACATGTGGGTCAGGTCTGCGTGTGTTTTTGTCACATTGCTTTAATCACTTGAGGTAAGTTAGCCGTTACTAATGTTATTCCTCTCAGACTCGACGGCAAGCTTCTGTTCTTTCTCTGCTGATGCAGCATCTAGTCAAAAAATTAATTACTTTATAATGATATGGCAATGTGTACTTAAGTGTTCTGTATTCATACCGTTTCGCTGTCTGTGTTTTAAATGCGCATCAAGTGATCAGCGCTCTCCGTGCAGCTTGCAATCTCCGTGCTCGCGCTGCCTCACGTGTACGTAAACAACTCAGCCAGTGATTTTGTTATGTGTCCTCAGGTGTCCTCTCGCTCTCTATAATGCTAGCAGTCTCTTCAGTGCTCTCGTACTGTGTAATGACAGCGCACACTTCTCAGCCGCTCCAGCAACTAATTAATTTTAAAAAGTAACGGACAACGCGCCATATGGTAACGGTAACGGAGTTAATTTATTTAAAAAGTAATGCGTTACAGTATTAGTTACTGTCAAAAGTAACTGCGTTACAGTAACGCGTTACTAATAACGCGTTACTGCCCAACACTGTTGCCAAGTAAATAACTAACAGGATTGAATAAAAGCTTGAACAGTGTGTTCAGTTTCTTTTCAAAGGCAAGTCTGGCAACTCTTCCGTTCTTTCTTCTGGAAGACATTCCCATCGGATTGGGTTCTCCATGAAAGTTGAGCTTCTCCTGACACTCCCTTCTCCTTCAGGATCTGCTCCATCTGAAGAACACAAACAAACTTTTAAATGATATTTCTGCTGTCTATTCCCAGTGGAATTACAAGAGGACTCACCTTCGCTAAAATCTCTTTCTTCACTTCCGGGTCGTTCAGATCTTGACCTGATTTCACCTCCAGTCTCATGATCTGTCTCTTCTTCGCTGTGGGACACAAGTCATGAACGATGTATGATCAAGCATAATCTGAGAACGATGATCTGAGAACACATTTTATGTTTTTTGTTGTGGATCATTAGGAATTTGTCATTATATCTGATTCTAAACATCCACAATTTGATGCTCAATATATATCAGTTGCTGAACACATTTTCAGCTAATTCAGGAAAAAGAAATTACTTTATGAATTTGCATTAAGATAAACAACTCTCCATTATGACAGACAAATTAAAGACAGGCCTTAAAGTCCCCCTGTGGTGAAAATCTATGGAAGTAAAATAATACCAAATGTTTTTGAAACAAAAAGCATGTTGAATTGTACTACTTGAAAAAAATATGCATTGCATTAACCCTGCTTGTATTTTAATGCATTGTATTTTTAGGGCTTGCATTTTTATGGGCTGAAATTTAGCATGGTTGAATATTTAAGCTGTGAATATTTAAATTCAAAACAATTTAAACACATTTTCATAAGTAAAATTTCAATAATCCATATTCACCTTTCATATGTCACTTCCAAAATATTCAAACTGATTAAAAATACAACCTATAATATTCAACAGGCGGTTTTCGGTCCATTTTATTTCGTTTTGCAAATTTGCTTCCAAAAATTCAGTGGTTCAAATTCGACAGTAAATTCAACGTTGACATCCAGGAACTGCAGGAAAAGCAGTAGATTACCGAGCATAATCTCCATCTGCTGTTAATCGACCTCACCAGCAGGGGGTGCAAGTGTGTGTTGTTGAGGAAGACCAGAGCAACAGTTAGAGCAAGCCATTCATTCATAAAAACTCATTTACAACAATTGAGCATGCTTTATGTTTTTTGTGATGATTATCTGGGTCAGTATATATGCGGGAAAGATGTTAAAGGCACAAAAGCTGTTTTTATGTTTTATTCATTAACTTCATTGTTACTTTCCCTGTGTAGCCTACATGTTATCAACTTTTTCTACCATTAACAGGATTATAACCGGTTTCCCTCAATACCTCATCATACTCAAGGATTCCCCTTCCATCAGGACAAAACGCGTAGCTTAATGGACTAATACAGTGATATAAAAGACCAAACTCGCACCTTATTGGGGAAGTATGCCTACATACATGTTAATATTCCTACATACATGATTAATCTGGGAAGGGTCATAGCACTTATTTTACTTCCATAAAAATCCAGCTTTTAATGTTGTTTATATGTCTATGTGGTGTTTTTAATATGCTTTAAGACAAATCAGGTTTAAATTCATAAGTCTACAGCATTGCTGAGTATTTTCTCCTTAAAACTGCAGTGAACCAAAGACAGTCTCAAAAACACGGTTTGAAATCGCTGGTGTTTCTGACATCACAAACTACCTTGTAACCAATCAGATCAACGAGTGATCGTCAACGAGTGGATCTCTGAGCTGAGTGAGTGAGTGGAGGCGGGGCTCATTTGCATATTCATAGAACGGGTGGTGATGGCGCAGTGGATAAGACACATGCCTTTGGTGTGAGAGACCCGGGTTCGAATCCACTGCGAGACACCAATGTGTCCCTGAGCAAGACACTTAACCCCTAGTTGCTCCAGAGGCGTGCGACCTCTGACATACATGGCAATTGTAAGTCGCTTTGGATAAAAGCGTCAGCTAAATGAATAAATGTAAATGTAACCACGTATACTAAATGAGGCAAGGGTGTCGACTTACATTCAAGATATTTTAAGGCATGAAGACACTTTTTTTTAAAAGGAAAAAACTTTTAAATATTTAATTTTGGGGATAAAATATGAGTTTAAGGGATAAAATTATTTACTACAGGGGGACTTTAAGTGTATATTTTCCATTCAAGTTTGATGTCACCCTTATTGATGTTCATTAATTAAAAAGCCTGAACAATATTTTATCTACTGTAATTGAAACTAGCCTATATATTGACACAAATATTGTCTCATAAATGTGAAAGAAAGGGGTCATAATTTTCAATGTATCTATTTCACAATATGCTATGAGACATAACAGTTATTGAATGTTGTTTGGAAATTAATGCAGAGATTTCAACATTGCAAAACATTATTATCGTTTGTTCCAAGATTAATATAATCCTCTGTAAAATACTGATCACATATGATAATTTTCCAAAACAGAGTTCAAATATTGAGAAAACAAGTATGCATGATAATTAAATACCGATAAAAGAAAACTCTTTTAAAACACTAATAAAATCAGAATATAGGGCACATTCTAATTTGAGAGGCATCTGCATTAGATTTCTGCATGTGTGAGGCCAAAAACATTCAAAGATGTAAATCTTTATTTCTTATTAAGGAAAAAATGTGTGTTAAGGATGTATGTTAAGATGATCAACTCACCTAAATAACACACAAAAGGACATGTAATCCAACATTCCTGGTCATTCCATTGGTTATTCAAAACATTAACACACCACTGTACACCACCGTAATTGTTGGGTTGTCCAGGAGTCCAGTCTGAAAACGTGGATGCGCTCTGATCCGACCAGATTAAAGGAGACGTAATCGAAGTCCGATGGAGTCCGATCCAACCTGGTTTGTTGTCCAGAACTTGTAACAGATTGTCGTTGTCCTCCTTGTTATTAACGGTGGCGAGATCAGTGTAATGCTCTCTGCAGTAAGTCTGAGCCTCAGACCAGTTCACTTGCAGATCCACTAAGATGAAGTCATGGAGCTGTGAGAACGCCACGGCCGTCAGAGCTGAAACACAACACACATGCAAACATCTCATCTCATGCGTTCTGGACTGGAAAGAGTAAGGATGGATTTCTACTAAGACTGAATTCAAGAATTCGAACCTGCAATAAAACAATAAATCTCAATAATCTGAAGAAGGGAGAGAACACCACAACTGGCCCAATCTCATCTCTTCCCTCCCATGCTGAGTTCCCAACTCCTCACACTATCTCCTTCCCTCAGGACTCATTCAGTCACGCAAATCTCACAAATATACTGTCTCCAGCTGTTTTATGTGAGGTCAAAATAAATACTTCGCTTGGGTATTTAAAGGGAATTGGCAAACCACTCAGGGAAGCATCTATAAACACTTTCCACACTGTTGCAGTGTGTCTCTATTGGAACTATTTTGATATTGTATTTTGAATTGTGTCACTATAATATGCTGATCAGTTGTGTACTATGTATTTGTTTAATTCTTTTAATTTGATGCTTAATCCTGCCTGGCAAAAATAAATGTTAACCTTGATTTATTCAGCATTACTCTGAAATCATTATTTCTAGTAGATTAATGTGCAGTCTGGTGTTTCCTCAAATCTCTGTCCAGAATAGATCATACCGAAGGCACTAATGAATGGAGCGTGGGGCTCCTCATTAAGGAGATCTTCTGATTTCTGACAATCACTGAATTAGCATGTTGCAGCTCGTGACTATTAAAAAATTACTCCTTTGTTATGAGTCTGCAGTGAGCGGCGTCTTAGGGTAAAATAGATAGCACTGCTTCCTCTGACTATTTCAGAACTGGCTAGTTTGTGATCGTGAGCTCACATTCGCGACGTGATGTCTCAAAGCGATACTTCGATACTCCTCTCCGACTCACACCTGCACACACTCCACCATTACCCGCACCTGCCAGCGATCATCATCATCACTCACCGTGTTCAGCTGTTATCACCTTGTCTTCATTGTTCTTCTGTGTATTTAAGTTCCTCTCTGTTCTGTGTTCACGGTCGGTTATTGTATGTGTTTCGTTGTGTGCACGTGTACTCTTCGTCTTCTGGAATAAACTGCTTGGATTTACTACATCTTTGTGAACTCTTTTGCCACACGCAGCGCCGTGACAGAATAACCCACCACAAGAAGTGAAGTTTGACGGCATTTTCTTTTCCCTGGCTTTTTGGTTTCATTTTTTGTTTTGTTTTTCAATATGGATATCCCCGCTGTCCTCCTTTTGTGTTTAGAGCCGAGGGAACAAACATTGGAGGATCACACGTGGACCTTACCCGAGACTACATATTTGACTCACTACCCGGACTTCTGCCTCTGCACGGCTCATGCAGAGAGCAGTTGACTGGAAAAGGTCCACGGCATAATTTCGCTGCCTTTGTGGACTGGGTGCTTGCGTGCTGTAACTCTCCTTTCATTGTCAGCCTAGGAGAAGAGGATCTCGCCAACGAGACCTGTCCAGACTCTCGTCCCGCCGAGATCACCCGTCCAGACTCTCGTCTCGCCGAGATCGCCCGTCCAGAGTCTCGTCCCGCCGAGATCGCCCGTCCAGAGTCTCATCCCGCTGAGATCGCCCGTCCAGAGTCTCATCCCGCTGAGATCGCCCGTCCAGAGTCTCATCATGCCGAGATCGCCTGTCCAGACTCTCGTCCCGCCGAGACCGCCCGTTCAGAGTCTCGTCCCGCCGAGATCGCCCGTCCAGAGTCTCGTCCCACCGAGATCGCCCGTCCAGAGTCTCATCCCGCTGAGATCGCCCGTCCAGAGTCTCGTCCCGCCGAGATCGCCCGTTCAGAGTCTCGTCCCACCGAGATCGCCCGTCCAGAGTCTCGTCCCACCGAGATCGCCCGTCCAGAGTCTCATCCCGCTGAGAACGCCCGTCCAGAGTCTCGTCCCGCCGAACCAGAGTTCCTTCACGTCAGTCCTGCCGAGCCTGAGCTTCACGCCATGCCTGCCGAACCAGAGACTGTTCCCTTCATGCCTGCCGAACCAGAGACTGTTCTCGCCGGGGCAGCCGCACCTGAACCCTCGCCAAGGATGGCCGCCGCCATACCGCCTGAGTCCTCAAAACCTGAGCCTGTCCCTGAGCCTATCCCCATTGCTCCGCCCAAGAATTTTTTCAGATTGGTATCTGGGGGGGAGAGAGATTGGTATCTCTCCGACTCACACCTGTACACACTCCATCATTACCCGCACCTGCCAGCGATCATCATCGTCATCACTCACTGTGTTCAGCTATTATCACCTTGTCTTCATTCGGTCTTCACGGTCAGTTATTGTATGTGTTACCTTGTGTGCGCATGTACTCTTCGTCTTCTGGAATAAACCGCTATTGTTTGGATTTACTTCGTCTTTGTGAACTCTTTGAATTTGCCACAAGCAGCGCCATGACAATATCGGCCGATACCGATATGGTGGCTGATAAATCGAGCATCCCTAGTTTCCTTAAAGAGCTATTTCTATAGCTACAACTATTTCTGGGGGAGGAGTTCGGGGTCAAAAAACTTTGTGAAAAGAAATGTTTTAAGGTGCATTTTGAACATGGGCAGGGATGGGGCAGAGCGGACGTGGAATGGTAGACTGTTCCAAAGTGTAGGAGCAATTGCAGAGAAAGCCCTGTCCCCTAAAGTCCGCAACCTGGTGTGGGGGGTGACCAGCAGGTCCTTGTCAGAGGACCGCAGGGAACTTGACTGAGTGTAGGGATGAAGGAGGTCACTGAGGTATTTTGGTGAGAGTCCATGGAGAGATTTGTAAGTGAGCAGAAGGATCTTGTAGGTGATGCGTGACTTGACTGGCAACCAGTGTAGCTGTTGGATAATAGGAGTGATATGCTACCAGGGCTTTGTGTTGGTTAGAAACCTTGCAGCAGAGTTCTGTACATACTGCAGTCTGCTAAGGGCCTTAGTGGGCAGTCCAGACAGGACACCATTGCAGTAATCCAGACGGGAGGTGATAGGCATGAATGAGTGTCTCAGTTACAGTGAAGGCCGGAGTCGTGAGATGTTTCTGAGGTGGAAGAAGGCCACCTTGGTGATGTTGTAATTTCGCTGCCTTTGTGGACTGGGTGGTTCAAAATATCTAAGTTAGTTTTTTCATATAAGTAACGCTAGTTACTTTTTCCACATTTATTGACAGCTCTCCTGTTCCCATGTTGAGAGAAATAAAGTGAGGAGGTGTTGCAAAACTTTTATAATTAGCTATATTAAATTACACAAATATACTTTTTGTATTTAATCACACTTTATTAAGCAATGTCTTTGCTGCTGACTTTCAACGATCTAATTCAACCATACTAATAAGCAAAAATTACTTAAGATTAGATTTAGAAATAAGAGTGTTGAACTTCCTTCTCCTGTCTCCTATTGTTCTTTAATCCAGAATATCAGCAGCTGAAAGGTTTGTTTGAGCTGCTACTGTACAGTCAGGCGTAAACATGAATTTCAGCCCTTCAGCCCGAGGCTTATTCATTTCACTTTCGGTGTGAAAGAGCCTTAAAGCAGAACTTGGTAACTTTTTTAACTTAATAAAGCTGTCTAGAAATCATTTGGATGGTTAAACAACCTGTTCTGGTGATATTGGTGACTTTCCCAGCTCCCCCCAGCGTTCCCAGGCGGAAAACCAACCTTGCAACATGGGGACTACCGTCCCGGCAAAATGAAAATAGGAAGTCTCGTGAGAAGCGAGACGAGAACGAGCGAGAAACACGAACTGCTTTACTGGTTGATAACAGAATACAAAATGTACATGTCAATTATCTATGATAATGTGTATGATGTATTTCCCATCTCAGTAGACATAGCTCCGCAAGTAAAGTTGGCCGGCTCCGATAATAACAAATGCACATGAGCAGCGGTTGAACGGGGGAGAAGGGTGCCGCAAGTGAGTTTTTTTTACGATAGTGTTGTGAAATATACGGCCCACAGCTGTAGGGGGAGCTCGTGGGGTAAACATGCGACAACAAACGTGAAAATAAGCGAAGAAGACTGGAAGTAGCCGAGTTCTGCTTTAACATTTGCCAAAAATACAGCTGTTTTTGTTGTTATTAAAAACAAACAAGCAAGCCAAGCCCAGGTGAGAAAAAGTCACGCAAATGTAATGTAACGCATTCCTTTTCATAAAAGTAACTAAGTAACGCAATTAGTTACTTTTTTTAGCGAGTAACACAATATTGTAATGCATTACTGTTAAAAGTAACTTTCCCCAACACTGGTGTCGGCCCAGATTAGGCCTACACATGGATTGCACACGGCCCGGATGTGGGCCAATTCTATTTTGCTGTCTGGGTAATATGCTGATTTTGTGTTCAAGAAACATTTCTGATCACTACTGAAAATGCTTCTGCTGCTTAATGAAACGTGATACAGTGTCTGTTTTTAGGTTTCAATGATGAACAGAAAGTTCAAAAGTCATGCTGTTAATCCTCATTCAAACAGAGGAGTGTTTGTTTTGCATAATTTGTTTGTTGTGCTTTAGCCTGGGACACAAAGTCTCGGACACAATGTTCAGACTCATTTGTTTCTGGGATCAAACCCTCAAACTTTGGGATTAATCTATTAATCTTCCTCCAGATTAATGTAGAAACTCTGTTAAGTGATTATATAAGATTAATAAAAAAGATAAAAAAAGCAGTCAAAATAATAAAAAGGCAAAATAATAAACAAATGACGTCAAAATAATACGCCGGTAAATTGCGGGGGTGTATTTGCTGCCTTTTACCGCTAAGAGGCGCTACAATTGCAGACTTTGAAAAGTGTCTGCCGCCGTGCCGCGGCTCATTCAGAGCGATTGAAAGCTGGTAGCAGATGAATTCAAGTGAAACATTATAGTTAAACGAATTGATAATCACAATACTGAAATTACTGAAATTAAATTGAATAAACAATGAAAACATCTCAACATAAAACATTGCAATAGAAACATATTAGGCTACATCAATGAGGCTTTCCAAGAGCAAAAAATACGAAATCTTCACAGAGTTCAGACGGTATCTCGGTGGTTAACGTAACAGCATGAGCCTCGCGGAGCTGCAAGCGATCCGAGATCGAATCTCACTGTAGCCTACATGGTATGTAGGCTACATACACAAAATTACAGACTGACTAAATAGTATTGCTTTCAATATAAAAACCAATGAAAACGTAAAAGTACACTAAAATTAATTAAGTTTGAAACCCCATCGCACATTTCAAGGTTTAAATAAAGTGTCGGGACAGTTTATTTATTTAAAACAGGGTTGCATCGAGTTCAGAGTTGATTTCCTTTCCGATGCAAAATAAGAAACACAGAATCTTATTCTTGCGATATTTTAAATTTGTATTGCAAAAGAAATTGCAGCTAAATTAAACAATTAAAACAGTACAAAACGAAAATAGTCCAAAGCAACGTTAAATTAAGAACATGCGTTTTTCTTTGCCTCTAGATCTCTTTTTAGCAAGTTTATTTTGTCTTCCTCACTGCGCGCGCCGGGTCTTTCTCGAAATTAAATATTTCAGGGTAAAAACACACCATCTGATAGTACTGTAGGCTATATGTCGCTGCATGTCATCCATAAAAATATAGAGAAAAAAAACTTGTTAACAAATTATTTAGCCTTTGTTGCTTCAAAGACACAGCATGCCTTGTTGAATTCACCTTACAATAAAACCAGTTGCAGGGCCGGCTCTAGCCCTTTGGTTGCCCTAGGCGAGATTGATTTTTGCAACCCCCCCCCCCCCCCCTCCTCCTTTAAAAATAATGAACTAAACAAAAATGCTCTTATAGTCACTCCAAAACTTCAACAAGCAAATTATGACTTGAACTGTAATAAATTGTTTATACAAATGCTACAAAGAACGTTGTAGGATATTTCAATCATCCTACATAGTTGCATTGTACAAATACATTTTATCTGACCATGTAACTTGTAGTAGATGAATGACAATTATTACCACCATTACAATTATTACTAATCTATTAGGCTACTACAAGGCTAGGGGGGTTGGGGGGCATGCTCCCCCGTAAGAAAATTTTGTGCATTTTAATGTTAAATTCATCAATCCGGTGCACTTTGAGAGTTCAAAATTAAAAGCTCCAACCCATATTCAGTGTTCAAATTAAACAAAGAAAAATTCAAACCTCTTTTAGTTAGTGTCTCTACATTACATAATAATAGTTATAATATTAATCCCATGATAATACTCATATATTGTATAACAATGCACTGAAAAATAAAGAAAACTTTCATAAGTTTTGTACTAATTTCTATACTAATAGAGGGAATGCATTAACGTCACTTTCCCGCCGGAACACGCCCCCTCAGCCGGACTGAGTGGCAGAAGAGCTGCTGCGTGACTGGATTTAATAGGGGAAACTGCGAAAACGCAAGTAAAACAAACGATTATCAGTTTAAACTAAAGATTGGACTCAATATAGTGTTCCTTACAACTTACTAAAGATCCAGTGATCCATGGATATTGACATGCAGCCAGAAATCGTGTTTCCTGACATTTATATGTGCCTGATTTCGACACCGGGGAAATACATACAGCAAATTTGCCTGTGAACGCTTTATAATACAATATAGACAGGTCTAAATCCAGGTGATCACTTATATCAATGTTATATATATCATCATATCGTCTAGACTTAAAACTTGTATAGTTTTTTGTCAGTGTTTATTTAAAAATGTCAAATTATACAGAATATACAGTGGTAAATATTTGATTGATGAGTTGTCACTGCAATATATAACAATACAATATATAGAGAATGATTTTACCACTAAATTCAGCATATTGACACAAAAATGATTGCAAACATTATCATATCAACGTTCGCAAAATGTTTTAAGGATATCATTGAGGCCTGAGATGACGGAGTGTTTTTTATAAAACGTTCTTGTAATGTGACGTGTTAACAAAGCAAGAACATTTTATATGTAACATTTTCAGGATGTTGTTGAGTTAAAAGTTTGTAGAATGATCTTTTATAAAACATTGACACAATGTCCCATAATAACAGAGGATGAACATAATCAAATTAACGTTCGTAAAATGTTTTTGACACAAAAATGATAACTGCAAATCCACCTTTCGCTGCCTGGAGTCCAGTTGTTTCTATGAATTGCAACGATCTATTTGCTTCTCTGTTTAGGTAGTCTGTAAAAATATACCTCATATTTCTTGTCAAATCTAGTTGTACAGTCAGTCTCAAAGCTCTTTCCCGTTTTAGACGCGTTCTGTGTGTTTTTCCGCAGCATTCACACTGAAAACCAATGCTGCCGCTCAGTCTTTCTGCCACTCAGTGAGCGGAACAGCAGCGACTTCCGCTTACTGTGACGTCATGCGCATTCCCTCTATAGAAAGAGTATTTTTCTATACTTCACATTAAAGGTGTGATTGGGCCAGCCCAGTGTCAGCCCCAATCAAGAACACAACCAATGGGCCGCTGATCTACGCGTTTCATGCGGTGTCTGAAAAAAACTAACGCTGACTTTTTTTTGACCAATGCATTACACCAGCACTAACCCAGCGCCGCCGATTAAGCAAAACAAAACAAAACGAATGGGCTATTTCTATTTCTATTTCAGCCCCCGGCCGCTTTTTTGCTTACCATCTTTTTCGACGACAACTCACTACTCGTGCCTGTTCGCTCAGCGCTCACGGCGCCCGCGCCCGCTCGCGCCCGCTCGCGATATTATTGGAGGGGGGTCCCCTGTCAAAATTCTATGATGAAATCTTTTGAGGGCGCCTACTCCGCTACACATACCGGTATACCCACTTTTTGCGCCACTGGCAGGCTTATGTAATTGCTCCACTCGTTGCAGTGTTAATGAAGTACAATAAAAAGCGGAAAGTTCCTTACGCGGCTCTGGCGCCCCCCCCTAGGGTATAAGGCGCCGGCTCCCTTAGCATTTGCCTATACTGCCTATGCCACGGGCCGGCCCTGACCAGTTGAAACAACTTCTAGCTGATTTAACCCATAAAAATTAGTTTTGTTGGTGTAATATATTTAGATTGATTTGGTGATGTTAAATGTTTGTGACTTGAATAAAAACAGTTAATTTAGATGTTAACGAAAATGCTAGAGGATAGAAATGGGCAGGAGATATTTATTTTGTAAAGTCTGAGGATTTTTATTTGCATTCGTAACTCTAAATGTAGCCTATTTTAACACATACATGCTCTTTTAGACTGTAAAAAGCAATTAAGGAGATATTTCTACATGATGTAACCCATGAGTTTTGTTGGTATAAATGAATGTATTTTGGTTTAAATAATGTTTTTGACTTGAATGAAAGCAGTTGATTTACAGATGAAACTTTGGCAAGAAACATGAATTAATTGATAATTAATGAATGTTAAGAAGCAGTTTTTTCAAACTCACCTGATAACAGCACAAAGATCACAGCGTTCCTCATGACCAATGATCTGCTCTGAAAGCTTTGACTCCGGGTCAGTTTGATGAGTCTGTCGTGCTCTTTTATGTGTTTGACACACTCGTGTTTTACATTGAAAATAACATTCAAATCATTTCAGGATCCCAACCAGATCAAACCCACTGACGTTTCGCTTGTGAATGATATACAATATTAACATATTTGCATTATATAATATGACCCTAACTCGGTTAAAGAAATCTACCAAAATTAAAGTCATTTTTATTTTAAATTTGTATACATATAGTCTTGAGTCAGAATGATTATTTTGTTTCTGGATGTTCACCAAGGCTGCATGTATATTATATTTTACAATGTCTTAAGCTTGGTATAAGTTTTCAGTGTAACATAATTATAATTATTTACCTTAGTCGTTCTACCCAGACAGCAACATAGTGTCGGCCCAGATCCGGCCCACATCTGGCATCTGGGTAATATGCTGATTTTGTGCTCAAGAAACATTTCTGATCACTATTGAAAATACTCCTGTTGCTTAATGAATCATAGAAACAATATACAGTGTCTGTTTTCAGGTTTAAATCATGAATAGAAAGTTCAGAAGAACATCATATATTTCAAATAGACTTTTTTTGTATCATTATAAGGGACTTTACTGTCACTTTTGATCAGTTTAGTGCATCGTGATGAATGAAAGTATTCCCGAGAGTGTTTTCTGTCATGTTTTTAATCCTCTTTCAAACAGAAGAGTGTTTGTTTAAGAGTTGTGCAGTATTTGTTTATCGTGCTTCAGTCTGGGACTCATTTGTTTCTGGGATCAAATCCTCGAACTCTGTGTTAATCTATTAATCTTCCTCCAGATTCATGTGGAAACTCTGTAAAGTGATTATATAAGATGAATAAAAAATATGAAAAGATTAAAACAAATGCAGTCGAAATAACAAAATGGTAACAGTTTCTGATAATGTTACGGTGACGACATTTAGTTAATTTCAGATTTGAAGATTGTGTAATAATTTTTCTTATGTCAGCCCTTGTATTACATTTGCATTCTGTTTTGTATCACATTCGTATAGCCAGATTTGATTTGTAAATAATGAAAGAGACATTTCAGGAGCTTGAATGACAAACAGGTTTCAGCAATTTTGCTCCTGCTTCTTTATTTACTAATAAACTCAATGTGTGATATGAACAAAAATCACCTTTTCTCCCCTCAGTTGTGTTTTAACTAATAACCTTTTTATTTTCTTATTATTTTCAGAAAAAAAAAACTGTCTCTCCTGACTAATATAATTTTCTTGCAATAAAATGTCTCGGGTTACGACTGTAACCCTGGTTCCATGAGAACAGGGAACCAGACACAGCATCCTGAGACACTACTGGGGAACACCTCAATGTGACTGGTATCTGAAGCATATGTCAAATCACTGCAATCCTATTGGCCAGAGACAGTCTATGACATCATACTAGTGTGAACAGGAAGTATATAAGGGGCGCCTAGAGAACATGTCATTCACTTATCGTCTGAAGGAACTGTTCCGGCAGCCCGGAGGCATGGCAACGAGACGCAGTGTCTCATTCCCTGAGTTACAGTCGTTACCCGAGACGTTCCCTCTCGAAAGAGATCTCGCACTGCATCCTGAGACACTATTGGGGAATGAAATACCCACTCCGCCATGCTAAGGGGAGTGCATGCCAAGAAATGGCTGTGACTAAGCACAAATAATGTCAGTTTCATCAGAAACGCACACTAGGCCACCTACGGCCACTGCCCGAGCTATAACGCCTCAATGAGGAAGTACCTTTGAAGTAACAGAAGGACTTGGACTGCTCAAAGACTTAGAAACAGCATCTTCACTGGGAAGGGGTTCCTTTAAGGGAATATTTAGGGGGAAAGTCACTTTTTGGGGGACATCGTGTCAACCTCCAGAGCCACGGTGAGAGGATAAAGAGACGGGCATCCTGGGGATCAGGACTCAGCATAGCGCCTACCAAACCCTTACAAACAAGGGGAGTTACTCTGCTCTACCCTGGACCTACAGAGTGCTATCTTTTAAAAGCACTGTTGAGGCTGGGTACTCTACACAGGGTCCCTAATGAGAGAAGTACATCCAGCTCTAGAGGAGCTGAACTACCAAGGGGGTTCATGGGAATCTCTTAACCTTCAAATCAAACTCATGGAGTGAGGTTCTTCTAAGGGACGACCCTCTCAAATGAGAGAGTACCTATCTCTAAAATACTGACCTACCAGGGAGGTCTCATGAGAGTCCTTCGACCTTCTGACCAGACTCAGGGAGCGGAGTACTCTACAGAATGACCCTCTAAATGAGGGGAGTACTACCTAGGCTCAACCGAGTAGAGTCTCGACCAAGCTCTAGATCTAGTACCAGGGAGGCTCCAAGTGGAGCCAGTGACATGATGCAACTCATGCGAGCCAGGATACTGAATTGAAATTGAAAAATACTAAAAATCTAGTTCAACCCGGAGGATTGCTTTCGAGGTGGCCCGAGGAGGGACAACTACTTGGTAGCGAATCAAATCCTAGCAGAGATAGCCACCAGAGGTATGCTAGGCTTGGAATACTCATTCACATTGCCAACACGAGCGATGTACTCAACATAACGCTTTTTACCCTTTAAACAAGGGGAGTACAGATCTCATTTAACCAAACTGTCGAGCAGGCTTCTATATAGGGCCTACTACTCCAGAATACCACGGGCATGGGCTTATGCTTGAGCTCTAAGGGAGCGTATTCATCACCATTCTGAATAGGAGGGAGTACTTAGTCAGCTCAACCTGATCATCATTGGGGTTGGACAAAAGGGGCTTCAGGCTGTGGGAGCGAAGCACTCTTACAGGACCTTGAACAAGGGTAGTTAATATCAGATTGACCCGAGACAAAGCTCAAGGGTGAAGGCCTGAACAAATAATGACTCTCACTCCAAGACAGGTCGCTGCCTGAGCTAAGATCTGGAGGAGTAGAGGCCTCAACAGGATGAAATTCCATGGAAGAGGCCTAGGGCACTCAACCCCATGACTTGATGGTTACAATCAAGGAGCTTTCACAGGAGAGCCTAATCTAGATTGCTGCAAGCTAGATAATGCGACTAACCAAAGCTCTAGAGAGTGGAGGCATAGTGCTTGTCACTCTCTAAGCGAGAGGGAGCCTAACAACACCCAGAGGACATCCACAGGGGAGGCTTTCCAGGAAATAGCCTGTGACACCTGGCTATTTGTCTGTGCCAAACACCACTAGGGAACTGTAGTTCAGCATATTACTTTTTACTCTAGTAACAAGAGGAGTGCAGCTCAACCTAGGCAGATTGAGGAGGCCACAGGGCGGCCTACTCTCACAGTGAGAGGAGGCGTATCAGGATCACTAGCTACCAGTCTTGGGCTGGAGATGCTCTCCTTTAGGAGCAGCCTACTGAGCTACTGTAGACTAGGAGGCGGAGATGCTACAGCAAAAAACACCTCTGTCTATAGACGTATTCCTATTTAAATGATCAAGGTGGCCTTACCACCGGCCCACGCTTGAGAACATCATCTACCTGGAACTGAGTGCAGCGGTGGATTCAACATAATGACTCTCTAAATGAGAGGAAGCCAACACACTCAACACAGGGTGATTGTCAGGGTGGCCTTACCACAGGCCAACGCTTAGGACATTATCTACCTAGAGCCCAATGGAGCGGCGGCTTCAACAAAATGACTCTCAGACGAGAGGAAGCCATCTCACTCACCACAGGGTAATTGTCAAGGCGGCCCCTATATAATGATATATAATAATATTATGGGGCAGATTTACTAAACAGGGCAAATTAGTGTGAGAGAGCAATTCCAAAACAACACA
Source organism: Gila orcuttii (assembly GCA_026230005.1). Lineage (NCBI taxonomy): Eukaryota > Metazoa > Chordata > Actinopteri > Cypriniformes > Leuciscidae > Gila > Gila orcuttii. The sequence goes on along the minus strand of JAPDVR010000001.1, from coordinate 2,254,420 downwards.
GATGGGAGTGGAAAGTTCTGCGCATGATGTACTGACGACGCGCAAATTAAAGAACACAGACGCAGTCATATCATTTCCATAATGACCAACTTAATCTACCATGTAGAGTGTGGTTTAAAACATGCTTTTTTTGGCCGGTAAATATTGGTGCAAACACCAGTACATTGATGGGCATAAACCTTAGTAAATCACTAAGGTTGATGGGAGATCACCTTGATTCATTTAAATACCCTCGTCCCATAAATTTTGCGCCTGAAAGGGAAACTCCTACAAATGCATATGCAATAAGGTCAGCTGCAAAAATACCCCTGTCCGTGCCTTTTCTGTGCTAATGTTTCACTGTCTTAAATTATTTTAAGTATAAAAAGAACCTACAAAGTTCAACCTGTGACTTCAATGAAATGAGACCTTCCATACTCTCACACCCTGAAAGGATGCACTCACTACCAAGCTCAGCGCCGGCCCACAGAAGGCTTCCAGTGATGAACAAACTCAGCATTGGCCCAGCATCAGGCCTGATATTAGAGCCGATCAGCCCTATACGCACACTACGCAAGTTGTGTAGGGCCCTGGAAATTACTTAAGACCCAGCCTCCCCCTTGTGTCAAAGCACGTCAATTAAAGTTTACAACATCAATTAGAAAATTAAGTGGAACTATCCTTCTGGTCACGAAAATAGAGAAAAAAAACACCATGAGAGTGAATTGCAGGAACAGCAATCAGGGAGACTTGTGTTCTCTCCTCTCCAAGTTTGATGTCAGCCAAGACCAGTCTGTCTTTCTAACCCAGCTGGGCATCTTTTGGTCTTTCTGTGTCTTGCTTGCTAATGCCGGCCACTTCCAGGGCTGTGTTCTGTGACTTTGTGCCTGACAAAAAAAGTGAGAGTGAATATAAGTGCAACGGTGTTTGTTTATAAACTGCACCTCGGAAAAGATAACGTCGTGCGTTATCATGCGTTCATATGCACAATGATTATCTAGTCACCAAGTCAGTTTAGTTACAACTCTGCAATAAAGCAATATATTGACATTGACTATTGATGTATGGGCTATATTGCATTTAAAATGTTGATTGGCTGGACATACTGGTCAATATGGATGCACATCCCTCAGTAAATAATAACCATCAAGTATCAAGTATTGATTTTATCATTTAAAACACAATGACATGCTATGGCAAGCCATTTTAGCCTTTTATTCATTCACAGGATGCATTTTTGATATCAATAATTAAATTTGTACTATTTAATTATTTACATTTTACATACATTTACATACATTTTCACTAGAACTAGTTAAAACAGGGATTATAGGGGGAGCACTGTGGTGTCAGGTGTGACTGTGTGGCAATGGCTCATGGTTTACATGGCTCATGGCTCAGGTAGGACGGCCCCTTAACAAAATTTGTCTTAGGGCCCCAGGGAGGTCAGGATCGACTCTGCCTGATATTATAATCACCGGTGGTGGTGATGATGGTGGTGGGGTGGTGGGGGGTGGGTACAGATGCCTGTCCCTCTTCCCTCGAGATAGACAAATCGAGATTGGGGTTTCCTAAAGGGAAAGGGTTTACTAAACAGCTCTTTCAAGAACGGAGCGGATGTGCTCCTTGCCCAAACAAACAACGCACAAGTTTGAACACAAATTTCACACACCACTTGAAACGTTTGATTACACAAGCCATTCTTACCTGATTTTGAACAATCGTGCTTCAAACAAACAGAAAAGAGGATAACATGTTCTCTAGGTGCCCCATATACTTCCTGGTCACACTAGTATGATGTCAAAGGTTGTCGCCGGCCAATAGGATTTCCGTGATTTAAAAAATGCTTCAGATACCAGTCACGCTGAGGCGTTCCCCAATAGTGTCTCAGGATGCAGTGAGAGTTCCCTTCCGAAAGGGATCCCGAGTATTGCATTATATGCTAGGATATGTTTTCTTATTGTCTGATTGTCCTGCTCTCTTATGTTTGTCCTGTAATGCAACATCTGGATGGTTTTAAGGCTAATTTAACTCTCTGAAGGCTGTTTGTTTGGAGCCACATTCACTGACCATTTCAGATTGTTTTTTAAACGAATAAGTGTGGATATAGTGCCCTCTAGTGTACGCAGCATGAACATGGATATTTACTATTTTAAAGTCCCCCTGTGTTAAAAAACAGCTTTTAATGTTGTTTATATGTCTATGTGGTGTTTTTAATATGCTTTAAGACAAACCATGTGTAAATTAATAAGTCGACAGCATTGCTGAGTATTTTCTCCTTAAAACTGCAGTGAACCAAAGACAGTCTCAAAAACACGCTTTGAAATCGCTGATGTTTCTGACGTCACAAACTACCTTGTAACCAATCAGATCAACGTGTGATCGTCAACGAGTGGATCTCTGAGCTGAGCGAGTGAGTGGAGGCGGGGCTCATTTGCATATTCATAGAACCGCGTATATGAGGCAAGGGTGTTGAGTTACATTCAAGATATTTTAAGGCATCCAAGGAAAAAACTTTTAAATGTGTAATTTTGGTGATCAAAGACGAGTTTTATGGGATACAATTATTGATTACAGGGGGACTTTAAAAGATCATTGAGACATTTTATCTCACAATTGCAAGTTTACATCTCACAATTCTGACTTTTTCATTCTTTTTTTTAATTAACTTTTTTATTTTTTATTCTGTGGCGGAAGCAAGCTTCCGAAATTAACAGCAACTTCAATGGAGTGAGATAATTAATTACATTAAAACACATCATCTGCTTTTCGTTCCCAATGTTCCCCATTTTATATTAGAAGATGTTGTATTGCTCCATATGAAACATGAGGGGAAAAACCATGCTTTTGTAAATGGAATAAAGAGTAAAAATTATGACATGCTAAGTAGAAATTATGACTTGTGTTATGTGTATGCTAAGCCAAAGAGATGTTTTTAGTCTAGATTTGAACTGACAGACTGTGTCTGCTTCCTGGACAATGTTAGGAAGATTGTTCCAAAGTTTTGGTGCTAAATAGGAAAAGGATCTACCGCCAGCAGTCGATTTAGATATTCTAGGTATTATCAACTGGCCAGAATTTTGAGATCGCAATAGATGTGAAGGAGTATAATGCGTTAAGAGCTCGCTCAAGTACTGCGGAGCTAAACCATTTAGTGCTTTGTAAGTAATCAGCAATATTTTAAAATGTATACGATGTTTAATAGGGAGCCAATGCAGTGTTGACAGAACCGGGCTAATATGGTCATACTTCCTGGTTCTGGTAAGAACTCTAGCGGCTGCGTTTTGGACCAGCTGTAGTTTATGTATTAAACGTGCAGGGCAACCACCTAGCAGAGCATTACAATAATCTAGCATTGATGTCATGAACGCATAAACTAATTGTTCTGCATTTTTCATTGAGAGTATATGACGTAATTTAGATATATTTTTAAGATGGAAAAATGTGGTTTTACAGATACTAGACACGTGACTTTCAAATGAAAGATTGGTATCAAAGAGCACACCCAGGTTCCTAACCGACGACGAGGACTTAACAGAGCAGCCATCAAGTGTTAGACAGTATTCTAGGTTATTACGTGTGGAAGTTTTTTCAGAATTTAGTAGTAGGAAATTACAAGTCATCCAGTTTTTTATATCAGCTATGCATTCTGTTAATTTTGTGGATTGGTAAGTTTCGTAAAGAAATGAAGAAATATACAGCTGAGTATCATCAGCATAACAGGGAAAACTAATGCCATGCTTCCTAATGATATCTCCTAAGGGTAGCATGTACAGAGGGAACAGCAACGGTCCTAGTACTGAGCCTTGTGGTACACCATACTGAACTTTTGACCGATAAGACATCTCTTCATTTACTGCTACAAACTGATAACGGTCAGATAAGTATGATTTAAACCATGCTAGTGCAATTCCACTAATGCCAACATAATTTTCGAGCCTATTTAAAAGAATGTTGTGGTCGATAGTGTCAAATGCAGCACTAAGATCGAGTAACACTAATAGAGAGATACAACCACGATCGGATGATAAGAGCAAATCATTTGTGACTCTAATGAGAGCTGTGTCTGATGGGACAGCAGTCGTCCGTGAGGGGCTGGTGTCTTTTACTTTAGTTTTGTATTTGTTTTATTTTATTTAATAAAGTCTTTAAAAGTCTCCTTCTTCCCGTAACATCTAAGCTTGCTACAGGGACATTTGAAAAAAAGATGATCAATTGACTCAAGACTGTTTTTATATGTACCACAGTTAGAGAACTGCTGAAACTGTATGGATTGATCAACAGAACAGACGCCAAACCAGATTAACCAGTGAAGCACATGTCAAAAAAGGTAAATTCAAGTCAGATTTATTTGTATACTTCTTTTTTTACGATACACATTGTTTCAAAGCAGATTTAGATCTGGACAACTACATCATACTTTTAAATAATTATCATCACATGCAATTTATCATATAAGCGCAACAAAACACAGTACTGTAAGACAGAGATAAAAGAGTAGGCTGGAGTAATACATAAAACAGAGCAGAAGTGAAATTACAGAAAAAAAGAAAGTATTTTTAAAAGAAAATATTTATAGGACATTATTGGTGAAAGTAGCCACTTCCATGATTATAAACCTGTTAAATGATAATATCTAAAGTTAAAAGAAAGACTAAACATAACAGTCAAATTAAATTGTTATAATCATTTGTCATTTTCATTATATTCATTTATATTTCATATATTCAATAATTTCATCAAACTCAACAAACCCTCTTATTTATTTTCTGTAATGAAACGGCATCTGTTCTGCTTTTTATCTTGTATGTTGTGGTGGCAAACAATTTTCTATTACTGAATAAGAGACAAACATGTAGCAATTGTCTTTAAAGATGATTTATTCCCTTGCCAGGAAAGGTCAGCAGTCATACAGTCATACAGAGTGGCTGCAGAGAGTGAGAATGAGAAGAGGGCATCCTTCCTTCTTTATAGTCCTGACTCCCCCAAGGTTATTTCTCTAGGCTAAATGAAGATATGTCTAAGCCATAACTAACACTTCGTTAGTTATCTTGGTTGGAGGCCCTCTGTCTCGGTCATACACATCAGACACACATTACTTTTTCAAGGTCATACACATACATTAGGCTCCACATGCAATCCTCGTGTGTTTTACTACCTTAACCATCATGTTTCTAAGATTCTATGAATAAGGAAATGCAACATATAGAACATATTAAATTTCTTCCACATTCCCATCTTTTTATCATTCATTGATAACTAAAATAATACCACAACAAATTTAAGTCATTACATCACACTTATACTCTTCATCTCTGATTTTCATAAATGATCACCCTCTTAAACTTGTGAAATAAGGTTTTTAAAAGAAGAAAGCTTAGGCTGTTTTTATGGGGATAGTCCCTTAAGTATTTAGCAAGCAAGTAAAGATTATACCACAGACCCGCAATAACCTCAGTATAAACAAAAATATAAAAAGATGGTCAGAATAGAAAAAACATATCTTAACTCAATTAGTACATTTCACTGTAACTTCTGCTGGTTGTGTCATCATTGAAATTCTTTGGTTTTCGACTTACATCATCAAATTGATCCTCATAATTAGACATTCGAAGCATTTGATATGAAAATACTTTTCACAATTATCTCCACTAAAGCTGTAAAACAAAGTATTACACATGACAGGCACGTCAACACCAAAACTACTATCACTATCTGCACTGTATGTCATATCCAATATTCCCACCCTCCCCCAGTTATCACTTTTCTTCTTTTACAGCCATTATCATGTTCTCAATAATATTGGTTACGTTGTCACTTGAAAAATAAAATAATAGAACATAAAATAAAACATAAATGAACATAAACCTAAACTTTGTAAAATACTCATTAGCCTTGTTACTACACCAAAATTGTTATAATTTGAACAAGAACTTTCAGATTTTTCATAATCCCCTAATAACTTGATAATCATGAGTCAATCCCCCCAGGTAACTTTTATAATTAAGACTTGGTGTTTTACCAGTCTAAGATTCTATGAATAAGAAAATGCAAACATATAGAACATACATTTCTTCCACAATGTTCATATTTGTTGCATTATCTTTCACTAGTTAAGCGATCTACAGCCCCTTGTTGTTTTGCTCTTCTCCAGCTTTCCTCAGATCCTCCACGTTCTTCATCCATTCATCTTTTCCCTCCTCCTTCAGTCTGGGAATCAAGAAATCCAGATGTCGACGAGTGAAAGCGCTGTCTACTTTTAGCGTGATCTCAGACAGACGCATGATGATGTTATAAACTTCATGCAGCAGTTTGGACTTTTCTTCTTTAATCCTCTTCAGATCAATCTTCAGTTGTTCTTCTAAGCCTTCATAGTGCTTTATTATGACATCCTCTGTCTTCAGCACATATTTTTTGTTCTCTCTGACATGTTTACTGTGATGACACTTTCCTGTACACACAGTGCAGTGGTCGTTTTTCATGACTTCACAACATGAGGGATATGGTGCCATATAGCATTTCCACTCATGACAGTTTTCCTCACAGTCGGAGCAACATGTTGCCTTACTGTTCCACCACCGTTCATTTACAATGGGGACTTTTACTTTGAAGGACTTCGTCCCTCTCAACTCCAAGTCCTCGCCTCTCGCAATCTTGTCTCTGTTCAGTCTGAGGGCTTCCTGAATATCAGTCAATTCTTTCATTTTTGACTCCTTCTCCCTTATGCGTTCCTTCAGATTAGAGACACAGGCCCCGAGTTGTCTTCGCTCTTTCAGTACTTCTAATGTCATCTGAAGACTTTTTCTGTTCTCTTCTTTCAGGAGTGTGAAGAACTCATTCATGCTTTCATCTCCCATTCTCCAGGCTGATTTCAAAGCATGATTATAGCGTTTGTGTCGTTCCTCTTTCTGTCGGTTGTTGAATAAGAAGTGAACAGGTTCATTGTCTTCATCTCTTCCGCAGGGTATTCCTGCTTTCTTAATGGCATTGAGAGCATCTGTAGGAGGACCTCCATCAGACTGTGTGAGTAGAAACACTATGTTGTTCTTTATATCTTTACCAAACAGAGACAGAAATGAGTGAAATATGTAATGCTGTTTTTCAGAGAGTTGATTCTGAGACGCCTTCATCACAAAACACACTGCATCAATGTAATGAATCCCATTATCCTTATCTGAAAATAATCTGGTCAGATCCTCAGAAATCTCTTTTTCTTTCTCGGATCCTTCAGTGTCTCCGTATCCTGGAGTGTCAATGATGGTCAGAGCTATTGGGTTTTCTTCAGCAAACGCCTCATAAACAGTGATCTCACATGTCTGGGCTTTTGACTGATCTTGATGTTTTTCATCTTCTTCTGTGATTTGATAAAACTCTTCATCCTCAAACTTCACTCCCAGAAAGTAGTTGATCATGGTGTTGATCAAGGTGGTTTTCCCAGTGCCGCTTTCTCCCACCAGCAGAATGACTTTGTTCTGTTTGTCTCTTCTTCTATATGTCCACTGTCTGACCTTTCCATCAGTCCCACCAACATATTTTCTGTCTGTGTTCAGACGATAAAGTGTTGGAAGACCTGGATTCAATATTGTGCCATCATGACGTGCTCTACAAAAGATAGAAATGATTTAGCATCAACATTTTTAAATCAGCTATTTATTAGTATATTGCCTGGTTTGCAGTGACAGGATTGCAGTTGTTTATAACTAGTATTGGGGCTTTTTTTTGGTTTTGGTTTGTTTTGTTTTTTAAAATGCATTTACATACACTTATTATTTTTAGTTTAGTTTGTTTTTTTTCAGAAGCTTGTAACTTTTTTCTTTCTTCCAAGACAAGCAGCATTACATTTTATTGATGTGACTTAATGGACACGATTTGGATTTGTTTCATGTTCTTGTTTAAGTGTCTGTCATGTGATCCCCTGTTTTAGTCATGTGATCCTGCCATGTGTTCTGTGTTGCCATTGGTTCATTGTTTCATTGTTCACAGGTGTCCCTTGTCTAGACCACGTGTCTTGGTCAAGTATTGTTTCCTATAACTACTGTTTGTAAGTCCCACAGCCATGTTCATGTCTTGAGTTTAATGCCATGCTTTTGTTCATGTTTGATCATGTTTTGTCTACTCTTAAACTGCACTTGTATTCTCTACAAACTCGCCTTCAATGTTCTCCGTTACAACAAGTCAGCGTTCTGAGTCTGAATGATTCTTGGAGCCGCTGCTTCAGTATATTGTTCTCTCTTATTTTTTAAGCTTGGACCAATTTTTTTTAAAAGATTAAAATTAACCTGTTAAGAATGAAAACTGTTATGTTACGTTTGTATTATGACTAGGGCTGTCAAAAGATTAATCGCGATTAATCGCATCCAAAATAAAAGTTTGTGTTTACATAATATATGTGTGTGCACTTTGTATAATTATTTTGTATATATAAATACACACACATGCATGTATACATTTAAGAATTTTTTTTATTTATATATAAAATATTTATATTTATATATAATATAAATTATATATAAATATATACAGTATATAAATGCAAATATTTCTTAAATATATACATGCATGTGTGTGTGTATTTATATATATATACAAAATAATTATACACAGTACACACACATATATTATGTAAACACAAACTTTTATTTTGGATGCGATTATTCTTTTGACAGCCCTAATTATGACACTTACCTGTGGACATGTGCATGTTGCTGTTTGGTCTGGTCAGACTCTGTGCCGCTCTTCTCTTGGTTACTGTTCGACATTGTAGCAGTTGAATCTGTATACATATAAGACATACTACATTTTTTACTTCTACATTACATACATTAATACTTCAAAATATAGGAAATGTGACTTAAACAAACTGTCAACCCTAAGTATTAATCTTCAGTCTATTAATTGTGTTGTGCTCCAGACATGAATGATGATTAACAGACATGAACGAATGATGCCTCAGATCTAGGGCTGTGAATCATTGTGTAGACAGCAAATCGATTTGATTCACGATTCATAGGTTTTCGATTCGATTCAAGAACGATTTTTGCTAATTCAGAAAGATTCGTTTCAAGGTGATCCACATTAAAATTCGATGCGATTCGATTAATTCGATTCTTCACTTTTTTATATGGATTCATAGGATTATTTAAATGCTTCCCCCCATGGGTCTTAGTCAGGGTGTGAATTACACAGCGACCAACGTGGATCAGAGAGTGGGGACAAGAAAAAAAACGTCTCGGGTTACGTATGTAACCCTTGTTCCCTGAGAAAGGGAACGAGACACTGCGTCGGTGACGACACTAGGGGAACGCCCTTCAGCGTAGCGCGTCTGAATTTATGAATGAAACCGAATCCAATCCTATTGGCGTTGCGTGATGACGTAGCGTGTGACGGCATAAGCGGATGTATCCAAAAGCACGCCGGCACACAGAAATGTCAGCTTTTGCTATGAAGCAAGTGCTCCAGGCGGGGTGAGGTGTGGCGAACCGACGCAGTGTCTCGTTCCCTTTCTCAGGGAACAAGGGTTACATACGTAACCGGAGCAGGGGCGAAAATTTCATCAAAATGTTGGGGGGGACAATAAACATAACAATTCTCAAGAGCAATTTTTGAAGGGGACAGCAATAATACAGGCAAAATTGTACTTGCAAGGATACGTGTACACCGAGGAAAGCCTTACTACTATTATTAGTGTAGTACATGGAGACCGTTCCATTATCCTTCTTCTCAAAGTTTCTTTCTGGTTTAATGAAAAAGCTGACTAAATTTACCCCAAAAATTCTTCAAAACCATACATTTTTTTGTAAATAAGTTGTTTTGTGTAAACAACTTATTTACAAAAAATTTATGGTTTTGAAGAATATTTTGGTCAATTTAGTTAGCTTTTTCATTCATCAAGCCACCAAAATACAATGGAATTTTTTTTACATACTTTTAGAACAACCGAATCAAGCCCAGTGTATAGTGTATATTGTGTGTATAGATAGATAATGTAGAAAAAGTGGCACAATTTTATGCAACTGAGATGACGGGAACTGTGTTTTATTTACTACGGAAAAGTCGATTGGGCTTATAGACCCCAAAGATAAATGAGGGTTAAAGTAGCAAAGTAGCTGCGCCGGACGCCGGACAGGGGGCTTAAAATCCGGACTGTCCAGCCAAAATCCGGACGTATGGCCACCCTAGTGGGTGTGTGTGTGGGGATACTGTATTAAACAAGCTAGGTAAACGCAGACTGTATTAAACAAGGGTAAGTTAACGTTAAACGTTATAATCGCTAACATAGCAGACTACATCAGTGACAAAAGTACATTGGTACACTGTACACAATCATATATTTGTTTTTTGACATGATTTATTAATGACTCAGCATCATCTATATTAAAGAGAAAATAATCACTTCATCCGATGTTTAAAGTGAATAAAACATTGACTTACTGGAGTTCCACAACTACTCAAAAACTTAGTTCATCTCTCCCGCCACCGGAATGTGTGTGTGTCGGTGGTGAGGTAAAAGGGGCGGGGCAGTGGACCAAAGCACTGTGAGGCAAGGGAGGGGGGACTAAAAATGTTTAAAACGTTTTTTTTTGTTGTTGCCCCGTTTGCATTTGTATTATTTCATTTCTTAAACAATTATTTTAAGAATATATCATTATTTTATTTACAACACACATATTTTAATGATATTTTAGGGGGGACAACCCTCAGATAGGGGGGGTCCTGACCCCCCCGCGATTTCCGCCTATGAACCCGAGACGTTCCCTTTCGAGGGAACTCGAACTGCGTCGGTGACGACACTAGGGGAACGAGATACCCACTATACCACAACGAACCCCGCTCATCCTAGTGTGAAGCTGTCTTCACGCACAACTTAGGACGAAAGCACTCGTGCACCGGGTGTAGAGGGAAGGTCCAGACTGTAAAACCTCATGAATGTGAGCGGAGTGGCCCAGCCAGCCGCCTCACATATGTCATGGATAGAAACCCCTGAAAGGAGGGCTCTAGAGGTGCCATGCCTCTGGTGGAGTGAGCCCACACGGCCATAGGTGAAGGCAAATTGTGCAACTGATAGGCCAGGGAAATAGTCTGAACGATCCAGTTGCTGATGGTCTGCTTAGAGGCGGGAAGCCCCTTCTTGGGCGACCCAAAACACACCAGCAACTGGTCCAACTTCCGCCATGAGGAGGACTTCTGGATGTAATACCGAAGTGCTCTGACAGGGCAGAGCAGATGAAGTCTCTCCTCATCCGCCGTCACATGAGGTGGAGGATGAAATGCCTGCAGAACCATAGGCGGTGCCACAATAGATGACGCCTTGGGCAAATAGCCGGGCCTGGGATGTAAGATGGCCTTAATTTTGCCTGGAGCAAACTCCAAGCACCCATTGGAAATAGAGAGCGCCTGGAGATCTCCTACCCTCCTCAGAGAAGTAATGGCCAACAAAAAGACCACCTTAAACGAAAGGTTCTTGGCCTCGGCCGACTCCAATGGTTCGAAGGGGGCCTCGGCCAGCCCTTCGAGAACCACTGCCATGTCCCAAGAGGGAACCGTGGTGCGAGTCGCAGGTCTCATCCTCCAGGTTCCACGGAGGAAGCGTACGACCAGGTGATGCCTCCCCAGAGGACCATCACTCAGAGGAGCGTGGAAAGCCGCAATGGCAGCCACATAAACCTTGAGTGTGGACGGGGTAAGCCCGGCAGAAAAGCGGTCTTGGAGAAACTCCAGTACTGAAGCCACTGGGCAGTTAACTGGGTCCAAATCACACTCTCTGCACCAAATGGAAAATACATTCCACTTAAGGCCGTATAACTTCCTCGTGGAGGGAGCTCTGGAAGTTAGTATGGTTTCGACCACTCCAGCTGACAGGCCGGCTTCTAGGTACTGTACCCCCCCAGGGGCCAGACCCACAGTTTCCACAGCTCGGGGTCGAGGGTGGAGAACTAAGCCTTCCGCCTGGGACAGCAAGTCCTTCCTCAGAGGGATCTGCCATGGCGGGCCTGCCAGGAGTGAAATGATGTCCGAGAACCATACTCGGGCTGGCCACAATGGGGCTACTAAGAGAAGACTGACTCCGTCTCGACGGACCCTTTCCAGAACTGCTGGGAGCAGAGCGATCGGGGGAAAAGCTTACAAACGTAGCCTCGGCCACGTCCGCACGATGGCATCCAACCCCAGCGGGGCTGGATGCGTGAGGGAGAACCACAGTGGACAGTGTGTCATCTCTCGAGACGCAAAAAGGTCCACGTCCACTGGGCCGAACCTCTTGCATATCAACTCCACCGTCTCGTGGTGGAGCCTCCATTCCTCGGGCCTCAGCCCTTGCCTCAACAGTACGTCTGCTCCCTGATTCTGGTCCCCTGGGACATACATCGCCCTGAGAGACGATAGTCTCCGCTGGGACCACAGGAGGATCTGATGGGCCAGTCTGCACAGAGGGCGCGACCTCAGACCCCCCTGGCGGTTCAAATAAGACACCACCGACATGTTGTCGGTTCTCACGAGGACATGGCCACCATGGAGGTCTGGCAGGAAGCTCCTCAGAGCCCGGAACACCGCCAACATTTCTAGGCAATTATGTGCCAAGAGCAGTGGCGGATCTAGAAAATTTTACATGGGGGGGCAAAGGGGTGGCAAGCGGTCTTGGCAGGGTGGCAGGGGTAGACGGTGGGAATCCCTATGTGAATTGCTTTAACAAAACAAACACAAAAACACAGTAGTTATTGTTTAATCATGCCCTTACACACTACAAAGGTTTTTAATTCACAACAGGAATAAGCTCAGTGCAGTGTTCAAACAAAACAAAACTGTGCATCTTTTAAAAAGTAAAAGTAGCCAATAAAAAGCAAAATGAAAATATAAAAAAAAGTACAATAATTGTGTCCAAGGACTTTTAGCCTTAATGGTTAGGCTCCAGCTACTTTCTTCAACTACTCTTGCCTGCAAAAGTCAATATGTGAAAACCTCTGGTTATCCTATTACATTACACTGTAGGGTCATGTAGCTAATAAGTAGCCTATATAACATAAAATCAGAAAGATTTCTCACATGCACACACACCAGTTATGTTTAGACTACTTAATATAATAATCCAAATTGTATTTGTTATTTCCCCAGTTGTAACCTGGTTTCATTTCTGTGATATCTGAGAGGAATTGGATTTGCTAGCTTAGCTAATCAAATGATCGATCTCCTAACTGGCACTGTATTGTGTGTAACGTAACGTCGGCGTAACGGCGACCAACAGTAAACGTTATGGATACAAACAATTTATATTTTTATTAAGCTGTTCTTGTCTTTACTAAAGCCAAAATTAGTCTAATCAAAGTGAAGAGTGCTCTTAAAATCACGAGGGAGCGTTTTGACCGCTGATTTTGGCTAACGTGAATAGACTCGCTGTTTTTGCTGATGCTGGGTCGTCTTTAGCATATAATACATTCATTACAAATGTAACTTGGGGAAACTCACTTCACCTTCAGAGGCTCTGGGGCAGCTCAGTCTCTCCAGTCGGGTTGCAGGGCCACTGCACCGCAGCAGACTCGCTGTGTGTGTGTGTGTGTGAGCCAGACTGAGCGAACGCCGGTCTGCACGTTTGAATCAGGGACGTACTAAGTATTTGAGGGGCAGGGGGGAGGGGCTTTAATAAAAATTAAATTGTTCACTTTTGGTAAATGTATCGTTTAGTTCACTGTTTTGAGAAGCTTGCGGGTTGTTTTTACTAGTACAGTTTTTGGATCATCAAAGTTAGGGGGGCAGCTGGGGGGCGCAAGGCTCTAGAGTGGGGGGGCACCTGCCCCCCCCTTGCCCCCCTGTAGATCCGCCCCTGGCCAAGAGGAATGATGGTCCTGCCAGAGACCTCTCGTAAAGCGGCCGTCCATGACCGCGCCCCAGCCCGTGAGGGAGGCGTCTGTTGAAATAGATACTCGGCGACATAACGCTCCCAATTTGGGACCCTGGGACAGGAACCAAGGCTTCTTCCAAATTGATAGGGAACGAAGGCATCTGCGCGTAACCCTTATCAAGCGGAATGGATTTCCCCTCGGGGAAAACCCCTTGGTTCTCAACCACCACTGTAAAGCTCTCATGTGTAGCAGGCCAGAAGGTATCACGCTGGACGCTGCTGCCATGAGACCCAACACTCTCTGAAAGTGTTTGACAGTGACGGCCTGGCCTAGCTTTATCCTGGACACTGTGGTCAGGATAGACTCGATCCGAGCAGGAGACAACTGTGCTCGCATCGTGACCGAGTCCCACACCACTCCCAGGAAAGTGGTTCTCTGGGCTGGTGTCAACACGCTCTTCTTCGTGTTGAGTCTCAACCCCAGGCTCTGGATGCGGGCGAGGACGACATCTCGATGCCGAATCGCCAGCTCTCGCGACTGGGCCAATATTAACCAGTCGTCGATGTAATTGAGCACCCTGATGCCCTCGAGCCTCAGGGGTGCTAGAGCTGCATCCATACACTTGGTAAAAGTGCGAGGGGAGAGTGCTAGGCCGAACGGAAGAACCCGATATTGGTAAGCTTCGCCCCCGAAAGCAAACCTCAGGAACTTCCTGTGAGATGGAAGGATGGAGATGTGGAAGTAGGCGTCTTTTAGATCTATCGTGACAAACCAATCCTCGGATTGAATTTGACTCACGATGATGGGAATAGTGAGCATCTTGAACCTGAATCTCCTCAGAGACCGATTCAGATGCCTCAGATCTAAAATTGGACGCAACCCTCCATCCTTCTTTGGAACTATGAAGTACCGGCTGTAGAACCCGGACTCCCTGACTGGTGGGGGAACACGCTCTATGGCCCCTTTTTCCAGCAGCGAGTGAACTTCCTGTTCTAACACTTGACCCTGCTGTGGGTCTACTGCAGTCCAAACCACCCCGTTGATACTTACCTCGGTGGGCGGACCCGGAACTGCAGCCTGTATCCAATTTCAACAGTGCGCAGGACCCATGGAGAAATATTGGGGAGACATTGCCATGCCTCCACAAAATTCAGCAAGGGAACCAGCCCCTCAGGGCTGGTGTCAAGTGTCTTGTGAGAGCCCTTCACGATACCCTGAAGTGGAAGACCGGCAGGGAATAATCGAAAACGACTCTCGGTGTGCGGACGCCAGCACTGCCTGGCCGCAAGCTCTTGGGGCAGACAGAGCAGCGTGCATTCGCTGGAAACTGATGTGTCCCGAAGCGCAACTAGAGGCAGGATGCTGACACCAGTTTCCTGAGGGCCCGGTGAGAGAGGGGATCTTGATCGCTCTCTTTCGGGGGGGACAGCCCTTCAAGGTCTCACACAAGTTAGGACCTTTCTCCCGACGCCTTCCTGGCCTGAAAGGCTTTGGGCGAGAGTGCCGCCTAGAGTCCCAAGCTCACCTTTTTTTTTTTTGAGGGGGACCTCTAGAAGCGATACTCTCCTTCAGATGGTAGGCTGAATTAAAATATCTAACCAAGTTCTAAGTCAGATACAATTTTTAATTACTTTAACTCCTCGGAATTAAATGCAGCCATAACACTGGATAAGTGAAACACGGTCTGAATGGTAGGCTGTAGGAAATAAATGCAGCCATAAACACCAGAATACTGTTTTATATTTAATTATACGATCTCGTAACCTACACGCTGCCTCGGCAAACGCGAGATTCGAGCCGTTATAATTTGGCTTTCATCCCTGGAGAAGAAAGTCAACAGGCGCGAGACTGAAACACCTGACAGCGCACAGCTGTACGCGTCAAGATATTTCTCAATGAACACAGCCAGCACCCTCAGGAGCTGACTGTGAATGCCTCGCACCTAAACAGTATTATTTATCAGATTGCGTGTGTCCCTTTTATTGCAGACCCGTAACACGTAGCCTTAACAAACGCGAGATTCGAGTAGTACACAATATATTTGGCTTTCATCTCTCGAGAAGAAAGTCAACAGGCGCGAGGCTGAGATACCCGAAACGCACGTGTGTGGCGAGTTATTTCTCAATGAACACAGCCAGCACCCTCAGGAGCTGACTGTTCATGCCTCGTACTCACACAGCAAACTGCAAAGTAGACTCGTAACCTACATGCTGCCTCGGCAACACGAGATCCGAGCTACTAGATTCTGTATTGCAACTGCAAGGCAACCTTAAACCTACGCGCTGCCTCGGCAAACGCAAGATTCCAGCCACATAATCTTATTGCAAAATGCACTCGTAATCTAAGCGCTGCCTCGGCAAATGCGAGATCCGAGCTACTAGATTCTGTATTACAACTGCGAGGCAAACCTTAAACCTACAAGCTGCCTCGGCAAACGCGAGATCCCAGCCACAGAATCTTATTGCAAAATACACTCGTAATCTAAACGCCGCCTCGGCAAATGCGAGATCCGAGCAACTTACTTTAACAGGACATACAACACCAAATAGGACAGACTTGTTCACACATACACAGAGCGCTTGCTGAATAGCAAAAAGCTGACATTTCTGTGTGCCGGCGTGCTTTTGTATACATCCGCTTATGCCGTCACACGCTACGTCATCACGCAACGCCAATAGGATTGGATTCGGTTTCATTCATAAATTCAGACGCGCTACGCTGAAGGGCGTTCCCCTAGTGTCGTCACCGACGCAGTTCGAGTTCCCTCGAAAGGGAACCCAACGACATTTAGTTCATGTTAGTTTTTAATGAATCTATTATTATAAAAAATATTTCCGAAGCCTATAAATTAGCATTTGTAGAAATGTAAGCCAAGATTTAAAAAGGCTTTAAAAGTATTGTTAGTTCATCATGCTAACTATTGTGTAGGATAGTGTTGATGGATACACAACCTTAAAGTGTTCCTGGTACATTAAACATCCTTCCATTGTGAGACTAAAAATACCATGAACTTTCCCAACTAAACCTTAACTAACTTTTCCTCATGGAATAGTAAGTATTCCTCATGGAATACTCTTTGTTTTCTCTTTATACTGAACATTTTCCTTATGATTCTGAAAGAAAACACGCTGGGTGTCTACTTGTGCTATAGTAACGATTACGAATGCAGCTTTAATGTGCATCTGATTGATGGATAAACCACGCGCTCTTATTTCAGTGTAATTAATATTGTAGTTATTTCAGCAGTTTCCTTCATACATTCAGTTTAACGACATTAAGTTAAATTTCATTCATCATTCATGATTCATTGGAAGCGTGTGCATTTTAGACACCTATTATGCGTTTGCTCTTTCCATGTAATAAATGCGCACCCTTGAATAAGTGGGGTTTTACTTCAGCTGCTCAGGACGGGTATGACCCATTTCCGTATAAGTCAAGTCAAGTCAAGGCAAATATATTTATATAGCGCTTTTCACAATACATATTGTATCAAAGCTGCTTCACAGTATCAATCAAAACAACTTAACAATGTTTGTTTATTACTGGAAAAAAGACATCCAAGTTTGGTAGAGCTGATCAATGGTATGATTGGTTAATTAATTTGAATATCCCCAACTGAGCAAGCCAAAGGCAACAGTGGCAAGGAACCGAAAAACTCCATCCAGTGACCTAATGGTGTCCTAACACCCCATCAGATGACCCAATGGAGAAAAAAAACCTTGGGAGAACCCAGGCTCAGTCGGGGGCCAGTTCTCCTCTGGCGTTTATGAACTAGAGGCCGAATTTACAGTAACTGTAAGATAAAACATTTATATGAATGCCTGGCTAAATAGATGCGTCTTCAGTCTAGTTTTAAACTGGGAGAGCGAGTCTGAGCTACGAACAATATCAGGAAGGCTATTCCAGAGCTTCGGAGCTAAATGTGAAAATGCTCTGCCTCCTTTGGTGGATCTGGATATCCTAGGAATGACCAGAAGCCTCGAATTTAGTGATCTTAAAGAGCGCGATGGATAAAACTTCAGTATCTTATCAAATGACGCCGCACAACGCCTCCATTAATTCGCACATGTAGTAATTTAATGTTTATATATTTTAAAGCACTGAATCGCTATAGAATCGCAAATTATTCAATCCTTAGCATTTTAAATCGAATGTTGACCAAAATAAACGATTCATGATTCAAAATACATGTTTCAAGATCGATGCATATGCATCGTCAGGATTTGTAATCGATGCATCGAGAAGACGAGTGAATCGTTACACCCCTACTCAGATCATGTGGTTGTTAAGATTCTGTGTGTTTTCTAAGGTCTTCTCCACATGATATATGATTATTTCTGACAAAACAATCGCTCTCTGCTTTACAATAAGTTAATACATTATAAAAAAAATCATATCCATGTAAAAAGGAGGAAATGTTTTAGGGAATGTCATTAAGTCCACTAAACACAAAACTGCTCTGTATCACACACACACGCTACCAAGCCAGGAGTTGGTGATGTTGTTTTCGAAACGCTTCTGTCAAAACCACAGAAGAACCTTTAGGGCAAGTCTGGATCGTTTTGCTTATAATTAATGGATACAGTAAATGCATATGTCTCCGTATAATGATGTACTGATTAAGCAGTTCCAGACTGACCTGTAAACGTCATTACAAACTATGAATATTGAACTATGAACTATGATATTTTTCAGAATTACTGTTCAATTCCTGCCTGTGTTTCCATGATGCGAGCAAAGTAATGAAGTAAACAGAATGACTTTAAACTCTTTTTCCATGCGATTTATCTTCTAGGCAAAATTGCATAAATTTCATTTGTTTAAAACAATTACAAATACTATTTGGCCAGTGGAATGTAAAGGTTATATTTGATTCGGTCCTGTTTTGGCTGTTTCATTGTGTTTTAGGGGCTGTTTTACACCACACTGTTTTCAACTAGTGCCGATTGGGAAGGACACAGGCACTTGAGAAGTTTGAGCAAAACTAAAGAACAAAACATGAAATCTAATAATCTAATAATCATACTATAAAGAATGTCTTTCTTGTCATTGTAGGAACTCTAAAGTGTTTTTGTAGTACAATTAAAAACAAAAATGTCATACTTTAGATCAACATTAAATTAATTAAATTAGAGTTAATAATACAATTAACAGTTAACTCCTTATCTATTGCTCAAGAATTTAATAAACATTTTTCGTCTGTCTGTTCTACTTTAGTATCTGACTCTTATTTGAATACTGACACTATATATGATAGTTTATCTTGCATTAGTTTTTTACAATGTAAGAAGATCTTACCAATTGAAGTTCAAAATGTCATTAATGAATTTAGTGTGAATAGTGATGTTGGACTAGATGGTACTGAAAATAGGTTTCTTAAATGATCTTATCATATTCGTATCCACTCGCCGATTGATTTAACTTGTCTTTGTCTACATGTGAATTGCCAGTCACCAGGTGAAATTCTGCCAATAACTCCCTTCATGTAGGCTATTTACAGTACAAGTAGCCAGCTATGAGGTCACCGAGGTCTGGATATAATAAAGGTTGTAAAATAATTGCTTAATATAGTATTAGCTCGACTTTAGTGCTGCAAATATATTGCACAGCATCAAGATCATTAAAGTGCGATGTAAGATGCAGCGTCATGGCGAAGCGTCAATATCAGCAGTACGCCGCATTACTCGTATAAGTTGCACTTTAGACTTAATCTGTATGTTCGTTTGGCCGGAAGCTAGTTATTTTACTATGGGCAAATTTTCCTTTGTGTGTGAACTATCCCTTTAACTTCAATGTTCCACACTGTAATGTCACCGAATGCAGTTTATATATCAATGGTCTCCCACTGGTCATACTACAATACTTAGTTTGAAAAATTATTTTTGTTATGAAAAATATTCAATAACTTCATTGTAACTCACTAAATTCAGTTCACACATCACTGCTCTCATGCTGGTTATACAACATCTAGTTTGGCAAGTAATAGCACATAAAAAATAAGTAGGTCTATTCTTTACACACACTCAAAATAATGATGTGTTGGCTTTACTAAACTTTTTTATGTAAAAAGGTTCCACCGGTTCCACATAACTGGGTTTCGTTAAACAAACATAATTTGTTCATGTAACTTCAACATCATGGAAGTCATTTTAAGCGACCCAATTAAACTCTGAGCTGAGTGTTAAATGAACACTGAAGCAGTGTTAAAGTTAATGAGATAATTAAGTATCTTAAACTTAAGATTAGAAAAAAAAAACAACTTAAGATTTAAGGTAAACTTAACTCAAAATTTCAGTGATTCAGGTCAAATGATTGTGATATAATGATTATGTTAAAACACAACCAACATCATCAGATCACCTTTTCTATTTGATCAGCTGGCTGTTATAACTCATGTACAGCAGCCAAACATAATCTAAAGTTAATGATGTGAGGGTCAAGAGCCCAACTAAAACAAACACTGATCACCATAATGGTGACATGAAATTCCGGTTTTCTCCTTCAGTGATTTTGCTTGTTAACATCAGGTGTCTTTAATAATGCTCAATCATCACTCAATTAATCACTTCATTATCTCATTAACTTCAACACTGCTTCAGTGTTCATTTAACACTCTGCTCAGAGTTTATATAATTCACACTCTCTGTGTTAATTTAACACTCTCAGCGTTAATTTAACACTGGGGATTTTGCTGTTTTTACATAAAAAAGTTTAGTAAAGCCAACACATCATTTTTTTGAGTGCAAAGGATGTTATACGCAAATGATATGTCATAGGTTTTGTATGATAATAACTTACTGAATTTGATGGCTTTACACTGTATAACAGTGTGAAGTTATTGAATATTTTTTTCGGTCCCACTTTATATTAATTGGCTTTAAGTACTATGTACTTACATTGCAATTAATAATTTGATACAATGGACTTATTGTGTACATATACATGCTTTTACATTGTACTTATATTTTGAAAATAGCTGCATGTAATTACAGCTGTAATTAATTTATGTAATAACATTAGTTATTACACAGTTGACCCTTCCCTTACACCTTAACTTACCCTTAAACCGACCCATACCACACACACCTGACCCTAACCTTACCCGTATCACATCTCAATAGCAGCAAAAGTGTTTTACAATACAACCTGAACACAATAAGTACATTGTACTTATTTTTCGATGTAAGTACATAGTACTTAAAGCCACTTAATATAAAGTGGGACCCATTACAGTGAGTCACAGTAAAGTTATTGAATATTTTCTGTGTAATATTTAATGTGCAAAAAGGTTTTGAGTTTTGCACTTTGTCTTGTCTCTCAGCCGCCTGCTTACAGACCAATTTATATGATAAAGCTTGTTGTCTACGTTACTATGATTGTAATTTGTGTTATAACAACGTTTAGCTCACGAATATATTGATCCGGGAAGTTAGAATGTGAATATATTGGCAGCTTCACTGAACTCCTTGAGTTAAGCCCTCACTGACCACATTTCTTTATATTTGAGTCCAAGTTCAAACACTATGAAACGCTTATTTTCACGTTACCGTATGTAGACTTAACCTCAGCCCAGACCAAGACGATATCAGTCCGCTTCAGGTGTGTGTATATAGACTGTGTGTATAGACTGCTTCAGGTCAGTAGCATGGCTGTTCTTCGAGTAGCGTTTCAATTTAATGAAAGTATAAATTCTTTAGTTTAAACACACTCATGTGAACCGCTTTTTTATAGTTCTGTTGTGTTTGTTTTATGTTTGTGAATAGACATGGCTTTCTCTTCCTCTCTGGAATTCCTCCACAACTTGATATATTTTAAAACAACATTAGGCGATATTCTAATATAGTGTTCTGTGTGTGTGTCGTGCGTAATGAAAGTCTGTCAATCAACATTGGAGTTCCACCCGCAACCTCTGCCAAAAGTGTGTTCAGCGTTTAGAATATAAAGCTTACAAAATGTTTATCATAAATAAATAAATAAAAAATGTTCATCATAAACTATTGCTAAGACCCAGATTCTGCCCTACATTTACAGCCAAGAGCCGCTACTGAATCAAGGCAATTTAAAAAGCACTGATGAGACTGTGGGAGATTTTAAGTGGCTAGCCTTCTGTTGTTTTCTAGAAATAGGCCTATATATTTAGAGACCATAACCTAATTAACAAATTGTACAATCAGAATCATTCTGAAATCAGACTGATGCTTTTGAAAAATTATCATAAAGTTGCATAAAATCAAATTAATTATTTATCCCATCGAAATAGTTATTTTCAGTTCGATTTTCCTTACCTGAACAATGTAAATGACTGGGAGCGAAACCTGGGTGCTGTCTTCAGAAATGGTTGATATCTCCAACAATGACATGCCATTATATACAGAAGTTCAGTTTCAATTTGACAGATATGGGAGTGGCGAAAAAAGAGGGTTTGTGGGTTGAAAAATCACGTTTGTTGTACTAAAGCCTTCCTCTTTTGAAAACATTGATGTGAAATGTCTGCTAAATAAAAATATGCAGTTTTCAATGTTTTTTTTTCACTGACTAGAACATGTCATTAAATACAGCAGTTTAGATTTACTTTGACAAATGAGTGGCAAATACAATATTGAGGGTTTGTGGTTTTCAAAAAATGTCATTAAATACATGTGAAAAATGTAAGAGTTGATTTTCCTGCTAAGACAAAAGCGGAGATAAAACGCACCCTGCAATAAAGTGCACCCCTGAAGAGAAGACCTCAAAGAAAGAGCACACGACATCGTCTTGTCCAAACTTGTCTCCTTCCTTATCTCTGCATCCCCCTCTCCCTCATCCCTTCCTTTCCCCCTGATTCAAGTCACTAAAAGTTCACTGAGAATGTCTATATATCACATATGTTGTATCTTGTGAATTTATTGTTTTTTCCCTTTCATGTTTGGTATCATAAAATAGCCACAATTTCATTGCAGTCATTGGTATTATGAGAAAGATTGAAAACTTAGGAGAATTCTGTTCTCCTTTTTTGGTGGTGTCTCTTTGTTATGAACAAACAGGGTCATATTTGTGGGTTGTTTGTTTTTTCCTCTGTTTGTTCTCAGGATGGAGTTAGGGTGAGTGACGTGATGATGACTGAGGAGTTACACCTGTGTTGGAGTTTCTCACGCTAGACGTTTTTTTTTTCCAAGGAAACAAGGAAACCGTCATCCTCCACACACCACTTATTTCTAAATAAATTCACCTCGGTCTTATCCTCATTTAATTTGAAAAAGTTATTCGCCAGTTAGCACTTAACGTCAGTCAAACATTCTGAATGACACTGAATGACACATTTATGACAATGTTTCAGTGGTAAATAAATTTGAGAATCATCCGCATACAGATGATACTGAATCCCAAATTTCTCAAAAATAGAACCTAGAGGGAGGATATAAAGGGAAAAAGAAATTGGTCCTAGTATAGAGCCCTGCGGAACCCCACACACAGTAGAAGAATAATCCACTAAACTGACTGAAAAAGTCCTATCTTTCAAATAGGAAGAGAACCATTTCAGGGTTTGCGTTCTCGATCACTAATTTGTGTGGATACATCGCGTTGAGAGTTTTCTATGTGAACAGAACAGTGTTGTGTTATCGCCCCATAATTTAATAACTAATGATCTTTGCAATGGAAATGAATCAACCAATCAAAACTAACTTTAGCTGGACAATAACTTTATTCTAGAGCTGCTGTAAACCCAAAGCAATCTCTGTTACTGTAATTTCCGATTATCACTGTAAAGCTGCTTTGAAACAATCGATATTGTTAAAAGCGCTATATATAAATGAAGGTGACTTGACTTGACTCAAGTTAAGCAGTTGCAAGCAGAGGTGGCAGTGCTGCAGCGGTGCCTTCGCGACTCAATTGACCTACAAAAAGACATGATGGAGGGTCAACGGCCCCAAGGTCAGTGTCAGTCAATGTAGCTTATAGTAATGCACCCACATTTGCTCAGCCACTCACTGTGGATATGAATGCCACAACAAATGCACTTACTCCTATTCTTCACCAATCACGGCTCGAGACATCCGTGTTCGCTGCAGATGGTTCCCTGAATCCTGAGGAATGCTTCAGTCACTAAATGTGTACAGGACCTCCTTGGATCATAGAAAACGGTTTGCAGCACTTAGCGACTTACCACAAATTTGACCACTTGGAATCAGTTCAGTGAGTTTTTTAGGACAGTCTTTCTTTGTGCCTTCGGACAATCAAGAACGTGTCCTGAGGGGCATTTTGGGCCGTATGCAGATGCCTAATCAGCCGCTTCCGCTAACCCAGTTGTAATTGTCCCAAAACATTCAGGAGAGCCAAGGTTCTGTGTCGATTATCGTGCACTCATTAAGCTCACTGTCAAAGACTCGTATCCCCTCCCATGGATTGATGAATCTCTTGACTTCCTGGCTAGAGGGACTTTCATTGACCTAATTTTAGAAAATCCTAACTTTTGTTAGTTTTTAATTGAAAGTTGCTTTAAAGGCATAATATGTAATATTTTTGTAATAAAATACTCAAAACACACTTGCACAGTGTGATATATTTCATGCCGTTGTGTACTTACATTATTCCAAAAGTTCCCAAGGATTTGAGGAATTCCAGTTTTAGATAATGGCTCACATTGACGCATATCAATGACGTAATATCCGCACTATCCTCGGTTTCCGCTTGTAGAAACCAAATATTTATATGTATGTGACCGAGTGCATAATATGGAGGAAATCCTGGAAGCAAGAGTGTGAGCGAGTGTGCGACTAATGTGATTAGTGTCGAGTGCTGGATGCTGCGTTTAGCCTATGACAACGAGCTGTATCACCCAGCCTTCCACTCTTGTATTACGGCAGAGGTTTGTGTGTGTGTGTGTGTGTGTGTGTGTTAGATGGTTAGGTTTGTCTCATTTGATAAGATTTTAGGCATAATTATTGGGTTATCTGATAGTTGTGTATTTTGAACGTTGTGACGCTGTGTGGGATTTGAGTCATAACAAGTGGTTTGTATTTCAGATATTGATGTGGTTTGTTGGTATTTATGTTTTGTTTTGTTTTTACTTGGCAGATCTTTCTTTGTGGAGTTCTGTGCATATGGACCTCTGACGTCTAGGCCCTGCTGTTTTGCAATGCCCCCCCAAATGTCTTTTATGCCCCCCCAAATTGAATTATGATATAATTTACAAAATAATATCAGTTTAATTTAATTCACATTTCAGTGAGAAATAATAAAAATATATGTCTACAAACTGCTCATTAGCTGAAAATATAATAAAGCCAACATAAAACCACAGTGTGGCGCTGTGAGGAAACCCCCCCGCCCCCCCCCCCCCAATCACTTGCACATTAAGAATGAAATGACTTTCAGTTGGCTGCATTCAAAACAAAGCAAACAGATGAAAACTGATAAACTGTTTTGATAAAGGTCACTACATGATGCTTTTTTAATAGTAGGCTTAGGCTACTGTAATAGCTTATGTTAGAGCAAAGCAGAATAAAGATGTGTAGCTTTTTTTCTCTCTACCGCCAGTGTTTATAGCAGTTAAACTACTATCCTGTCAGTGAGAGACTGTGTGCATGCTTGTTAGCTTTGTTTATAATAAAGCTGTGGTCAGAGTCGGTCTTGCAAATTTTTTTATAGGCCTATTTAACCCTTATTTAATCAAATTTCTTAAGAGTTGCACGTCTTGCAACAATGTGTAATGGTTTATGTGTTTATTGTATGGGTTGCATCACTTCATGGTAATAGCTAAAATAAAAGGCAGTAGCAATAATAAATATAGGATATCTAATATCCGAAAAAAAGTCCCCATATCTAGTGCCCACCCATTGAAAATAAATGCCCCCCTGCTGAGCGCAGTCTGAAGCCGGCTCTTTCCTGCACTGCATGGGTATTGATTTGGGAGTGTAGAGTGGTTTGTGTTCACTACAATTTTCTTTAAAAGTGGTTAGTTAATAGTCTTGAGAACCGTGCACGTGTGGTGTGTGCTCTTAGGGACGCGAGTCTGTGGCCCAGTGACTTTTTCTTTCCTTCCCACAGGCTTGGTCAATCCTATCTCAAGATTGGGTGGAGGGGGTTGTGATTTTAACAATTGAGCTAACGCCTATATTTATTGAATTGTGCTTTCTATGTTTTTTTTTGTAATCTTCCCAATGAAAGTTGATTGATGATTCAGAGTTTCATGACTCGTTGTCAATAAAAGTTTTGAGCTTGAAAGTCACATCTTTGTTCTTTTATCAAGTATTGTCTATTTGAACCTGTGTTGCTGTTAATTCCGGTGGTTAAAAAAGCATCATGTAGTTACCTTTATCAAAACAGTTTATCAGTCCTCACTTCTGTGAGGTAGCTTGAACAATAAAAACAAATAGCACCTCAACTTAAAATACCTGGCAGGCATGTAAACAAATAAAAAAATAAAAGTGCCACAGTGTTTGCAAACCAGTAATGTTGATTGACTCAGTTGATTGGCCTAAAGCATCTAAGAATGAGATCTTCCTTTTAATGGAGAGCAGGAGAGCGAGGAGAGAGGACGCTGGCGCTGGCTTTTCGCCGCTTCTTTCCAAACTCTCAGCAAATTCTCTTCAAATTCGTGCAAATCCGCCCTACCGTACTATTCTTACTGTAGTTACTGAAATCGCTACAGAAATTAGAAAGCTGAAACCGGCAAAGTCAGAGTGTATTCTCCACCCTTTGGCTTCAAATCCCTGAGCCCTGGAACCAACTTCGGGTTCTGCATTGCCTCTGCCTTCAAGCGGATGTTTGCACATGGAATACCATCCCTGTGGAAGCTGTGGATTACCTTGGCTTGTGTCGCTGTCTTTCACCGGTACTCGCCTGGATATCGGCTAGCCGCTAACACATCACGCATCATGTTGTGGTCCGACGCCTCGATGCAACATCTCCGAGCTCTAAATGGAGCGCCCCTGCAGCAACTGGATCTTCCATACTGACCTCGATATATCCATAGGGGATCAAGGCGCCGGTTTGTTGTGTCTAAATCCGGTGACCACAGCTCCATCCCATCCCTCTGGTCGGCATCGCGTCCCGCTGCGAAATTGACACGTCACCGTTTGCGTCATCAGAGTACCGCCACTCCTAGCATAGATAGTGGTGGGTGTAAACGGTGCACTGTAAAACCTGGAGTGGATCGCAGGGTTATCCGGCCCTATAAATAAACTGAATTTTAGAGCTCAAATGACATTTGAACTGCTGAATGTGCAGTCCCTGTCAAACAAATCTGGACTTATATACAACCATATCCTGGATAAGGGGATAGACATTCTCTGTCTTACAGAGACATGGCAGCAGCCTGGAATATACTCATCCCTAAATGAGGCCTGCCCACCCGGGTACAAATATCTCGATAAGGCTCGTACAACTGGCCGTGGTGGGGGCCTAGCTGTTTTACATCGCAGCAACATTGAATTATCCCTTGTGTCTGTGCCCAGTACTGGCTCATTTGAAAGCCTGGTTTTCAGTTACAAAAAAGCTTTTTCAGCAAAAATAGCCCTTGTCTATCGCCCTCCCAAACCACAACCAACTTTCATCTCTGACATTCATGATTTTCTAATCTCCCTCTGCACAGCACAGTCAAATATTCTGGTTATTGGTGATTTCAACATACACGTGGACTCCCATAACTGTAAACTGGCCTCAAATTTCAAGCAAACCTTGGATTGTCTTAACCTTCAACAGTTTGTGGATGCCCTCACACACAATAGGGGGCATACACTCGACCTTGTCATTACAGACTCCCTCTCAGTTTCAGGCCTTCAGGTGTATGACGTGGGTGTCTCCGATCACCTGGCGGTTACATTTGAAGTCCCAATATTAGTTCCTCCCACCAAACCAAAACGCCATATGACCTCTGAGTGAATGAATGACTTAATGAATGCATGGGATTATAGTTTGTTTCAAACAACATCAATAAATGTTACAGTATAAAGTAAAAAACAAAAATACAAATGACCTGTTATGGCAGGGATCACATCAGCTGCAGTTGCAGTCTCCCTGCTCACATCCCTGGTCAGCTCTTCAAAGGGGGATAGCACATCAGGAACCATATGACCTTCAGGAATATCAAGAACTTGGACGCAACCTCCCTCAGTCAATATCTCCAGCATCCCTGGCCGTGTCCTGGAGCGTGCCTGTAAAACATCTGACCTGACGGTGCATAATTTGGCCTACCGGGAACATCGTAGGGCTTATGCCAAAGCACTCTCCAAGGCTAGATCAGAACATTACTCAACACTTATAAACAACGACCCAGGTAACTCCAAAAAACTGTTCTCCACAATAAATCACATCATCAAACCACAGATCTCCCCATTCTATAGTCCAACCGATATAAATTGCAACCGGTTTCTTGATTTTTTCACATCAAAAATAGACAATATTCGCTCCTCATTTCCACTTCTAAATAGCACCTCACTAGACCTGCCCGCAACACCGATTGCTCAAACCCTATCAAAACTGTTGTCCACAACGCAGCAGGAGGTCGAAAACATCATTCGTAAATCCAAAACATCCACTTGCCGCCTTGATCCCTTCCCATCTCCTCTGCTTAAAACTCACACTAACTCTATCAGTTCCCTCATAACTAAAATAATAAACATGTCCGTAGAGACGGGCTATGTTCCCACCTCCCTCAAAATTGCTCTCATCAAACCCCTCCTCAAAAAAACCCACCCTGGACCCCACACTGCTGTCGAATTACAGACCAATTTCAAATCTCCCATTCATCTCCAAACTCCTGGAAAAAGTTGTTTCCACCCAGCTCCATAATCATCTCAAATCCAACAGGCTATATGAGAAATTTCAATCTGGTTTTCGTCCATCCCATAGCGCAGAAACAGCTCTTATCAGAGTTACTAGCGATTTGCTGATGGCTTCTGATTCCGGTTCCACATCCCTCCTCGACCTCTCTGCTGCGTTTGACACTGTAGACCATCACATTCTCCTGCACCGACTTCAACACTACACAGGTCTCTCTGGTACTGCCCTGAAATGGTTTCACTCCTATCTCACTGATAGAACCGAGTATGTAGCTCTGGGGGATGTAAAATCCAGACCCCACACTGTCATCTGTGGGGTACCCCAGGGCTCCGTACTTGGTCCAACCCTCTTCACTATTTACATGCTCCCCTTGGGTCGTGTCATCAGCAGGCATGATACACAATTGTATTATTAATCTGTTAACAATCTGTTATTAACCTAGGGGTAAAATTTGACCCCCACCTTTACTTTGACAGTCATGTCACCACCATCTGCAAAACTGCATTCTTTCACCTACAAAATATTTCCAAACTGCGCCCCTCCCTCTCCTTTTCTGCTGCAGAGAAGCTCGTCCATGCTTTTGTGTCCTCCAGGCTGGACTACTGTAATGCACTCCTCATCGGGATTCCTGGCAGGAGCTTTCAAAAGCTCCAGTATGTTCAAAACAGCGCTGCTAGTGTCCTGATGGGGGTGCGAAAACATGAGCACATCACCCCCATCCTCCATTCACTGCACTGGTTACCCATTCAGTCCTGCATAGAATATAAGGTCCTTCTTCAGACCCATCACTGTCTGCACGGTGCGGCCCCCACTTATCTCACTGAGTTGCTCACACCAAATTCATCAACCAAAACCCGGTCAGGCCAACAGCACCTTTTGGTCATGCCCAGGACACGGCTCAAAACAATGGGCGACAGGGCCTTTCAAGTCGCTGCTCCCTGCCTGTGGAACGCTCTCCCAGACCACCTCATGGCCCCGCAAACAGTAGACACATTCAAAAAAGGACTAAAAACCCATCTTTTTACACAGGCTTATTTTAATAGCTAACGCTTGTTTTTAGTCCCGCCTTTTAACATGATGTGTTTTTATTGTATACTGTATTGTTTTTTTTTATTATGTTTTACTGTAGCACTTTGAGATTTGGTGTCAAATGTAAAGTGCTTTACAAATAAAATTTATTATTATTATTATTAATGTGCTTTTAGGAACTGCACTCCTAACTCTTACTGTCATCACAGTAGTAAGTTTCACAGAAGGAAATGTATGTTTTTCTTAATGAAAACTAACATCTCTACATTGTCAGGTTTGAGCCTGTTTCTGTTCTCATCAAGGACGTTTGCAACGGCACTAAAAAGTCTCTCACTGTCCACAGAGCTGCAGGGGGCACTGAGATACTGGGTTGCAACAGCAGCCATAGAGGGAAATTGATTAGCATGTTCTTTCCAGTACTGAAGTGGGTCGCTTTTCTTAGGAGTGTTTTTTTTTTTTGAGAGGTAGGTCTGCACTTGAGTTTCTGCTGATGTGGTACTCACGGACCGTCCCTGTGACTGCCTCTCTTATAAGATTTCCTCAAAGGCGATGTTCAGGCTGCTACATGCTTCATGATGGTGCCTTGCTCACTAGCTCTGCTGCAGACTCATTTTCCTCTGGCACTGCACTGACAGCCCTACTCCCCTCTGTCTTTGACACCTCCTAGATAAGCAAGCAACAGGTTGGCTGACTTTGTGAAACAGCTAGAAACAGAAAAAAGTAACACACAATTCAAAACAATAAGACAAGAAGAGACACCACATAGCACAGCACTTCAGTTAGGCAACTGCCTACTAGAGTTCTCAACGGGCCTGAAAATTACAACCCGACCCGACCCGACCCGGCCCGTGGCTTTTAAGCCCAGACCCGATGTAACCCGACACATCAACATGAATTATCTGCCCGAACCCGGCCGGGGGCCCGACGCCGATTTTTTTTTCTTCTTTTTTTTTTTCTCATACACGTATTATCATGACCAGCAGACGGGAATAAATTTTTTTTTTTTCACTGAGCGGAAAAGGTTAAGCTTGAGGTCCGACCCGACCCGAGTCATTTGCTTATATTTCCGACCCGGCCCGTTGAGAACTCTACTGCCTACACATCATGTACTCAATTAATAAACAATAAAAAATCTAACCTTAGAAGTTGAACTAAATTACCCAAAACTAAATGAAAAAGGAAGTAAAACATAAATTGGCTTAATAATGGTGTCTGGTGATGACTTGACTTTATATAAACATGATGTACAAAAGGTGCATTTTAATTTTACTATACTTGCCCATCTTTGTATCTGGGATCTAGAAGAGAGGTGATGTAGAAGAGTGGCTCAGTTTCAACATCAGCAAAGCGCTTCTCCACTGCCTCCAGCAGAGTCCTCTTCATTGTTTTTATTCCCTGGTCATCATCATCCTCCCGAGACAGAACACGTCTGAGTGAATGAATGACTTAATGAATGCATGGGATTATAGTTTGTTTCAAACAACATCAATAAATGTTACAGTATAAAGTAATAAACAAAAATACAAATGACCTGTTATGGCAGGTATCACATCAGCTGCAGTTGCAGTCTCCCTGCTTACATCCCTGGTCAGCTCTTTAAAGGGGTATAGCACATCAGCAGTCTTATTCATCAGCTCCCACTGGTGAGCTGTCAGTGTTGCTGGTAGAGTGCGCTCAGCTGCAAAGACACTAAGACAACACATTTTTGTTGCATTAGGCTCTGCAGCATGTAGAGGCTGCTGTTCCATCGTGTCTGCACATAAGAGAACATGATTCACTTTATTTTTTGTGCAAATTAGGTGCAGAGCACGTAATGTATTAGTGGCTTACTAAATCAAGTGTATGGGAAATAATAATAAAATAGAAATACATTAAAGAATGTTACGAGAGGAATCTCACCTGTACATCTTGCTGTAGGTGCTTGATATCCAAATGTAGGTCCACCTGTATGTCTTCTAGTCGAGAGTAGGCCAACGGGGAGTGTTTAAAATGGCCTACAATCTTCCTTGCGTTGGCCAGGGTCTCTGTCACGCTGCGCTGAGACAGCAGGCCCTCATGCACACAGAGTTGACAGGAATGGGCGACACAGCCCACACTCGGCACCCCCATATCCCTCATAGCTTTCTTCATATTTGCCGCGTTGTCACGCAAAATTACGTGGACCCGTTGCTTGTCAATTCCCCAGTTGTTTAGCATCTTTTCCATCAATTGCTGGATGCGGTCTGCGGTGTGCGATCCACGAAATTCCTGGACATGTAGGGTCGCACCGCGTAAAACAAAACTTGAGTCAATCCATTGTGTGGTAAGGATTAGTAGAGACATGGGAGCTACGGACGAACTCCAGATGTCTGTGGTGAACGAAACATGGGGTACATCTGATAACAGGACAAGTAGTTTGTCAGAAATCTTCTTATAAAGGGCTGGCAGAGCTTTCTCGGTGAAATAGTGGCGAGACGGCATTTCAAATCGAGGTTCTACATGCTCCATAAGCATAAGAAATCCAGGGTTCTCTACAAAGGCGAATGGCAGGTCACTCGTTGCGATCATTTGTGTTATCTTGGTTGTGATGTCCTGCCTCACGGGGCATTTTTTCTCTCCTCTTCAAACTCTCCTGCAGCGTGAGCTGACTCGTCTTCGGCTGGGTTGCCTGGGTAAACTCGCTGTTTTGTGTCGGATGTTTGTTTTTGAGGTGCCATATCAGGTTTGTTGTGTTAAATGTAGCCTTTTCCTTTCCACCTCTTGAAATCCCCAGTTTACATATCTCACAGTTTGCTATGGCAATGTTGTTGTCATCAACTTTATAATATCTCCAGACCGCAGACATACTCGCGCTTTCCGCTTCAAGCTGCTTCCGTATTCTACTTTGCCTGCATTTAACCAATAGCGTCTCTGAAACAAAGTGATGTCATGCCGCACGCGTTGCTGTGTGGAGTCAAAAGGGTCTAACTCTGTGCCACCGCATAACTATAGATGTGCTAAAAAAAAGAGAATATATATACATATATATCCGAGTTCTGATCGGGAGGTAACGTCCGATTCCGATCGAGTCTGAAACCTTGTGATCGGGCCCGATTTCCGATCACGTGATCGGACCTGGACATCCCTAGTGGTCACACCAGATACTGACTGGTTTTCGGACCCCCAATACAGTAAAACTGCACGATTATTGATTGCGAGTACAGAAGATCCAAGAAAATGTAAACGTGGATTAACTGAGGCAAGCAGGCTTTGGGAAAAATAGAGTGTAACGGGGTTCAGTTGTTATGTGAAGAAGGAGGCGAGAACCGGCGAAAAATCAACACTTTAATAATAAAAATAAAACAAATACAAAAACAAAAGTATAAGCCAGCAGCCGCTCACGGACGACTGCTGGCCACACCAAACAGAAACAAAACACAACATAAAATTAGGTCTGTTCCTCTCTCGATCATCAGCGTCGTCGCTCCTCCTTTATGCTTCCGCTCCTCCGTGAGAGATGCGAGACCGGTGCGTCTCACAGGTGACGTTCATTATCACTCACGCCACCGGCCTCGCGCCGTTCTCTCACGTCCCTCGTCCTCGTCCTGCTCGCCACATAGAGAAATTAAACAAGGATCAATATCGGCGTGGTGTTTTTGAGATGGAGAGATCTTCGAGACAAACTGGATCTTGACATAGACTAAGACATAGACACTCTTGCATGTGTTTTAGTAGACATGTAAGCAAATATATATTATTTACTGTACACATACAGATATATTGCACTTTTTTTGTACTTCAGTAAGGCTTTTTTTATGAAGTCTGGTGACCAAGTCTATGCAGTGAAATTAAATAGAGCTTGTGTTGCACTAAAATAGTTAGCTGTTACTTGCAAATACTGTGGGTTCGTTCAAATTTACTTTTAGTATGATTGTTTTAAACGCGTAAAAACTGCGCAGCATTAACCCACAAAATCATTTTACAAATAGTCACATATCTAAGGCAAAATGTGACAAATAGTCACATATAGGCTAATATAGCATTACATTTCACATTCCTTGCAGCTAATTCATTATGATGACATAAAATAGTGTGATCAAATGTACAGGTAATACAAAAACTAATTTATTACCTCATCCGTGTACATGATTCGTAAATTACATACATCTCTGGATGGTAAAAACGACATCTCCCATCATTCCAATGTCCTTCATAGAGTCATTAAGCTCCGCCTTTGCTATTGTTATGAACATGCGACCTCTGGCGGCGAAAACTAACTTATTGTACCTTTAAAATAATTTTTTGAGTAGGCCTAATCAAACTTAAAATTAAACCATAGTAATAATCATTGAAAGCATGTTGCATCATTTGTATTATGCAGAATTTATATATTAGAATGTTACAAAGCACATAACATTTTATTATAATTTTTGGCTCAAAAGGCATAAATATATTTACACATTTTAACTTAAGGAAACATGAACGGAAATATTTTTTTATTTATTCTGGTTTATTTGAGCTCTAAATAAAGCAGAGCAAATTATAAAATTATTTATTAATTTAATTAATTTTAAAATATGAGCTTTGTGTCAAGCTACAACCCTCCTAAATCTGAATGTAATGTAACTCTGAGTAATGTATATGATGATTTATACATTATATAAAAACATAGAGTAATACACTTTTTGTTTATTGTCATCGTGCTGATTGAAACAGAGTTGAGGCAAGATCTCTGCCCAGTGGTCATGTTTATTAACAATTCAGGTCAAAACAAAAGTGCAGGATAATAACTAACTTCACGTAGACAAGAACGGTCAAATTACAAACTGAGGGCCATAAAAACACAGAGAAACCAAACGGCTAAAGCAGGGCTGGCGACTATCAGGCACTCAGCGTGAGACTCACACTGACACTGTTCTCACACCTTCATATGTATACATTTTCTTACGCAATGAAAAATCACAAAGCAATGAGGACACTGTCACGGACAGACAAGACAGAGCACGTAACTTTTAACATGAAACACAAATTCTTTCAAATTCTGTCAGTTTTATTAGGAAATTCAAACTGTAAATACATGTGGCGTATCAGATCGCTGTGCCTCAGGTCAAGTGGCACGTGAACTGATCATATCTTCCTTTTTACTACTGGTTTATTTAAAATGGATCAATCAGTGTTTCAACTGTGGAAAGATGTCAATAAAACAGCTGGAGAATAATGTCATGTAACGTAACATTTAGCCTACCTCAGGAAAGCCATTTAATGACCATATCATGTTAGTTAGCTAGAAAAATAAACTATAGAGAGTAGTATTTTGCTAAATATATGCACTATATTACATATGATATTTTTACTCGTATCATAAAAATGGTGCAAATATGTGTACATATGTTTTTGTAAAGTCAATAGATGCTGAAAGATACACAATACCAAGCTGGACAGGTTTCCATACATTGCTTCAAGTTGATAGCACTCTGCAAAAGTCAGCACTGTATTATCTTCTCCTGTCAACAGTGCGCTTGATGATGGCATGGTTTTTTGCGTACAATCGTGTAAATTATGGCATTTACCTTCATACCGGCTGGTTCTTGCCACAGTGAGCTCAGTGTTAAAGGCCAGTGGACCGTCCAACGTCAAAGTGTCCATGGATTTGTCTCGATTGCTTGTGACCAGGCCATTGAGCAAACATGCAACAGAGATTCCAAGACAAAGGGTGGTTGGACAGGGTTAACACAGAATCGAGCTGCAGATTATCACTGGATATTGTTGCAACATGAAAGGGCTGCCATAGCAAGACAATGAGAGTGTCAGGATACAGGCAAGGAGACAGAGGTAAGTGAATCCAAACACAGCTTTATTAAACGTGACACAAGTGCATGGGTGAGTATTCTCAGAACATAGGTGCAGATACGAGGCGGATCACTACGTGCGGGGCAGATTACAGGTGAGCAGATCCTATTCAGGTTACTTTATGTCAAGCGGTCGCAGATCTTTCATACTTGTCCTTTCTCTTTCAGATGTCGTCGTGGGAGAGACAACTCGGCGTGAACACAGGGACTCAGGAAGATCCAGGATTTAAGGGGACAGGGATCCAGACAGGGTTTCAGGAAGCAAGGACTCGGACAGGATGTCTGGAGACAGTGGAACAGGAATGCAGAGGTTAGTAATTCACAGGTGAGTATACTTTACTTGGCTGGAACTGGACTTCTTTAGAGACTTTGGAGGACAACGGGAAATGGTCTGTTCCTGTTGGAGGCTTGACGGTGGGTGTGGCTGTGGTGAGTGTTTTTATGCAGGGGTTGATGAGGCTTACTGATTGTGAACAGGTGCAGGTGATTAATATTCTGGGGAGAGTGATCGCTGTGTGGTGAAGGATGTGGTGTCTGATTGGTTCCTGACATTACCCCCCCCTCCAGGGTCGTGGTGGTCTACCTCTGGGCCGTGGTGCAGGTTTGTCAGGATATTGAGCGTGAAACTCTCGGAGCAGATTGGGATCAAGGACATCGTTCCGGGGTACCCAACATCTTTCCTCTCGTCCATACCCCTCCCAATCTATGAGATATTCAATCTGACTACCTCGACGTCGGGAGTCCAATATGTCATTAATCAAATAGATGGGCTCTGGTTCAATAGGTGGTATCGGGGGGTTATCCTCAGGGACCGGTTCTGTGGCTGAGTGGGGTACAGGTGGGTGGTGAGGTTTCAGGAGGGAGACGTGAAACGTGAGATGGATCCGATGTTCTGGAAAGGAGTCAGTTTGCATAGGGCACCAACTCCCAAGGGTGGCATCATCTCGATTGCTCAATTTTTTTTTTTTTTTTGAGTTTTCTTTTTTAAAGTCAAGAAAAATAAAAAGCAGAAAGCAACTATACAAATCCAGAACCCACCCAATCCCACCCCTGGTAGACTTCAAGAAAATAAAAATAAAATACAAACATAGAATGTAGATCCAAAAAATAAAATAAAATAAATAAATAATAATAATATAGATAAATAAATGAACAAATTACATACATGTTAAAAAAGTTGACACAATATCAAAAGCAGCATGCCATAAATTCACAGTCTTAACATTGGATCCATGCATACGAGCAGTTGAGAGTTCCATCGATATAATGTCCAGCAAAGACACTGTCCATGTTCGTCTGTCCTTTGTGTGAGGAGGATTCCAATGGTTGATTAATATTTTTTTGCAGCTGTGAGAGCGGCTAACAGTAAATATCTTTGTTGAACGGATAAGGTTAGGTCCCTAAAGTCGTTAAAAAAAATGGTGTGGGGTCAAACAAATGTCAGTGTCCAACAGATATGATAAGTCCTGTGAGAGCTGGGTCCAAAAAGGTGAAAGAGAGGGACAGTCCCAAAAGAAGTGCAAATACGTGCCTAGAGATCCTTGAGAACAAAGATTACACTTGGGAGAGGAGGATAGATTCATATAAAAATGTTTCATGGGAGTCAAGTAAACCATATGTAGTAATTTCCAGTGTATCATTTGATGATTGGGGTTCTTTGAAGACAGCTTAAACATCCTCCATACCTGATCCGAAAATAAAACATGCACATCTTCATTAAGATCCTTGGCCCACACAGTTGTAATAGATAAGGGTTTGTATGAATGCTCAAGAAGATACCGATAAATAACAGACACAGAAGAGGGAGATCTCTCAGAAGGGAGGATTAACTTGCGCAGTGGGTGAATAGGTAAATGGGAGTCCCAAGGCACCCCATATGCCGAAGGGCCGATCTTATTCGCAAATACATATAAAAAGATGTACCTTGTAAATTATATTGAACTTTAATGTCTTGAAATGATTTTAGACCCATATCATCATAGATCTCTCCCAAAGTGTTTACTTTTTTTTTTGTCCATTCCGGACAATGAAAAGGGACCTTGCCAGACAAAAGATTATTATTATGGAAAATAGGCGAATGCCTATGCCAGATTGTAACTTTGTGTGTTTGCTTTTCACCTTCCCTCCAAGTGGAGAGAAGATGAGTTACAATAGGACCAAACTGGGATTTACACTGCCTCAGAGGAACCCCGGAAAAAACAAGATGCTTCAATTCATAGGGATAAACCCTAGATTCCTCAATTGCTCTCCATAACACAGAAGCATCAGGATCAAACCAGACTGATAAAGGGTGGAGGGTAAAGGCTTGAGCATAAAGTTTAAAATTAGGGAAAGACAGACCTCCATGTAATCTGCCATGCTGTAAGCTAGTCAGCTTGATTCGAGGACATTTCCCATCCCATATATAACGAGAAACGCATGCATCGAGTTTATTCCTGAAGCCAGCAGGTGGAGAAAGAGGAATCATAGATGAAAATATATGAATATGTGCAAGAACATTCATTTTAATTACAGATATACAAGCATGAAAAGAAGTAGGGAGACGAGACCAATTTTCCAAGTCTGAGGATATTTTTGCTAAAATACTATTCAGGTTTTTCGGGATAATTTCTTGAAGGGATGGAAATATATCTATACCCAGGTACTTAAAGGATTGAACCACCGTAATAGAAATGGATAGGGGTGTGGGGTCAATTTTAAAATTGAGGGGGAGCAAACATGACTTGGTCCAATTAATTTTAAACCCAGAGAGGGATCCAAAATGGTCAAATAAATTCAGCACCAGAGGGATAGAATGTGATGGTTTCTCCAAAAACTCTAAGATCATCAGCAAACAATGAAATATGATGGTGTGTGTTCCTTATAATTATTGGGGATATCATTTCAGGTTGTCGGACTGCTTGAACTAAGGGTTCCAAGAATAAAGCAAACAACAAAGGAGAAAGCGGGCAACCCTGACGAGTGTCTCGCTGTATAAAGAATGGATTTGAACAAACTGAACCTGTAAGAACAACAGCTGCTGGGTTGGTATAAAGAATTTATAATCATGTTTATGAAATTTGACCCTAAATCCAGATGTTGTAGAGCCAACCACAAATAGTTCCATTCTAGCTGGTCGAAAGCTTTCATCGCATCCAGAGATAATACTGCGCAAGGGGAAGTCAACATACTTTATTATTATTATTACTTTATTATTTCACAATATTACTGTCACATTCACCGCCTTCTTCGTCTGTTTCTTCACTACACTTCCCAGAATCCCCTGTCATCATCACCTGCACCTGCGCCTCATCATCATCATCACTGTCACATGTTGTCCTTGTCATTATCTGTGTATTTAAGTTCCTCTCTCACCCCTTTTCAGGGCTGGTTATTGTTTTGAGCACACGCTCACTGTTTCGTGTCTTTAATAAACCTTTGCTGTTTAGTACCTTCGCCTGATCTTCGTCTTCATCCACCCGTTGACGTTACAGAATAACCAGCCCAAAATATGGAGGAAGACTGGATTTCCCAGAAAGGTCGTACGCTTGGAGATTATGTGGAGGTGTACCTGAACCTTTATCAGGACGAGAGCTGGGATGAGAAAGCACTAAAGCAGAATTTTTGGAGTGGGATGGACGATCTACTCGCCCAGATTCTGCTATTGGGAGATCTTCATCTCTCATTTATTGAATTCATCGACCGCACCCTGTGGGTTTGCGGATCCTCCCTCACAGTGGGAGTCATCCTGAGTCATGGTAAGGATGACTTAATTGACTTTGATACAGAGCTTCCGCCACTGATCCCGTCCAGCACCGAGCCTTCACCGCTGGTCCCGTCCAGCACAGAGCTTCCACCGCTGATCACGTCCAGCACAGAGCCTTCACCGCTGGTCCCGTCCAGCACAGAGCCTTCACCGCTGGTCCCGTCCAGCACAGAGCTTCCACTGCTGATCCCGTCCAGCACAGAGCCTTCACCGCTGGTCCCGTCCAGCACAGAGCCTTCACCGCTGGTCCCGTCCAGCACAGAGCCTTCACCGCTGGTCCCGTCCAGCACAGAGCCTTCACCGCTGGTCCCGTCCAGCACAGAGCCTTCACCGCTGGTCCCGTCCAGCACAGAGCCTTCACCGCTGGTCCCGTCCAGCACAGAGCCTTCACCGCTGGTCCCGTCCAGCACAGAGCCTTCACCGCTGGTCCCGTCCAGCCCAGAGACCCCTTCACCGCTTGTCCCGTCCAGCCCAGAAACCCCTTCACTGCTGGCGCCGTCCAGCCCAGAGACTTTTTCACCACTGGTGCCGTCCAGCCCAGACACTTATTCACCGCTGGCGCCGTCCAGCCCAGACACTTATTCACCGCTGGTTCCGTCCAGCCCAGAGATCCCTTCACTGCTGGTTCCGACCAGTCCAGAGACTTCTTCTCCGCTGGTTCCGACCAGTCCAGAGACCTCTTCACCATTGAGTCCGTCCTGTCCAGAGGCTGTCACTCACCCAAAGTATTTTTTTGGGGAGGGCAGTAGGCCCTCGCCGAGGGCGCCCAAGGGCCCACGGTCACCCGAAGAATCCTCTCCGCCATGGCCACCCAAAGGGGCTTCTCCGCAATGGCCGCCCGAAGGGTCTTCACTGCCACGGCCACCCGAGGGGTCTTCACCGCCACGGTCACCCGAGGAGTCCTCTCCGCCATGGCCACCCGAAGGGCCTTCTCCACCATGGCCACCCGAAGGGGCTTCTCCGCCATGGCCGCCCGAAGGGGCTTCTCCGCCACGGCCGCCCGAAGGGTCTTCACCGCCCTGGCCGCCTGCACGTCCTGCTCCGCCCTGGCCGCCTGCATGTCCTGCTCCGCCCTGGCCGCCTGGACCATCCTGGAGTCCGTCCAGCTGCACCCGGTCCGCCTTCCCGTCACAGACTCTAGGATGTATTCCCAAAATCGTGCAGTCCTACAGTTTCTCTTGATATCAACATGTTCACAGGTGTTTATTTATTTTTTAGAAAGGGACCAGATGCCACTGATGAGTCCTGCTGACTTCAATATTCACAGGAGACTCTGTACATGAACATGGTAAAATGAAAAATCAAACACCTTGGAGATGACAGGTATGTAGGCTACTATGTTTCAGGAATGGCACAAAGGTGTGTGACTGTTCAAGTCTCTGTCTTTAGATCAGTGTGTTTACTAATGTGCTTTTTTGTCCTATGTTGTGTATCTTTGGATTATGTTGTGTTGTAAATAAATCGAGACAATCTAAAAGCCATTCTTTTTTTAATATCTCCTCATTCTTTGTGCAAGGATCCTCATAATGATAGGGCCTGATAGCACCTGATAGGGCCATTAGGGGAGGGTCTTTGTCTTTCTCAGGTGTGAAATGCATTCATATTAATGAGATATTCACACCTCCTCGCATAAAGCTTTCTCACACAAAACACGTCATACAAATTTTAAATCAATATATTGTCTTATCTAAATGAGCATGCAGGATGATTTTTACATAGTTTTGGAGCAAATATTCTAGGCTACGTGATACAACTTTCAAAAGTCTTGTGAAGAAATAATCAGTATGGGTTTTATGACCTTATTTCAGTGACATTTGTTTTTTTTGTTTTTTCACAAACCATGCATAAACGTTATTATCTTAAAACTGACTGAACTACTGAAAGAAGTGTTACCTATAGTGGAAGAGCCTCTTCTCAATATTATTAACTTTATCTTTAGGTCATGTTCCAAGAACGTTCAAGCTGGCAGTTATAAAACCTCTTATTAAGAAACCACAATTAGATTCAAATAACCTAGCAAATTACAGACCCATTTCGAATCTTCCATTTATGTAAAAAATATTAGAAAAAGCTGTGTCCGCTCAACTCGGCTCTTTCTTGCAAGAAAACGACATCTATGAAAAGTTTCAGTCTGGATTCAGGCCACATCATAGCACTGAAACTGCGCTTGTTAGAATCACAAATGATTTACTTTTAGCTTCGGACCAAGGCTGTATCTCAGTACTAGTTTTACTTGATCTTAGTGCTGCGTTCGATACTATAGATCACACAATACTCTTAGATCGACTACAAAATTACACTGGTGTTCAAGGACAAGCATTAAGCTGGTTCAGGTCATACTTATCTGACCGCTACCATTTCGTCTACTTAAATGGAGAAAAATCGATTAAAACTTCGGCAAACTATGGAGTGCCGCAGGGATCTGTGTTAGGCCCTTTATTTATTCTCAATATATATGCTGCCACTTGGTAATATTCTAAGGAAACATGGAATTAGTTTCCATTGTTATGCTGATGACACTCAAATATATATTTCATCACGGCCAGATGAATACGCTAAATTATCCAAATTGACAGATTGTGTTAAAGATATAAAAGATTGGATGACGCGTAATTTTCTTTTATTAAATCCAGACAAGACAGAGGTAATACTTATCGGTTCTAAAAACCGTCCACAAAACCTTTCACAGCACGACTTTAACATAGTAGGATGCCCTGTTACTTTATCCGCTACAGTAAAAGACCTGGGTGTTACATTAGACTGCAACCTGTCTTATGAAAAGCATATTTCATATGTTACAAAAACTGCCTTTTTCCACCTTAGAAACATTGCTAAGCTACGTAATATGCTATCAGTCTCTGATGCAGAAAAGTTAGTTCATGCATTCATGACCTCGAGACTAGATTACTGTAATGCTTTATTAGCTGGTTGTCCTGCATCTTCAATAAACAAGCTACAGTTAGTCCAAAATGCAGCCGCTAGAGTTCTTACTAGATCAAGAAAATATGATCATATTACACCGATTTTATCATCACTTCATTGGTTACCTATAAAGTTCCGTATTAAATACAAGGTATTGCTTTTGACTTATTAAGCTCTAAATGGTTTAGCTTCAGTCTATTTAACGGATCTTGTGGAAATAGGCTCATCTGAGAATGGCATTGGCCTCACTTTATTAAAATCTTCAGCAGGAAATCTGTCTTCATCCAAATCCAGAGGTCAAAAAGGACACAATAGAAAACATGGGCTGCCACATAAAGCCACCTGTTTAAAAGAAGTGTCTGAACTAATGAAAGCTATGAACATTTAAAGTGTATTACTGTGTTTATGAACATTCAAGATTTATTACTGTGTCTTAAACCTTTCACCTCTCTATACATTTGGGACTCATATCCTCTAAGCAGTTGCTAGAAACATAGCTCCTTTCTGCAGCAGCGGTCTTGTGAAACTAGATGCTTACAGCGCCTCAGGGAAACAAAAGCCAGCTGCATCAAAAGACTATATAAGAGAAGGAGAAGAGAAATTGCTCGCTCTTCCTTGCAACCACCAACCTGACACACCAGCAGTTGTCAGGGGCAAGAAGCTTCAAGCCTAGCTAGTATATATCTGTTAGTTAGTACTCATTTATGATCTGTAACAAGTATTCCTTTTTCATTTGATTATTTTAATAAATTTTGTAACATTTATTATAATCATCTGACTGGACCTTGGATCATTGAGTGCGAGTCACATTCTTCTAACCGGGCCAGAAGGACCCTTCCTGAAGAGAACTACATCAGAAGGTGAGCATTCTTTTGAGATAAGAATAATCACTATGATATTTGATTCATCAAACAGCCTAGCCAAAGAGGCAGCATATAACATGTGTATATGTATAAGAGTATATGTATGACAACTTGTTATTGTGCGAACAAGGTTGAAGAGTACCACAAAAGGTAGACTTATAATATAAAGGGGAAATCTATTATTTAATAATAGAATACGAATTTATATAGACTGATCACCTAACTCTTGAGGACACGACTAAAGGATAGGCTCTTTAGTTACCGCGGGATTATATTAATATCAAGGACGGGATATTGTATAATTTGGAACGGTATTAATCGTGAAAATCCATCGCAATCTTCTATCGCCTTACAATCCATCGCGCTCTTTAAGATCACTAGATTCGAGGCTTCTGGTCATTCCTAGGATATCCAGATCCACCAAAGGAGGCAGAGCATTTTCACATTTAGCTCAGAAGCTCTGGAATAGCCTTCCTGATATTGTTCGTAGCTCAGACTCTCTCTCCCAGTTTAAAACTAGACTGAAGACGCATCTATTTAGCCAGGCATTCATATACATTTTTTATCTTACAGTTACTGTAAATTCGGCCTCTAGTTCATAAACGCCAGAGGAGAACTGGCCCCCCGACTGAGCCTGGGTTCTCCCAAGGTTTTTTTTTCTCCATTGGGTCATCTGATGGG
Organism: Gila orcuttii; assembly: GCA_026230005.1. Taxonomy (NCBI): domain Eukaryota; kingdom Metazoa; phylum Chordata; class Actinopteri; order Cypriniformes; family Leuciscidae; genus Gila; species Gila orcuttii. The sequence continues at coordinate 2,210,799 of JAPDVR010000001.1, read as the reverse complement.
GTGTTAGGACACCATTAGGTCACTGGATGGAGTTTTTCGGTTCCTTGCCACTGTTGCCTTTGGCTTGCTCAGTTGGGGATATTCAAATTAATTAACCAATCATACCATTGATCAGCTCTACCAAACTTGGATGTCTTTTTTCCAGTAATAAACAAACATTGTTAAGTTGTTTTGATTGATACTGTGAAGCAGCTTTGATACAATCTGTATTGTGAAAAGCGATATATAAATATATTTGACTTGACTATTTGACTTGACTTAAAACTACAAACTTTTACATACATGCTGCTGACATATTACTGTAGCAGAGTTTGTGCTGAATACAATGTAATAAGACTTTAGCCATGAAAATGTCACAAGTAAAAGAAATAAGCACAAATGTCAGAGCATGTCAGAACACCTCCAGGACCCAGAAAACGTACTCGGTTACTAACGTAACCTCGGTTCTCTCTAGAGAGTACTCTCGTACTGCGTAATATCTTACGCTAAGGGGAAAACCTCTTTTCCACGAGATATTGAAGCCAAAAAATTATCCTTAATTTTGTATTAATGTAAAACACTGTGCAGCAGCATGCAGACATAGGCAAGGCGGCTTGCGCGCCTATTGGCTGCCCTGCGGCAACAGCAGCAGCCTATCGAGAGAGGCGCTGCGTGACACCACATCCAATGGGGGCAATTCGCACCCATTTCGTCACGTCCCGCCAGAAAGGGCGTGGTCTCGCCCTATAAACATAGCTCGATTAGGCTGGTACAACTGGTTTTCATCGCCGAAGCGAACCAGAGCTGTGTATGCACGGCAAGATACGCAGTACTCGTTCCCTCTCTAGAGAGAACCGAGGTTACGTTAGTAACCGAGTACGTTCTCTTACGAGAGTACTCTCGTACTGCGTAATATCTTACGCTATGGGGAACACTATGCAAAACCCTGTGCGTACTGGGATCCAACACCAAAGTTCCAAGGGCAGTAGCCCGTGGCTCATATAGTGCATAATCACCATGGACTTACAGAGAGTCGGAGAAGAGAGGCTGCAAGCATCATTCCCCATGAAATAGCATCCCACAGGAGCTAGTTATGTAACAGTGTTTCACGCAGACAGGGTGAACGTGTTCAGCCTGAACTGCGCAATAGAAAGGGTTATTCAACACCCATGGGCTGTTCTATCGCTCAGTGAGCGATGCACAGGCAAAACTCAGCATCTGGGCCGGCACAGCGGGGCAGCTAGCACTGAATTCTATACCGACAGAAGCTTGGCTTGTAAGGCGGGAACCTCTAGGTTATAAAACCTTATAAATGTAGACGGTGAGGCCCAGCCCGCGGCCGTACAGATATCTTGCAAGGTAACCCTACTATACCACGCCCACGATGAGGCCACGCCTCTCGTAGAGTGCGCTCTGACACCTAAAGGACACTGCAGGTCCTTAGAAGTGTAAGCCAGTGCTATGGCGTCGACTATCCATCTGGATAAGCTCTGTTTTGATGCGGCCAGTCCCTTGGAGCGTCCGCCAAACCAAACGAAGAGCTGCTCGGTCTGTCTGAAGACAGACGAGCGGGACACATAAGCTCTCAGTGCCCTGACAGGGCAAAGGAGACTCGCATCCACCTCCTTAGCATGAACCGGGAGGGCGCACAGGGAAATGACCTGGGCCCTGAACGGTGTGTTGAGGGATTTGGGCACGTACCCGTGCCTTGGTTTGAGTATGACTTTTGAGTCATAAGGCCCAAACTCCATACATGACGCGCTTACTGAAAGCGCTTGTAAGTTCCCTATGCGCTTCACTGAAGCGAGAGCCAAAAGAAACACCGTTTTGAAAGACAGATGCTTCATGTCTGACAAATGGATTGGCTCGAACGGGGCACCTTTCATGGCTTCCAAAACCGTAGAAAGGTCCCACACCGGGACTGAAGGAGGTCTGGGAGGGTTCAGCCTCCGAGCTCCCTTGAGGAATCGCACGACCAGGTCGTTTTTCCCCAGTGACTGGCCAGACACAGGTTTAGCAAACGCTGCTATGGCCGCCACGTACACTTTGAGCGTGGATGGGGTCCTGCCCTTATCCAGCAGCTCTTGAAGGAAGGAGAGTACTTCCGTGACCCCGCAGTCTACGGTGAAAAGCCCTGAGCTTGACACCAGGTAGAGAACACAGACCATTTCGAGGAGTAAAGCCGTCTAGTAGACAGGGCTCTCGCCTGCGTGATCGTGTTTAACACTCCCTCCGGGAGGTTAGCGGGTACCCGTTGATGGCCCATGCATGTAGGGACCATAGTTGCGGGCGAGGATGCCAAATCGAGCCCTTGGCCTGAGAGAGGAGGTCTTTCCTCAACGGTATTGGCCACGGGGCAGTGCTGGTCAGCCGCATCAGGACTGGGAACCAAGTCTGGTTCGGCCAGAGTGGAGCCACAAGCAGCACTGGGCATCTGTTTTCCCTGATTCGTTCCAGCACTTGAGGCAGGAGCGAGACGGGGGGAAAAGCATAGAGGGGACAGCGGGGCCAGACGTGGGCCAGCGCGTCCTCACTCTTGGAGAAAAATTTCGGACAGTGAGCGTTCTCGTGGGACGCGAACAGGTCCACCTGCGCTTTGCCGAATGTCTCCCACAGCAGTTGGATCGTCTGCGGGTGCAGCGACCATTCCCCTGCTGGGACATTGTTTCTGGACAGTCTGTCTGGTCCCAGATTCAGGTGACCAGGCACATGCGCTGCTCTCAGTGAAAGCAGGTTGTGCTGAGCCCAGACCAGGAGGCGTTCCGTTAGCCTGTAAAGGTTTCGGGACCTGATGCCGCCCTGGCGATTTATGTATGCCACCACTGACATGTTGTCCGAACGGACCAAGACATGGTGACTTTTTATCTGGGGACAGAAGCACCGTAGCGCGTTGTCGACTGCCATCATTTCCAGACAGTTTATATGTAGGAGCTTTTCCCGTTCTGACCACTGGCCAAAGAACGGTCTACCCTCGAGCAGTGCTCCCCATCCCGAGGTGGAGGCGTCCGTGGACACCACCTTCACACTCGAGGGAGTCCCCAGACTCACACCTGACTGATACCAGTCAAGTAATACCAGGTTACTTTCCAAGGTTCCAGAGCTGAAACGCATTCTAGATCGACCCGGAGGCGAAACCGGCCAGCGGTCCATGCCCGGGGCGGAACTCGCGCTTTCAGCCACAGCTGCAGTGGGCGCATGCGAAGCAGACCCAGCTGGAGTACTGTAGCTGCTGAGGCCATGAGGCCCAGCATTTTCTGAAACCTTTTGAGCTGGACTATCGAGCCGCGGCGGAAGGTTTTCACGGCGCGCTGAATGTCCAGCTCGCGCTCTGGCGACAGACGCTCTGTCATGGATAGCGAGTCCAGCACTGTTCCCAGAAAATAAATTTTCTGGCTGGGAGACAGCGAACTTTTCGCCCAATTGACTGTGAGACCCAGGTTCTCGAGATCCTCGAGTAATGTGGTCCTGTGTTCTATGAGCTCTGATCGTGATCGAGCTAGAATCAGCCAATCGTCCAAGTAGTTCAAAATTTGCATGCCCTGGAGTCTCAGGGGTGCGAGAGCCGTGTCCATGCACTTCGTAAATGTACGGGGTGCCAGGGACAGGCCGAACGGCAGGACTTTGTATCGGTATGCCTGGCCCTCGAAGGCGAATCTCAAGAATCGCCTGTGACGCGACGCTATTTGTATTTGAAAATAGGCGTCTGAATCAAAATCAATGGAGATCTAACCAGTTCATTCGGTCTGGAAAGAGGAACGAGACAAGGGTGTTGTGCGTCGCCGCTCCTCTTTGCCCTGTTTATAGAACCCATGAGTCAACTGATTAGGCAGAGGTCAGATATAAAGGGGGTAACAATGAAATCTGGGGAGCAAAAACTGGCCCTATTTGCTGACGATTTATTGATAAGTATAACTCAACCTACTCAGACACTCCCAAAATTGATGCAATTACTAGAGGAATTTGGTTTCATTTCGGGTTATACAATTAATATTAATAAAACTCAAATATTAAAATTTAACTATGACCCACCATCCTCAATTAAGAGCATGTACAATTGGAAATGGGCTGCTGAATCCATTAAATATCTGGGTGTGTTATTACCTAGGGACTTCTCAAGATTGTACGACATCAATTACGGCCCATTAAATTCAAAGATAAAATCTGATATACATAGATGGAATGTTATTCCCTTTTTAAGTTTAAGCTCCCGGATAGATTCAATCAGGATGAATATTCTTCCACGGCTACTATACCTTTTTCAGTGTCTACCAGTCAAAATACCATCTAAGCAGTTCTTAGAATGGGACAGATTAATAGCAAGGTATGTGTGGCAAGGGAAAAGGGCCAGAATTAAATTTAAGACACTGCAATTAAGAAAAGAGAAGGGTGGAATGGGCCTTCCTTGCCTACAGGATTACTACCATGTAGCCCAACTGAGACCTTTAGTCTGCCTGTGTTTGCCAACATACACTGCAGCATGGAAAGAAATAGAAAGTACGACGTTAAACAGAATTCCAATAACAGCCCTACTAAGTGATAACAAATTACTAAAAGAACAGGAAATCCCGGACGACTCTATAACAGGCAGCTTACTGAAGTCCTGGCAGGTAATAGTCAAAATTTGCAGATTAGGAGAAGCATCTAAAATTATGAGATGGTGTGCCTAATAGGATTGATGGCAGATTTAAGATATGGATCTCAAAAGGTTTAACTACTTATTATTCATTTACCCACAAAGGGGCATTCCAGAGTTTTGAAACCCTACAGAAAGATTACGGACTGGAAAAAGAGGATTTCTTTAGGTACCTGCAAGTGAGACATCATTTTAACGAAAATCTTAAAGGGGTGTTAGAAACAGATGAGTCAGGGTTCCTGGAAGTATTTTTATCATTAAGTAAACCCAGATCAAGCAACAAAATTATCTCCAAATTGTACAATACCATACAATTATCTAAACAAGAGAATACAGAATACATAAAGAAGAAATGGGAAAGGGAAGTGAAAGTGACGATCACACAGGAGAGCTGGGGGAAAACATGTCAATTACAATGGTTATCAACTGGGTCAAACACATGGCGGGAGTTCTGCTGGAAAAACATTGCAAGATTTTTTATCACACCTATTCAGAAATGATACCAGGGCAGCGGAGATGCCTGTTGGAGACTTTGTGGGTCTAATGGAGCCAATCACTTTCATATTTTTTGGGACTGCCAGACTATTAGATCTTACTGGGAAGAGATCCACAAACATATAAACAATGTATTTAATGTAAACATTCCATTCAAATGTGAAACTGTATATTTGGGTAATCTAGGGTTCGAAACATGGAATACCAACGATAAAAAACTGCTGGCGATACTAATGGCAGCCAGTAAGAAATCTATTACGAGGAAATGGTTAAAAGTAGTTCCACCCACTATTGATTAATGTATTGAAATTGTCTATGAGATTTATGTTATGGAGAAGATATCCTTTTCCCTCAGAGTTGAAAAAGAAAAATTTTATAAGATTTGGACCAAATGGACTGAGTATGTAAAACCAATCAGATCTGATTTCATTTGACTGTACTTGTGCATTGTGTAGACCTGCCCTCTTGTTAAGTGTGGTTTTAATTACCTGAGGTGTTGCGCATCCCCGTTCCGTTCTGCTTTGTTACTGTTCCTAACTGAAATAAGTAGTGGTACGTAAAAGGTAAACTCAGAAGGGCAATATGGACAACTCATCTAAACTTTCTGAATTCATCACTACCTATGTATTTGAATGACTAAAATTGTAATTAATGTATGTGGTCGGATTTTGCCTTTCCAAATAAAAAGATAATAAAAAAAAGAAAAAAAAAAGAAAATAGGCGTCTTGCAGATCTATTGACATAAACCAGTCCTCCTGGCGAACTTGCGCGAGGATTTTCCTGGCTGTAATCATTCTGAACTGGCGCTTCGTGAGCGCTCTGTTCAGCTGTCGCAGATCTAGAATGGGTCTGAGACCCCCGTCTTTTTTTGGTACCAGAAAATACCTGCTGTAAAGACCCCCTTTGCTCTGAGCCTGAGATAAAGGTTCTATAGCCCCTTTGCTCAGTAGTTTCGCTATCTCGGCTCGAAGTAGATGAGATACTTCGTTTTTTACCGTCGTTTCGAGTCGCGCTGCGCAACGGCGGGGGCGTCAAGCGAAATGCAGCGAATAGCCTCTTTTTATAGTCTTCAGCACCCATTCTGATACCCCGGGAAGTTTCGCCCACGCATCTGCGTGAATAGCTAGAGGTAGAATGAAAATCTGGGCTCTGGCCGCGGCATAACGGCGGCCGGAGAGCTCCGGTGTGCTGGGAAATAAACACTGTGTTTGCAATGTGCGAGGCGGGGTGTGCGCTGATCACAGCGGGCAGCCCAGCCGCGCTCAGCTTCTCTCTGACAGGTTGTGGAGAGAATGCGAGCGGGAAGAGCCCCGTAGGGTTCGGCATGTCTGTGAGGGAATGTTGGCGCGGGATAGCGGGCACACTCACTGCACTGGGAACACTGTCGGCTCGCGCCGACTGAGAATGTGTTTTTTTTTCCTTTTTACAGAAACCGTGGGACATGCTTCGTGTAGTGTTTGTGGGCACGTACACTACATTTATTGCACAATCGACATGAGTCGATTTTATTTGTGCTAGCCCTGTATTGTGGCGGGCTGTGTCTGTGTGTGGGAATGGGCACTGAGACGTGGGCATTCTTACAACACTTATAACACCATCGGCCGTGGCTGGAATTCCAGAAAATACACTCTTTTTGGGATTTATCTGGGTCGCCGTAAAACTGGCGTTTGTGTGCAGGCAAGCGGGCTGTGGTACCAGCTTGTTTACTGCAAAATACACTGGAACAGTCACATTGTTTGGAACTGAACGAGCGAGAAGTTTCGGTAGAGTCTGGCCGCGGCGAGACTTAAACACCGTGGGCCTTAGCTGACTGTATGTGTGTTGGTTTCTTTTACAGAAAATGTGGCACATGCAGTGTGTAGTGTTTGTGGGCACTGGGTTGTGGGCACATTCACTATAATTAATGCACAATTGACATGAGTCGAACTCATTTGTGCGAGCCCTGCACTTTGGCGGGCTGTGTTTGTGTGTAGAAATGAACACTGGGCTGTGGCATTTTTAATACACACATAACACCATCGGCTGTGGCCGGAATACCAGAAAATACACTGCTTACATGATTTTTCTGGGTCGCCGTGGAAACGGCATTTGTGTGCAGGCAAGCGGGCCATGGTACCGGCTTGTTTACTGCAAAATACACTGGAACAGTCGCATTTTCTCGGAACTGAACGAGTGAAAAGTTTGGGTGTAAGTCTGGCTACGGCGAGACTAAATTTTTATCCGCTGCGAGAGCTGGGCTCGAACACGGGTCTCCCGTGCGAAGGCTTTGGGTTTCGCCACTGAGCCACAGGGGGAAACGACAAAAGCTGAAAATAGCCCGAGCAGATAAAGAGTGTCATCACAGTTTTGTGTGTGTCAGCTTTTGTTTGCAGGCGTGCGTGTAATACAACAGGCTCATTGCTGCAATATTGACATTTTCAGCCGCTCAAACTAAGAGGAGCTGAGAAATGTTTGATAAATGTAGATTGGTCCGGACTCGGCGGGACTAAAACACACTCTTTCCTTACTTCGCCGGTGACGCACGCCCACAGGGGGCGTCGAGCAGATCGGAGAGCGTCATCACAGTTCTTTGTGTGTCGGCGTTTGTTTGCAGGCGTGCGTGTTATACAACAGGCTCACCGCTGCAATATTGACATTTTCAGCCGCCCAAACTAAGAGGAGCTGAGAAATGTTTGAGAAATGGAGATTGGTCCGGCCTCGGCGGCACTAAAAACACACTCTATCCTCATTTCGCCGGTGACGCACGCCCAAGGGGGCGGGGCAGCTTTCTTATAACGTAAAGAAAGCTAGCCGCGGTTTTGATGCTGGCCCGTTTCCCTGACGACTCACGGGCAGAAGGGGGAGGTCCACAGAGCTCGCCCCATCCTCACTATCCGATGCCAGGATAGAGCAGCTGGTCTTCTCCACAGATGCAGCTATCTCGTCTTCATAATAGCGGAGGCGGCGGCGCGCGGCGGCCGTTGTCCGTCAGTGAGTGACTCGACTGAAGCTGGTGAAGCTGGCGGGCAAACCGGAGAGCTTTCACGGGCTGGAGAAGGCTCGGGGACTCGCTGAGTACGGCGCTTTACGGCGCGGCACTACAGCGGGCGGGAGTGCAGACTCGGAGAAAAAACGCCAGGCGAGTCCTCAGAGTCACCATGGCAATAGCTCGCTCAGCGAGCGCGAGAGCTGCATGATCCTTACCCAGGCGGGAAACACAGATGAAATGGCGGTCCCCGTCGCTGAGTGTGGCTCGGCACGAGCCACAGGAACGAAGCATCTTTAAAAAGACGCTGCTCTTTTAGATAAAGAGAGAGAGAGAGTGTGAGTCACGACGGCGAACACACACTCTCAGCAGAGTAAAAGGGTATTGAAGCCGGAAACCGTAGCAGGTACGGCGACTGAAGGCGGCGAGGTGAAGGCCAGCGGCTTCAGGTTCAAGGGCTCGTCCCGCAGAAGGCTTATGTCGACGGCGCAGCTTCTCACTCTGGATCCAGCGATGCGTGCGCTTCACTGAAGAGATGAAAATCAGTTGTACCAGCCTAATCGAGCTATGTTTATAGGGCGAGACCACGCCCTTTCTGGCGGGACGTGACGAAATGGGCGCGAATTTCCCCCATTGGATGTGGTGTCACGCAGCTCCTCTCTCGATAGGCTGCTGCTGTTGCCGCAGGGCAGCCAATAGGCACGCAAGCCGCCTTGCCTATGTCTGCATGCTGCTGCACAGCGTTTTACATTAATACAAAATTAAGGATAATTTTTTGGCTTCAATATCTCGTGGAAAAGAGGTTTTCCCCGTAGCTTAAGATATTACGCAGTACGAGAGTACTCTCGTAAGAGCACACCTCAGACCCCAGAGGGTTAATTATTTACCCCTTCGAAATAGTTATTTTCAGTTCGATTTTCCTTACCTGAACAATGTAATTGACTTGGAGCGAAATTTGACAGATGTGGGAGTGGCGAAAAAAGAGGGTTTGTGGGTTTCCAAAAATCATGTGTGTTGTACCTCTTTTGAAAACCATTAATGTGAAATGTCTGCTAAATAAAAATATGCAGTTTTCAATGTTTTTTTTTTTTCACTGACTAGAACATGTCATTAAATACAGCAGTTTAGATTCACTTTGACAGATGAGTGACGAATACAATATTGAGGGTTTGTGGTTTTCAAAAAATGTCATTAAATACATGTGAAAAATGTAAGAGTTGATTTTCCTGCTAAGACAAAAGCGGAGATAAAATGCACCCTGCCATAAAGCGCATTTCATGTATGGTATCATAAAATATCCTCAATTTTATTGCAATCATTGGTATTATGAGAAAGATTGAAAACTTAGGAGAATTCTGTTCTCCTTTTTGGGTGGTGTCTCTTTGTTATGAACAATTATTATTTGTGGGTTGTTTGTTTTTTCCTCTGTTTGTTCTCAGGATGGAGTTAGGGTGAGTGACGTGATGATGACTGAGGAGTTACACCTGGGTTGGAGTTTCTCAGGCTTAGACAGATTTTTCCAAGGAAACAAGGAAACCGTCATACTCCACACACCCCTTATTTCCAAATAAATTCATCTCGGTATTATCCTCATTTAAGTTGAGAAAGTTATTCGCCAGTTAGCACTTAACGTCAGTCAAACATTCATGCAGGGACATTTATGACCATGTTTCAGTGGTAAATAAATTTGAGAATCATCCGCATACAGATGATACTGAATCCCAAATTTCTCAAAAATAGAACCTAGAGGGAGCATATAAAGGGAAAAAGAAATTGGTCCTAGTATAGAGCCCTGCGGAACCCCACACACAGTAGAAGAATAATCCACTAAACTGACTGAAAAAGTCCTATCTTTCAAATAGGAAGAGAACCATTTCAGGGTTTGCGTTCTCGAGGCACTAGGCACTGTTTTGTGTGGATGAGCGAGCCGGATCGCGTTGAATGTTTTCTGTTAGAACTGTGTTGTGTTAGCGCCCCCTAATTTAATTGTGTTGTGTTAGCGCCCCCTAATTTAATAACTAAAAATCTTTGCAACGGAAGTGAATCAATCAATCAAAACTAACTTTAGCTGGACAATAGTGGCAGGCAGTGCTGCAGCGGTGCCTTCGCGACTCGATTGACCTACAAAAAGACATGACGGAGGATCAACGGCCCCAAGGTCAGTGTCAGTCAATGTAGCTTATAGTAATGCACCCACATTTGCTCAGCCACTCACTGTGGATATGAATGCCACAACAAATGCACTTACTCCTATTCTTCACCGATCACGGCTCGAGACATCCGTGTTCGCTGCAGTTGGTTCCCTGAATCCTGAGGAATGGCTTTAGTCATTCATTTCATGTCAAAAGAGCCAAGAAAATGGTTTGCAGCACTTAACAACTTACCAAAAATTTGACCACTTGGAATCAGTTCTGTGAGTTTTTTAGGACAGTCTTTCTGCCTTTGAACAATCAAGAACGTGTCCTTGGTCCAAGTATTGGGGGTCAGCCTCAGACTCAAGCTAGCAGTACGCCCACTAGGGATGTTCACTGTTTTAAGTGCTCCTTGCCAGTCTCCAATGGAGCCCCCAGAACTCCCAAAAGATACAGTCAATAGAGTGTCTAACAACGGATGGATGGTTCTGACCAAGTCATTGGGGAAGGAAATGTGGTCTCAGGCTTTGGCAAGAAGGGAAACTTCAGGGGAGGGATGACGTTCAGATGGGGCAACCCTCCCTCCAGAAGATAGATGTACCTCGTTTACCTGATGCTTGATCAACCTACACTGTGTCATGTGGAGGATATTATTTCCATGTCTTATTGGAATGCCCCGTTCAGAGTGAAGGTTGACACTGGTGCTTCTTTTTTTGCGGTGCAATCAGTGGTTGTCCAGACTATTCCTGGGGGGGACATATGAATAAAACCATGGTCCCACCTCCTATTCAGCTTGCGGATGGAGCATCCGGTCGCCCGCTGGGTGTTATTTGGTTGTCTTTGGGTTTCATGGGCCAGCGTTTCTATTACCGCTTTGCTGTTGTTCATAATCTTTCTTCTCCTGTTATCTTGGGAATGGATTTTATGTTGAGATCTTTAGTCATGATTCATGTTCTGTCCAGAACTGTAGTGCCCGGTGATGAGCCGGTGCCCCTTGAAGAGTTAGAGAGCGCTGACTCAACAATTCCTAGTTCTGATTTGTCATGCAGCCATATCACCCTGTAGCCCAAGACTGGTTGCCCACTGAAGCTAAGCCGGGCTGAGCCCGGTCAGTGTCTGGATGGGAGACCTCCTGAGAAAACCAGGTTGCTGCTGGAAGAGGTGTTAGTGAGGCCAGCAGGGGGTGCTCACCCTGTGGTCTGTGTGGGTCCTAATGCCCCAGTATAGTGATGGGGACACTATACTGTCAAAAAGCATCGTCCTTCGGATGAGACGTTAAACCGAGGTCCTGACTCTCTGTGGTCATAAAAAATCCCAGGATGTCCTTCGATAAAGAGTACGGGTGTAACCCCGGCATCCTGGCCAAATTTACCCCTTGGCCTCTGTCCATCATGGCCTCCTAATCATCCCCATATATTGATTGGCTTCATCACTGTCTCCTCTCCACCGGTAAGCTGGTGTGTGGTGGGCGTTCTGGCGCAATATGGCTGCCGTCGCATCATCCAGGTGGATGCTGCATATTGGTGGTGGTTGAGGAGATTCCCCCTTCTATGTAAAGTGCTTTGAGGTTCCAGAAAAAGCGCTATATAAATGTAACAAATTATTATTATTATTATTATTATTAATGCCAGGATTTCAGTTCTTCTGCCCTGTCTGAGAAGGTTGAAGAATCAACCCTAAATAACGAGCAGAAAAACAAATTGACTGAAATGCTTGTGTGATGGAATTAGTTAAGTGAGTGACAGTTGTGGTGTCCTATCAGAGGAAGAGAACGGGTTATTTAATGAGGGTTGGTTGTACCCAAAGAGCGTCACGACTCGTCCCTCCTCATTTCGTCATCCACTAGCGCCTCAGGTACGTGCTGATAGTGGTTGTTAAATCGTGTGTTGAGAACGCTATTGATGTGTCGTCACTTCTTTGTATTGTAGTGTGTCCACTAGTATTTTTTTCCGACGGTGTTCTACCAGCTCGGATTGGGTGTCTGCTCCTCCTTCAATGTTAGGTAAGCTGTCTCGTGTGGAGTAGTGTATTATGATGGCGTGCGGTATAGCGTGTCGCTATGTTGTTAATGTGCTGCTTCCTGTACCCCAGCTGGTTGCCAGTATTGAGGGTTGCGGTAAACAGTAGCCTATGGGAATGGCATATGAGGTGTTGTCCTCCTGTGGTAAGTGTCATTTAAGAAAGCCGGAAAATTGTAGTGAGACGAGCACTAGTAACGTCTCGCTTCTATTTAGGGCGTTTGTAGACTGTGGGGTCTCCTCTTTCGTCCTCCGGACGGTTTTCCGTCCCGATCTCTCTCTCTCCGTATCGGCAGTGATTGGGCTTCGTTGGAATCTGAGCCCCTCTCGACAAACTGCAGTGTTCGCGCTGCTTTTTCGATTGCTGTGACTCGGCGGGGGTCGACGTGCCCGTTGCCGGGATTCTACTGTCTACTTTCTGTTTTCCTTTTTTTAGAGTGACCGAGAAAATTATAATCTGAGTGATAGTTGGACGCGCACTAGTGTGCGTGGGTGTGTATGTGTGTGTGCTGCAACAGCCTTAACTTCTGTTATTCTTCCTAGGCTCATTGGATGTGTTTGATTAGTTTAGCTCCATTTAAGTGTGTGTGTGTGGGTGTGTGCGTGCGTGTGAGTCATATTCGTTTTGTTTATTTCTTTTTTTGTTTGATTACGTGTGGTTTTCTTTTTTTAAAGATTAGCTGGTCTTTTGTGACCTTGATCATGTATATTTGTATGTTTGGCTTTGTTAATGTTGGTTATTTTTAGGGTTGTATTAAACCCAGCTGTTTGTTTGTTTCTCCCCAGGGACTGAGGTGCTTTGGCGGAAGGACCTTCTCTGCATGGTAGTGCTGCTGTGGGGTGACACTTTTGAAGGGCCGGTGTGTGATTTAAGCGCACGGTGACGTGTGAGTGTGTGTGTGAGTAGGATCGTGCTTTTGGAAAAGCCTATAAGTGGTCCTTCCGCCTGTAGCCCCAGCCTGGGCGGGTTGTGTTTTTTTCTTTTTCCCTTTCTTTGGTTTGCCTTGTGGGTAAGAAAAACAGAGTTTTCTTGAAGTTCCTTCTACCCTTGTGGGTAGGGGACTGTGTTGTATGAGCCATTAGTGCTGCCCTCTGAGATCTTTCTTTTCCAAGTGTTATCATGTGCCGAGTGCCCTGGATTTTAAAAAGAGGAAATACTGTGTTTTTACAATTTTGTATGGCAATAAAAGATTATTTGTAACTTGATTGTACTTGCGTCTCTGACCTCCCTGGCACACACTAACCTGTGTGGCCTAGTGTAACTACTGGGTATATTCCCTGATTGAGTCAGGGTGGCGTAGTCGACTATCACAAAATTCTCTATTATTCTAAATTATCTATTAGCAACCCAGAAGCCGATCGTAACGCCACACTTGAGACCTGCTTGAGGTTTGTTTGATGGATATTTAGGACGCACCTCTCTAGTGGAGCACAAAATTGTTACGGGTGATGCAAAACCGGTTCACCTTGCCCCTTACCACTCTTCTCCTGCTAAAAAGGAACACATTGAGTCTCAAATCAAGGACATGTTGAAGGAAGGAATAATTGAATCTGCTTCTGGTCCTTTTTCTGCTCCAGTTGTAATTGTCCCAAAACATTCAGGAGAATCAAGGTTCTGTGTCGATTATCGTGCACTCAATAAGCTCACTGTCAAAGACTCGTATCCCCTCCCATGGATTGACTTCCTGGCTAGAGGCACTTTCATTGACCTAATTTTAGAAAATCCAAACTTTTGTTAGTTTTTAATTGAAAGTTGCTTTAAAGGCACAATATGTAAGATTTTTGTAATAAAATACTCAAAAACCACTTGCACAGTGTGATATATTTCATGCAGTTGTGTACTTACATTATCACAAAAGTTCCCATGGATTTGAGGAATTCCAGTTTTAAATAATGACTCGTCCCTTGATCTCAAAGATCTAAGACTTTTTCTATGTACACAAAAGGCCTATTTTTAACCTGCTGTTAGATGTTGTTGTAAGTGAATTAATTATAAAAATATGAGCTTTGTGTCAAGCTACTACCCTCCTAAATCTGAATATATTGAAACATATGTAATGCAGCTATATGTATATGATGAGTTATACATTATATAAAAACATAGAGATATAAACTTTTTATTTATTGTCATCATGCTGATTGCAACAAGTTGAGGCAAGATCTTATTAACAATTCAGATCAAAACAAAAGGATAATAACTAACTTACAAATTACAACCAAATTACAAACTGAGGGCCATAAAAACACAGAGAAACCAAACGGCTAAAGCAGGGCTGGCGACTATCAGGCACTCACAAGAGACTCACACTGACACTGTTCTCACACCTTCATATGTATACATTTTCTTATGCAATGAAAAATCACAAAGCAATGAGGACACTGTCACGGACAGACAAGACAGAGCACGTAATCTTTAACATGAAACAAATTCTTTCCAATTCTGTCAGTTTTATTAGGAAATTCAAACTGTAAATACATGTGGCGTATCAGATCGCTGTGCCTCAGGTCAAGTGGCACGTGAACTGATCATATCTTCCTTTTTACTACTGGTTTATTTAAAATGGATCAATCAGTGTTTCAACTGTGGAAAGATGTCAATAAAACAGCTGGAGAATAATGTCATGTAACGTAACATTTAGCCTACCTCAGCAAAGCCATTTAATGACCATATCATGTTAGTTAGCTAGAAAAATAAACTATAGAGAGTAGTTTTTTACTAAATATATTCACTATATATTACATATGATATTTTTACTCATATCATAAAAATGGTGCAAATATGTGTATATAGGTTTTTGTAAAGTCAATAGATGCTGAAAGATGCACAATACCAAGCTGGACAGGTTTCCATACATTGCTTTAAGGTGATAGCACTCTGCAAAAGCACTGTATGATCTTCCAGTCATCGAGGCTTCACCGACAGAGGAGCCCGATCTCATGAAAGTGCGTATCTATACAACGAATGTTATTTCTCGTGCCATTTATACGCCAAAAATAGTTTTTGCGTGCATATGATACGCACTTTATGGCGTATAATGCGAACGCACTCCCCACCCCTAATCCTACCCAAGGGGGTTTCACTGCATAGCATATGCATGAATAAACCATTTTTAGCATATAAATGGCACGATTAAATTGGTAATTTCCAGTGGCTCCACAATGACAGCTCTTTTCTGCACACCCTTCAGTGAGTTTGCACTTAAAATTAAAAATAGTCGCTACACTTTTGCTCTGTGTGCTGTGAGGAATGTACCAGATAGGAAGGAAAAGTTTATAGAGGCTCTATCAGAGTTTCTCTGTCCTCCATGACTTGCACAAACATTTAAAAATGCATGAATAATGGTAATTGTGTTGCTAATGTACCTGACTTTCCAGTAGATGCAGGAGCCCTTGGGACTCCCTACATTTGTGAAAGCAGGAATTCCTTATATCATTTTTTAGCTCACTGTTGGCCTCTTCCAGGTGATTAATGCGGTCCTCGAGGTGTTCAATCTTCTGTCGATCCATCTTGGTCTGTTCTTTTAGTTTGGCCAACTTCAACATTGTCCTGAAAGATGGAGCAGTTCCAACTTTAAGAACAGAAGCTGTTGTTTACGGGCCGAAACCTGTAAGTATGATTTATTTTTCGTCGATGTGTTTTCCTGTAATAGTTTGTATTGTTAATTGTACGTTGCAGCAAGGAAGTAAACAAATGACAACGCCGTTTGGCTCTGCAAACCAGTTTGTTAAATGCTCATTCATACTTAACGTTATTCGACAAACACCTAACGTTACAAACTTTGTTAAATCTCAACAGCGAACTTGGAATTAGTGTAAATTATTCTTTGATTAGAGCTTTTATGTTTATCTACATGCTTGTTTATCTACAGGCATGCTAAACATGGTTCTGTGTTTGATTTGGCTAACTTACTGTAGTAACGTTAAAGCCAATGTTTAGTGTTCGTTTTGGGTTAATAGTTCTGGCGACAGATATTTGGCTACAATCGTTCTAAAAATACAAAAGTAACGGTGGCATACAGTCAGAAACGATCACTATAGGTCTGCAGTCTTTACTCAAAAAAATTCGTTTGAGGACTGTAGTATAATTTGTTATAACGATTATATGAAATTCTTGTTTATGAATATGAAGCTTATTTTTTGTAATACTATAATATTTAGTACAATTTAATTACTGCGTATCTAAAAAGAAATGAGACAGAAACAACAACAAAAAACAAACCTTTCTGAAACGTCGTTTAACAGCCGTTCTTGAACAGTTTCTGCTCGATCATCTTCACTAACATTCTCTGGGTCCGATTGACGCCATTGTTTATAATACACCAAAGCACAAACTACCGGTAAAGGTAAGGGGCGTGACGTTCCAGGAAAACGTGCACTAGGCGGTTAGCGAATCACAACACACTGGGCCAGCTAACCAATCTGAGCCCATTGCGTAGTTTTGAGGGACTGGCTTCATAGAACCCGGAAACCATCAGAATACCCATTGAAGGCCAATGGGTATTCGGGATGCTAGAGGTTGATGGTGTTTCCAGAAGACCCATTCTGAGACTCGTCAAGGACCGCTCAAGGTAAACACTTATAAGCCAAATTCAACGACATATCAGACCCAGAACATCAATCCTTACGGATGAATGGCGTGCCTACAAGGGACAGCTTTCCCAGTATAGATATCGTCAGTATTCTGTCTGCCACAAAAGACACTTTGTTGATCCAGGAACTAGTGCTCATACTCAGCATATTGAGCGTGCATGGCAGAATTACAAGTTGGAAATATGGCGTCATAGAGGAAATCGTACTCAGTCCTTGAAAACTCACCTCAACATGACAGAGTGGCACCACTGGTTAGGTGTACGCCATTATGATGGTGTCTTAGGTAGACTTATCCATGATGTAGAAAAGCATGTCAGGAAAATATAAATGTGTGGGATGCTGTAATTACTGTAACTGTTTTTGCAGTGATATGGACCAAACACAGCATGACTTAACCCACCATTGTACTGTTTTCATTTAATTTTGGGTAAAACACTCTCCAAATGCAATAAAGTATAATTTTATCAATTTTAATTATTAATATTGGATGATTGATTGTATTTATCTAACCTATTCATCTTTTTAAAGACATTTTAAATAGTCTATTATCTGACCTGTTGTTGGAGGAAACTTAAAAAACATTATGAAATGAAAAATATTCATGACACTGTTATAAAATAATTTGACAGAGTATTAACACTTAATGACATTTTAATGACACATTCAATTTGTACCACTGGAAAAAAAGTAGTCAGAAAAATATTCATGACACAGTTATAATGGCCTCATGACAGCCAATGTCAAAACCAACCACATGACAGTTTAATATCATGTTACCCCATAAAGCTAAGTGGTTTATTAAGTTTGATAATTAATCTGCTATGTCATGTTTATGACAGGTTATGACAGGTTATGACAGGTTATGATGTATTGGTTTATGTCAAGTTGTCATAAAGACATCTCAAACAATGTCATATTTGCATTCAAAATGTCATAATTGAGCGAATGACACTTAATGACAGATGTCATAAACATGCATAAAACCTCCTTCATATTAATGACATGTGTCATGTCAGTCTTGTGCACACCCCTTCAAGTAAAGTGTTACCAAATGTAATAAAGTGTAACCTAAAGTGTTACTGATTTTCTTAAAGGCAGAATCTCAAAGATGCAAAAACATCCTCTAAGTTTTGCTTTATTGCAATAACCGTGTTTGCGGTGCATTTCTAAGATACGGGTGCATTTTCACTCCTCCCTCTTTTACACTCAATAAAACTCAGTCAAATGAGGATCTCACACACTTTCTGAACTCCAGCTCACACTCAACAACACTTTCATTTCCACGAGCTCAAGAACGGCACACAGGTAAATCTATATATTCTGTACAAATGTAAATCATAGTTCAGATACTGAAGATCATCTTAATAATGCATCTAATAATGCGTCTTTAATCTTCTCATTTTAATCTGTAACAACTAGACTTGAGGACTCTTTACATCAAGATATTAATCTGTTGTCATAAAACAAGCGGCTTTGAGGGATTCCTGTAGTTTTCCATCTAAATAAAAGCTTAATATAATGTAAAATATTATTATTAATAATTTAAAAAAAATAAACAAAATAAGAAATATTAATGTGGAAATATTTCGCTGCAAAATAAGAGTATTTAAGAAATTCTTATTATTATTATAACTTTAGTCAGAGATATATTCAGGAAAGCATGCAGAAGTTGTTGATTATGTAATTAATAGGTGATTTCCACTGATTGTGAAGCTGTAAGTGTCTGTCACTCTCTCGTTCTCAGGATGAGATCTGCGGTTCTCCTCCTTCTTCTCGTTCTCCACGTCACTCTGATGTTCACTGATGACAGTTATAATGATGTCAAAGGTCCCTGCCAGATTCACGGAAGAAACAACGATTATGCTATATTTAAAAGAAAACATATTCTCTCATCTGATTTCAAAAGAACCGATAAAGATGCCTGGGCAGATTACCTAACAGAGCAGGGACTTTGTGGCACTGACAGACCTTTTCTCCAGTCCTTCCTCGATGACGAAGCAGGCATTATAAAGATCTGCGATGGAGAAGGCATATACGAAGACAACCTGTGCAAAAGCAGGAGTGCGTTCACAGTGTACATTGTCATAAAAATGCAGCAGGAGCAGCCGTGTGTAGTTGAGACTATAACAAATAATACGCGCTATGTGGTTGTCGGTTGTGAAGTCGTTGACAAACAGTGTTTGCCTGTTCACTATCAGACACAAACTATCACACCGCCACATCAATTTGGTGAGATCTGCCGGCTGCCATATGTTTGTGACATCATTGGTGGGAATGAAGAGCATTTGCTCTACTCTAGGGTTGAAAAGTGAACTTAGTTGGAAGTAATTTCTACTTAATCTCTATAGGACGTTTCGCATAAGCATCATTATCCAAGACGAATGCAAACATGTTTCATAAGCTTCACTTCTATCATCTAACTTCTACATCTGCTTTTAGTCCTTTCAGGTCTGAGATTCTCATTTATGTTTGTGAACGCTACATTTAATCTGTCCATTAGTGAATCAGTGAATGTGTGATTTTTTTTCCCGCCATGTTTCTAAAAACGGTTTCCTGAAGTATTTGTTTGCTTGATTGGAGAAATTATTGCTGTTTATTATTGTTTTCAGTTCATATTATAGCAATTTCTATGCTTTTCCATGTGTCATTTTGAGAACTAAACTGTTTTTTTCTAGCTGTTTTATTTTCTGTAAAACTACAACTGTGTAAAGGCATGTGTGGTATGGTTTTACAAAACCAAATTTGTGCTAAAAATAAAACCTCTTACTGTCTGTCAGTGTGAGTGTCTTATTGTTCATTCCTACATCATGGATCGACGGTCAGTATGGCCAGTCTGTGTCAAGTCACCTTTATTTATATAGCGCTTTTTACAATACAGAATGTTTCAAAGCAGCTTTACAGAAATAACAGGAGAATGTGTCTCACACTGTGATCCTGAACAAACACACAGAAAGAGGTGAACGTTTGATAATGTTCATGCATTTATAATGAAAGAGAAGAAAAAATGGGAAGCTGAAAGTCAAGCTGTGTGACACATTAAAGCAGAGATGGGCAACTCCGGTCCTGCAGAGTTTAGCTCTAACCCTGACAAAAACTCTTTTCTAGTAATCCTGAAGACATCGATAAGCTTGTTCAGGTGTGTTAAATTAGGGTTGGAGCTAAACTCTCCAGGACCGGAGTTGCCCATCTCTGCATTAAAGGGATAGTTTGGAGTAAACTCAACCTAGGGTCCTTTGCACCATGACCTCTTTCCATAGCACGAGGCATTGGGAAGTACATCAGGAGTTTATTTAAATAACACTTG
This sequence comes from Gila orcuttii, assembly GCA_026230005.1. NCBI lineage: Eukaryota > Metazoa > Chordata > Actinopteri > Cypriniformes > Leuciscidae > Gila > Gila orcuttii. Next base: position 2,190,683 of record JAPDVR010000001.1, on the reverse strand, counting down.
CCACAGACAGAAAGAAATTCTCAAATTCACATCTTTATTGGCCAGACATCGAATTCTCTTACAGTGGAAATCTCCAAATCCTCCTTCAGTTTCACAGTGGCTTACTGATGCTATGCATTTCTTAAAACTTGAGAAAATTAAGTACACGATGAGAGGAAACACTGACAAGTTTTTTTTTTACATCTGGCAGCCCTTTCTATCATATTTTGCAGTCCTGTTATATTTCATATTTGTATATGATTTTAAGTAAGCCAGGGTGGGTGGGTGGTGGTTTAGTTTGGTTATGTCCTTTTCCTTTCTTGTCTTCTGTTATCTGTTTAAAATCTAAATTCTAAAAGTTGCCTATTTTATGTAACTCGATTCAGTTTTCAATAAAAATATATTGCAAAAAAAAAAAAAAAAAAAAACACTTGAGTGATGCTCATGCTACCGCTAACCCAGACGTTGAGGTCACGTCACTCGTCAAGTTGCATTTTCAAGTTCCAACAAGTAAAAAACACTGGAAGTTGTTACACAAATTTGTACGAGCGGTTTCAGAATCCCAGAGTCAGAAAGTCACAGATGAACCACTCAAAACAGTTAAAGGGATAGTTCACCCAAAAATGAAAATTCTGTCAGTAATTACTCTCCCTCATGTTGTTCAACCCCGTAAGACCTTCATCTTCGGAACACAAATTAAGATATTTTTGATGAAATCTGAGAGCTGGATCACTCCTCCATAGGCTTCTAAGAGATTGAAACTTGTTCCCCGAAAAGTTATTAAAGACATCGTTAAAATAGTCCAAGTGACTACAGTGGCTCAATCTTAAGTTTATCAAGCGACGAGAATACTTTCCAAAGTCTTACGGGGTTGAACAACATGAGGGAGAGTAGTTACTGACAGCATTTTCATTTTTGGGTGAACTATCCCTTTAATGTTTCTCAAGAAACGTTTTTTCTGAAGGTCTTGACAGTTTTGTGAAACTAATCTTTCAACCTTGATCTGATATTTGACATTCCTGTAGTGAAACAGAAGCTAAACCCAGCAGGAAATTATCCAACCACAGAAATACAGTAATAAACTACATAATCATGACGATCACAGATGAATGTTTTGAATATACTTTGATAATAAAATATGATCATAGAAGATGACAACCATTATTCACCCTTATTTTGCTCAACTCCTGTAATTATTTTCTGTGAAACACAAAGACAGTTTTTAAAGAATTATAAAACAGGAAAACCAACTCGCATATCAAAGCCACACATATTCAGCAATCATTTCTAGCCTACATTAAAAATACTAGGAAGGGGCAGAAGGAGCGGCTGTTTGAGGAGAGAAAAAAAGAGATTTTGAGGGAAAATTATTTTTATTAAATAACATTTGAAAAACCTACATGTGGCCCCCCGGCAGTACTAACTACGCCACTCCTTAAACAAGACTGGTAAAAGTAAGGGGATTATCTCTTTGTAAAGAAGCACACACAGGCTTAGCTTAACAAAGTAAAAAAAACAAGTTTATTTGATCTCAGTTAAAATATGAGTCTCTTTTGGTTATCAATAAATAACACACAAATCACTTAACATAGGGGTAGGCAGGGTGCGAACTACAGGGGAGCTGGGCGAGCTCGGCTCCCCTTAATAAGACATGGGCTCCCTTGAAAACGTGATTCGTGAAATTTTGGGGGGTCTCAAAAAATATTGACAATGTTTTATTTTGACGTGCAATTTCAGTTCCCTTACGAAGGGAACTCAACGATGCGTCGATCGACGCCATGGGAACGCCCCCAGCGTTTATTGAAGTGAATTAGGTTTAAATCGCCGTCATGCATGAATTAATGATATTTTTGCTATTTTACACATAATACTCCACGATGATCACATTACACAAAACGTCTCAGGTTACTATTGTAACCATAGTTCCCTGAGAACAGGGAACGAGACGATGCGTCGATCGACGCCATGGGAACGCCCCCAGCGTGACTGCGTCTGAAGCATCTATGTCAACTAGTCCAATGGAAAGAATGAGCGTCACGGGCGGGTGACGTCATGACCAGGAAATGATAAAAGCACATCCGGTGCAAACCGGCATTAGCTTCTGTTGCCTCAGCAAGCGATCTGTGTTATACTGTCTCTGTCTATTTATTGTTGTCTGTTGCAATTTATTCGGAAATGTTATGGCGAAACAAGTGTACAAGCAGTGTGTTCCTCCCTGCCCGCGTTATTTAACGGGTGGGGACACACACGAGCTTTGTGTCATTTGTTTGGGAGTGGAGCATGCGGTCTCAGCCTTCGAGGAGGCTGAGTGTCAACACTGTGAAATGCTACCGCTCCGCATGCTCCGCTCTCGCCTGTCACTCTTTGATGTAAAGAGTGGGCAGGCTCGCGATCCTCAGGGATCAGGACCCGCGTCTGCCGAGGCGGCGCGGAGAATGCATTCCTGGGGATCGCAGAAGGATCTTTCGGAGGGGTTGGAGACGGGTCCCTTGGCCTTTTCTCCTTCCTTACCCGGAAGATCCAGCGCTCTCCCCCCGGTGTCGGAAGCACGCTCTGCGGTTTCTTCCGCCCGGGGAGAGAGCCCTCCATTACTTCAATGCTCTTCCTCCGAGGAGGTCGATGTTATGAGTATGGAGAGTGAAAGCACACACAGGTGCTGGTGGATGTTATGTCACGGGCTGTAGAAATATTAAATATTGTATGGCCATCTGAGAATAAAGGCGCTCGTCCTAAAAGTAAATTAGATTTTTTTTTTTTTTTAGCTTTTTATCATCCACTACATTATCTCCACCACGAGAGCTTCCCTTTTTTCCCGATCTTCACAATGAAATATCGAAATCGTGGAATAAACCTTACTCTTCACGACTTTTTAGCCCTCAAGTTAACACTTATTCGAGAATAAGAGGGCTAAAAGAGTATGGTTATGAGGCGATGCCCCAGGTGGAACAGAATTTAGCCAGCTATCTTTCGCCTGGTCCCGCATCGTCCCTGAAAGCCTCGGCTTTGCCCACTAGACCGCTTAAAACCACCTCGGTTTTAGTGGGCAAAGCTTATACGGCAGCAGGTCAAGCTGGAGCATGTCTGCATACAATGGCAGTGCTACAGGCGTATCAAGCTGACCTGCTGGGGGATCTGGATAGTAGTGAGGGAATTACTCATGACGATATTCGAGAACTTCGTCGTGCTACCGATCTTTCTCTCAGGGCTACTAAGGAGACCGCCAGAGCAATTGGGCGGTCTATGGCAGCCTTGGTAGCTACTGAGAGACACTTATGGTTAAATCTGTCAGAGATTAAAGAAAAAGATCGAGCTTTTTTATTAGATGCTCCGCTTGAACCTTCTGGTCTCTTTGGCGACGCAGTCCACGCGGTCGTCGAGCGATTTCAGGAGTCTAAGAAGCAAGCTGACGCTTTTAAAAAGTTTATCCCTCGCCGTGTCCAGCCCCCTGGGGCTGCTGGGCGTGAGCAGCCCCAGCCGTCGAGCTCATCATATCATGTGCAACAGAAAGAGAGTGTTTCATCTCGTGCACCTCCACATAAACAATGGAAACAGGCGCAACACTCTCAGTCGAAGTCTTCTAAGTCGAAGCCGGATCTGAGGACCGTTCTTCAGGCGAAGAAGACTTCGGCTCAAAAAAAAAAAAAAAAAAAAGAGGTCCTGACGTCACTGGCGTTAGACCTGTGAGGACAGCCCCGACCGAAGTGGAGCGGTGTACACCTCAGAATACGGTGCCCGTTCCACTTCGGGGTCCTCACGGGACCGTTCTGCCAACCCCGTCACCCTTGGTGCTTCGGGGCGCAGCGGTCTCCAGCGAGTCGCTGATGCTATGCTGCGGCACTGCATCGGTTTCGCGCCCTCTAAGGGGGGTTTTAGAGCAGCCAGTTCAGGTAGTTCCTGCCATTATGTTTCAGGCTCCGGGACTGGCTGTCTCGTTAACACCAGAGACCAGCCTCAAGAGGCTGGTTCCCTTAGTAAATTTTCTGGCAGCGTGGAAGCTTCTGCCGAATATTTCTCGTTGGGTCCTGCAGATTGTAGAGAAAGGATACAGAATCCTGTTTGGTTCACGTCCTCCTCGTTACAGCGGGGTGTTGCCCACAGTGGTGCATCCCGAGCAGGCTCTGGTAATGGAGCAAGAGGTAAAGGCCCTGTTAGCGAAAGAAGCTATAGAACAGGTGTACTCACGGGTTCTTACAGCCGTTATTTCATTGTTCCAAAAAAGGATGGAGAGTTGCGTCCCATTTTAGATCTTCGTCTGTTAAATCGTTCAGTACAGGAACTCAAGTTCTAGATGCTGACACTCAAACAGATCGTGACTCAAATCAGATCCGAGGACTGGTTTGTCACGATAGATCTGAAGGACGCTTACTTCCATGTCTCCATCCTCCCTCAGCACAGGAGGTTCCTAAGGTTTTCTTTCGGGGGCAAAGAATACCAGTATTGGGTACTTCCTTTCGGTCTAGCTCTATCACCCCGCACGTTCACGAAATGCGTAGATGCAGCTCTAGCCCCGCTCAGGCTGCAGGGCATACGTATTCTGAGCTACATCGACGACTGGCTGATTCTAGCGGAATCAGAGCAGTTGGCGGTTCGGCACCGAGGTGTCGTTCTCGCTCATATGCAGATGTTGGGGTTGAGGCTCAATACCAAGAAGAGTGTGCTTTCTCCAGTACAGAGAACCACTTTCCTTGGTGTGGTATGGGATTCAGTGACGATGCGGGCCACCCTATCGCCCGTTCGTGTAGCTGCTATCCTGTCAGCCACAAAAGAGCTAAAGCTAGGCCAGTCACACACTGTTAAACGGTTCGGGAGACTGTTGGGTCTTTTGGCAGCAGCGTCCAATGGGATACCTTTTGGCCTGCTGTACATGAGGCCTTTACAGTGGTGGCTCAGGACCAGAGGGTTCTCCCTGAGGGGAAACCCACTTCGTATGATCAAGGTCACGCGGCGTTGCCTTCGTGCCTTAGTTATATGGAGGAAGCACTGGTTCTTAACCCAGGTTCCGGTGTTTGGAGCTCTTTGCCATCGAGTTACTATCTCGACAGATGCTTCCCTCACCGGCTGGGGAGCGGTAATGGAAGGCCGCTCGGTTCAGGGTCTGTGGAAGAGTCATCATCTCTCGTGGCACATAAATTGCCTGGAGATGATGGCTGTCTTCAATGCGTTGAAGCAATTCCTCCCAGACCTGAGGGGTCATCATGTGCTCGTCCGTACAGACAACACATCGGTGGTCTCTTATCTGAACCGTCAGGGGGGTCTGAGGATCCTCCTGTGGTCTCTGGGGAAGGTACTCTCCCTGAGGGCAGTGTATATTCCTGGGGACCAAAATATTGGAGCAGACATCCTGTCGAGGCAGGAGCTGAGGCCAGGGGATTATTTGGGAGTTTTACGGCCAAGCAGAGGTGGATCTGTTTGCGTCTCAGCATATGACGCACTGTCCACTTTGGTTCTCCCTTACTCACCCAGCCACCTGGGCTGGATGCTATGGTGCAGACGTGGCCGAGGCTACGTCTGTACGCATTTCCCCCTGTTGCTCTGCACCCAGGAGTTCTGGAGCGAGTTCGCCAGTACGGAATAAGCCTACTGCTAGTAGCACCACGCTGGCCGAGTCGGATCTGGTTTGCGGACCTGATCCATCTCTTAGACGGTCCTCCCTTGGAGAAATCCCGATCAGGAGAGACCTTCTGTCTCAGGCCGGGGGCACAATATTTCAAAACCCCCGACCGGAGATTTGGAACCTGTGGGTTTGGCCTCTGAGGGGGCCCAACTCATAGAGAGTGGTCTCTCAACTGAGGTTGTTGAGACCATTCTAAGCTCCAGAGCTCCAGCTACTAGGAAACTATATGCGCTTAAATGGAAAGTTTTTTCTGTATGGTGTCACCGACATCAGTGGGATCCGGTTAACTGTTCTGTGAACACAGTACTCGAGTTCCTGCAGGAGCGCTTTACGTCAGGTCTATGTCCTTCCACTCTTTAGGTCTACGTGGCGGCCATTGCGGCTTACCACGCCCTGTGGGGGGTACATCGTTGGGTCGAGACCCCCTGATTTCACGTTTCCTTCGTGGCACACTGCGGACCAGGAAAGGCTGAACCTCTTGTGTCCAGTGCGAGCACTGGATACTTATGTTTATCGGACATCTTCAATGAGGAAGTCCGACCAGTTATTTATTTGCTTGGATCACCTGAGAAGGGTCTTCCTGCTTCTAAACAGACGGTTAGTAAGTGGATAGTTGAGGCTATTTCACTTGCATACGAGTACTCTGACCAGCCGTGTCCTTTGGTGGTCAGAGCTCACTCTACGAGGGGTATGGCGGCCTCTAAAGCCTTATTACTTGGAGTTTCTCTTCAAGACGTGTGTGATGCGGCAGGCTGGTCCTCACCGCTCACATTCATTAGGTTTTACTGCCTGGACCTGGATGCTGCCCCAGGTTCTCAGGTGCTTAGTGCTTAGTTACAACAGACAAACACTCAGGTACTTGGAATTCTGGCGCTTTGGGTATTCTCGTTCCCATGGCGTCGATCGACGCATCGTTGAGTTCCCTTCGTAAGGGAACGTCTCAGGTTACTATTGTAACCATAGTTCCCTGAGAACAGGGAACGAGACGATGCGTCACCCTGCCATACTTCCTGCATCCCTGTGATCGGCTTGCTTCGGCAATTTTCGAAGCTAATGCCGGTTTGCACCGGATGTGCTTTTATCATTTCCTGGTCATGACGTCACCCGCCCGTGACGCTCATTCTTTCCATTGGACTAGTTGACATAGATGCTTCAGACGCAGTCACGCTGGGGGCGTTCCCATGGCGTCGATCGACGCATCGTCTCGTTCCCTGTTCTCAGGGAACTATGGTTACAATAGTAACCTGAGACGTTTTGTGTAATGTGATCATCGTGGAGTATTATGTGTAAAATAGCAAAAATATCATTAATTCATGCATGACGGCGATTTAAACCTAATTCACTTCAATAAAGATAACTATACATGCTATTCTTGTCATGAGCATCAAGGTGTGGTGGCGCTGCGTTGCAAACTCCAGACATGTTTAGTACATGTTAACTCAAAGATTCGTAGAAAAAAATATAAACGTTGGAGGCCATTGATCTGTGCGCGAAGTCCTTGAAATCCATTCTGTGTTAAGGTAAGACATGTTATTCTGAATTATGTGTTGTGGCTGGGTTGTTATAGGTCTGTGTGACTCTCGATGTCTTAGGCCTAATTGAACAGAGGAATTATGGTATTCTTCTGTAGCCTGAAGAGTAATTTAACACTTGTTCAAGTGAACTCAAAGACAGCCTATTGAAATTAGCAGTTTTTTAACCAAGCAAGTATCCAGGCTGATGTGTAAAGACTATAAATGGACATGAAAGGCAATACATATAAATATTGTACCCCTAAAACAACACTAAAACATTTTTCCTGAATCCTGTGCATGTAAGGCTATATGTTTTACTTTCAAAGAGCAGAAATACTGTGGGCTAGCCTATATACAGACATTCAATAGTCTTAATTTGACCAATATAATCATTTTAACTAGTCTTATAGTTAATTTTATTGCCCAATGTACAATGTTCTCACAGGCCATAAAAAACACTCCAAATTAATAAATGTAGCTTATTATATTATTTTTTACTTTTTGCAATAATCTTTAAAAAAAAAAAAAAAACAGATCCAGAAGGTTTTTATAAATATAAATATTAGATTTATATCTTTGGAAATATACACACACACACACACACACACACACACACACACACACACACACACACACACACACACACACACACACACACACACACACACACACAGTTTAAACTGTTGTGACCTGTGAAACTACAGTTTAAAATATTTGCAGAACTAAAAAAAAGATACTACATTTTATTGTAATATGAAATATTGTTACTGAAAGTTTTATATAGCATAATTAAAATAATTAATTTACTTTTTCAAAAAATGTTACAAGTCCAAAAAAGTCCATACTGTCATGGTGCTCTTCGGTCACTTCTGACCAAATAATTTTCTGTTTTGAATTTTAAAATTCACAATAATACACAAATGAACTGGTAGGGCTGTTATCATACAGCATAATAGAGTTAGGAGACTGAAATAAGAGGTTGAAATGAGATCAGATACAGATGGATTAAGCTGTGATAAAAGATTTGCTGTTTATTTTTGTAAATGTTTTATTGAATTTTAATGTTACGTGTAACAAAATGCTTTCTCTGTATTCAGGTTTGACTGTAATAATAAAGCAAAACGTGTACACTTCAAAATGTATTTTTTTTACTCTTGTGTGTATGATCTGAAAGCATTATTTGATTTTGAGTACAGCAATTGTTTGACTTTTTGAGAAGAGTCAATGGTTTTGTGAAAATGTGGATTTGTGTTTAATGTTGTGAGAAAATGGGTGAAGGTTTTAAGAAATGTGTCTTAGCAATTGTGAAAAGCTGTAAAGAAAGGTCAATGCCTGTGATATAGACAAAGTCATCAGGCCGGACCCAGCATGAGTGATGCTTTGATTTTGATTGTGAGTGTAACATGCTTTTCAATTACAGTTTTTCACTGTAACTTTTTTGGCTTTTGGAGTTGGACTACAGTATTTTTACACTATCCAAGTGCTGAATACATTCATTACGTACTATACAATATTCAGTAAAACACTATACTTGCAGTGCATACAGTGTACAATTTATTCACCTTACTGTAAGTTGCAGTTACTATAGCCTACTTTTTTTTTAAATAAAACTGCAGAATTTATTTACTTTGTTACAATACTTATTTTCTGTAACTGCATACTTTGGATTCTGTGTTCTCCATTTTTTGATGTAGTGTCTAATGAATGATCTGTAGTGTTTATAATATTGAGCTGTGTGTGTGTATGATCTGAAAGCTGTTTGATTTTGAACAGAGATAAAATGGTTTTGAGTAAATGTTTTGATTTTGACAGAAGAGTCAGATCATGTTCTCTGAATGTACCGGTAGTTTGAAAATGTGTTTTTGAGTTTAAGGTTTTGAGAAAGTTGATGATGGTTCCAAGAAATGTGTTTTAGCAATTCAGGAAAACTGTAATATAGGCTAGATTAAAAACATGCATAAAAAAAATTATACATAATATCAAACAAATAATAAAAAGTGAATCTAATCAAGCATGATCTTTTATTTCAAGAACTCAGAGATCTCAACACTGACTCAATCTTAATACAATTATTAAAATTATAATAATCTTTCACAAATAAACATCATAAATGTTAAAGTGGAAGGGTTTATTAAAAACATATGTATAAGAGTTTGAATATTACATTTAGACATAATCAGCTGAATATACTTTATTTTGTAATTGAGGTTTGTTGATTTTCATGTCAGCCACATATTAACAATGAGCCAAAACATATGGTTTATATATATCGCAGCCACTGCACTGGACAATATTAATAATGGAAGAAGACGTGTGTGTGTTATCCAACATTAATGGCAAAGAAAGACCCTCATACTCGTGAGCTTTCTGGGTGTTTCTCCCTCATTTCTGCTTCGAGGTTTGGAATCCAGTATTCCTGTAATTCTTTTGTCTTTTATGAGTTTAATAAAGAACTTGTATTCTGTCCAAACACACCGCGTCTTCTATGTCAGGTGACTGTAAATTCGCAAAAACTATTTCCATTGCAGTTTTGCAAAATATTTCTTTTTCGAATTGCCTGAAAACCCTTTTTGCCCTGAGGCAGATTCAGGAGAAGTGCCGGGAACAAAACAAAGCGCTGTACGTCACCTTTGTGGATCTGACAGATGTTCCTGATACCGTGAGCAGGGACTTTGGAGAAGTCTGGGAAAGCTAGGCTGCCGACCGAAGTTCCTCACCATGATCATCCAGCTTCATGAAGACAATATGTCACATAACCTTACATTTACCTCAGAAATAAACATTTAATCAACATAGCACGTTAGTTGGCTAGAAAAATTTGTACTTTATAATATATTTAGTATTAGTATAAATGAGTATTTTGCTAAATATGTGGACTATATATTTATTATATTTTACTTGTATCATTAAAATATTATAAAGTTGTCATTATAATAAAAAACACTTGTATTTTTAACATTTAATAATACCAGCTGACAGGGCTCTCTGTAGTCTATGTTTACAGCATTAGGTGAGATTTTCTTAATTTAAAATGAACATGTATCTAAAGTACCTAATATTTATCAAAATGAATCAATAATGAATCAAGATCGGAATCAAAACACAATCATTTAATTGAAATTGTAAAATTTGTATCAAAGAAATAATAAAAGCAATAGCCTGCAGTCATTGCTTCATTGTCTCTTATGATTGAAAATTTAACACATTCTTAATTGCAATATCTAATCATTTGTTCAATTAAAACATTGCATATCACTCCCAAAACAATTGATCTGCTTAATTATTGATATTTACAGTTTGCATTTTTACTTTCGGTACTTAAGTACGTATTAAATCGGATACTTTTGTACTTTTACTCAATTGATGTTTAAATGGAAAACTTTCTACTTTTACTGGAGTCATTATTTATTTAGGTATATATACTTTTACTTGAGTATAACTTTTGAGTACTTTTACCACCCCTGCCCCAGAAGACCTCGACCAGGCTGATGGCGTATACATCCGTTTACTAACGTATACAAACCTGAGGCGTCTGCAAGCCCACACAAAGACCATGGAGCTTCTGATCCGGGAGCTGCTGTTTGCTGGCGATGTCGCCCTCCTTGCTCACACAGCGGCGGCTATGCGGCGAATCACGTCCGGTTTCCCAAAAAACTGCTCAGATCCAACGCTATCTCACGACCAATTTGTACGAATTTGTACGAGTGGTTATAAAGTGGCTAATTCGTATGAATTCATACGAATTGGGCAACTCGTAAAATATGTACGATTTAGCAAAAATCGTACTAATTCGTACGAGTGAGGTCGTAGGAATTCGTACGAATTAGCCACCTCGTAAAATTCGTACGAATTGCCGTGAGATCGGGCTGTCAGATCTTCGGCCTTGAAGCCAGCTTGAAGAAGACTGAAGTTCTCTGCACTGTTAAATAAAGCACTGTTGAATTATGTAACATTTGGTTAATTTCTTTGATATTTCTCTGTGCATCTTCAGTCCTGTTCTGAACACTGATACAACCTGTCATCTGATCGGTGTGCGAGTGAAGGACTGAAGGACAAAGCAGTGGAGAAACAAGAAAGCCTCAATCATTAATGTCTTGTAGTATTTCACTCCCTCTAGTGGTTGAACTACGACATCAAAGTTTGGCTACACTTAAAAAATAAAACTTTGAAAGAGGGTTTTCTCAGTGATACAATAATAGAAACTTTTTTTGTTGTTATTGCAAAAGTTACCATAGCCGACAGCAGAAAAACTGACATATTCATAGTAGACAGGAAAACAACCGGAAACAGGAAAACAGTTGTGACACAAATACAGTTAATGTTTTTATTCAGGATAAGGACAGTAACTATAATATTCCCCCTGTGGTGAAAATCCAGCTTTTAATGTTGTTTATGTGTCTATGTGGTGTTTTTAATATGCTTTAACACAAACCTTGTGTAAATTCATAAGTCAACACCGTTGCTGAGTATTTTCTATTGGCGCTTTTCCACTGCATGGTAGGGTACGGCTCGGCACGGCACGGCTCACTTGTGGCGCTTTTCCACTGCATGGTACGGTACGGTACGGCTCGCTTCGGCTCACTTTAAATGGTACCACCTCTGTTGAGGTTCCAAGTGTACCGTACCGATACTAAAATGTGACGTGGAAGCACTGTAGATCACTGATTGGTCAGACAGACAGAATCGTCACTACCAACGTCATTGTATTTGCAGTGAAAAAGCAACCGAGCTAAAGCGAACCGAGCCGTGCCGCACCGAGCCGAGCCGAGCCGAACCACGCAGTGGAAAAGCGAAGCGAGCCGAACCGTGCCGCGCCGAGCCGAACCATGCAGTGGAAAAGCGAAGCGAGCCGAACCGTGCCGCGCCGAGCCGAACCATGCAGTGGAAAAGCGAAGCGAGCCGAACCGTGCAGTGGAAAAGCGCCATATGAAGGTAATATGATGTCATAAAAAAATCGCAAGGTAAAATTTGTGAAAGTGTGCAGAAGATTGCAAGCGAAGATTTGTAAAGGTGGAAATCGCGTTTCATGCGTAAGAAAAAAAAAACTGCAACATTTTACTGGTTTTCGTAAGTGTAATTCATGTATTGTGAAACTGCAGCTTCACCCTAACGCAAAATAAATATGATCTGTATTCTTCTGACTTCCATTTTTTCATGCTTACACTTTTGGCACGTTTATTTCGCCGAAATACGGCCAAAATCCGGCCAAAATAATTGCAGGCCTGTGAACAGTGATTTGCAACCAAAAACAACAGTTTAAAGAACTTCAAAACGGATTGAAAGTGTAAAACCAATCTGTATGCGTTAAAAATAAACTGTTGCAAATATCTAAATGACTTGTTGTGTACATGTGGAAAAAAGTTCCTGAAATAACCCGATTTGTACAGTTGCGTCTTCTTTCAGCTGCACTTACAGTTTTGCCGCGATTCTCTCACTCATTGAGTTTTGTGAGCGCGAAGAGGAGGGCGGGTCCACCTTCATGTAGCCAATCAAATGAGCTTCTCACTGACTCTCGATTTACTCTTATCTGATTGGTTCAATAAACGCGCATTCTGATGTGGCTCAGCATCGTCCTTGCTGCCGGAATGATGCTTTTAACGCGCACACACAAATACATAATAATAAATATAAAATAGGCCTATAATCCTTCTTAAGTTGTGTACCATTAAGTCGACTCCCGTGTGTTCATACTGAATTCATCATATCACATACTCAAGCTGGTGTTAAGTAAGAAAAACCGATTGGTTTGGCATTTTCATTGAAATGATGTATATCATATAATCTGCTTAGACTTTTGAGCTGATGCTAAACTATATAATTACAATGATTTATACCAAATCTTTGATAATTAAAACCCAGTGTGTGTCCATTGCTCTTTTATTCTACTATTCTGCATCAGATTGAGCTGGTTCTCAGTATATCATGGAGTGATCATCCCAACAATCCCAAAACAATATTCCCTATGGAAGTGTGCATTGTTAGTTTTCCTGCTGTTGTGTTGAGGATGCGTGAGGTAATCAGAAGGCAGGTTGAGGACTGTAGTAGTGCAACTACCACTCTGATTACTTTTCAGGAGCAGGCCCGTCAAGATAGGTTACAAAATGCTCTTAAAAATGTGTTGGACTGTGTGGAGGAAGCACGCCACAACCCCACCAACACCCCCACCCCTTCCCGGCCAGGATCCATTAGAAGTGGACCTTCTGGTCTTATACATCTGTCTCTAGAAAGCCTAGTGGATCTCCTACTCCAGTACCCACTGTCAACAATGAAATGCAAAAGTTAGTTTACTACTTTATTTACGTTAAAACCATATTTTAACAGTAATGCAAATTCTATTCTACAGACGTATCTTTTATTTCTAAAAAAAATATATACTATAATCACCAGTCACCACTAGGATATAATTTGTGTCAGTGAGGAAAAAAAGATCAAACCAAGCATGGTTTGTAAAAAAAAGAAAAGAAAAAAAAAAGAAAAAAAAAATTAAACACATTTGATCTGCTAATTATAGGAACTGTCCAGTTTGTGGAAGTTCTTTTCCAGAAGACATGATTGAATTCCACACTAGTATCTGTGTGGAAAAGTATGTTAAAGTGCAGTTTACACATGGATGGGTTACTTTTCTTAATATTTCTACAGCATAGATGAAATGTTGATTTTGAAGTTGAAGTTGCTCTAGAGAAATGGAGAACTTTTCAGAGTGGACCGAGGTTGCTGTAGCCGGACCATCTCTTGAAAGAGAAGGTGGAGTGGATGCAGTAAGAATAATGGTTGACAATGACAGCTTTAAAAAGGTTAAAACATTTAATCCAAAACAGTAAACAAAATATTTTGCTTGTAACTTTAGATTTGGAAGATTACTGAGCCAAAAATGGCTGCAGATGTGTCCAGAAAACATGCCAGCTTCCTTCTGAAGGAAGGAAAATAGCAATTTGATTCATCCACATATTAACAGAAGGGACATGAGGAGTGAACCACAACAGGAGTATACATTTTCTCGCTAAGTAGGTGCAAAGATATAAAACACATTCTAGATCATGGTTGAGGTGTAATTCAGCTTTATAATTCAGGAGCTAGATACTCTAGGATAGAGCAAAAGATTTACTTATATCCTCTGAACAATTTTATGTATTTCTTTCCAGTACACCTTGATCATGTCACAGCTCCAAAACATATGCATCACTGTGCCAATATTAGACTTACACTTGAAACAAAATTGGGAAACATTAGGAAAAATCTTATGGAGACGAGCCGGTGTTAAAGGGTTAGTTCACCCAAAAATGAAAATTATGTCATTAATGACTCACCCTCATGTCGTTCCAAGCCCGTAAGACCTCCGTTCATCTTCGTAACACAGTTTAAGATATTTTAGAGTCAGTCTGAGAGCTTTTGTCCCTCCATTGAAAATCTATGTACGGTATACTGTCCTTGTCCAGAAAGGCAATAAAGACATCATCAAAGTAGTTCATGTGACCTCAGTGGGTTAGTTAGAATTTTTTGAAGCATCGAAAATACATTTTGTTCCAAAAATAACAAAAACGACGACTTTATTCAGCATTGTATTCTCTTCCGGTTCTGTTGTGGATCCGCGATCACGAGTCCGCTGACGTAAGACGCTGCTGACGTGTGTCTGGTGCGCCCGAGCTTCGTTTACAGTCTGAGGGAGACGCACGCTGGAAACAAAACAATCTTCACAAACATGTCTAAGGATTTCGACACAGGGGAAGACTTGCATTTTTTTTTAACCAGACATATTTATTTGAACCCGAATACACGGACGCACCAGATACACGTCAGCAGCGTCTTACGTCAGCAGCGTCACTGGACTCGTGAACGCGGATTGACAACAGAACCGGAAGAGAATACAATGCTGAATAAAGTCGTCGTTTTTGTTATTTTTGGAACAAAATGTAATTTCGATGCTTCAAAAAATTCTAACTAACCCACTGAGGTCACATGGACTACTTTGATGATGTCTTTATTGCCTTTCTGGACAAGGACAGTATACCGTACATAGATTTTCAATGGAGGGACAAAAAGCTCTCGGACTGAACTTAAAATATCTTAAACTGTGTTACGAACTGTGTTTCCAAAGTCTTACGGGCTTGGAACGACATGAGGGTGAGTCGTTAATGACATAATTTTCATTTTTGGGTGAACTAACCCTTTAAATAAGTCCTGTAAATTAACTTAAAGTTTTGCTCATGATTCAATATAGAAGTACTGCAGTTTTAAAACTGACAAAAGTGCTTCATGATCAATTTAGGTGAGATGCGTTAACTGTTGATTCCAATGACCTTGTGTGTTAACTTGCACACAAAAAGATAACAGACCAATATGAATGCTTTACAGTAGCAATTTTATATTACATAACTAAGAAAACATTTATAAATTGAAAATTTAACTGTAGTAATTAACTGGCCAAAAGTTATCTTTCACAAACCTCTTTTGTAGGTAACACAGGAACAACCTTGTTATCTGAGGGTGAGCCAGATCATCTTGTGCCCTCCACATCCCAAATTCTAGTGGACAGTGAGCTTTTCCTAATGGCCGGGAGGATTGTTGGCCATCCTTCATCCATGGCGGTCCTTGTTTGCCAGGGATCAGTCCTGCTGTGATACATGTTTTACTAGGAAGACCAACTGAAACAGCCACTATTCAGCTCCAAGACTGTTCAGACCTAGATCATCGTGAAACTATACAGTTGGTATGCAAATGGTTGGTTCTAAACCACTTTTCAATCACCTGTACAATTAAAATTCTATTTGAAACTTCACAATGAAAATGTTTCCTACAGCTTAAGGGAGATTTCAGATCAAGACAAGAAAGCCACCCTAGACTTGGCTCCGTCTTGGGACCTCCCTGGTGTTACAAATGACAATAGACATTGGCTTTTCAACTGACTTCTGCATCATGCTGTAATTTTATATTTTTATCTTACCTATATCTGTATTGCTCCACAATTAATCTTTTGTCTGTATTCTGTTTTATAGGTCCTTAAAAGGAACGTTCGTCAGATCAAACAATTCAGACGTGGGTTGGCATAAGTTACATCTATAATGTAACAAAATGTTATTCCAAAACAAATCGTTCAGTTCAAAGACTGATCTACAGAGAACCTCCCCAGCAAATAGATCATTCCAAAAAAATCAATTATCGTGAAAGGCATAAAACATTTTAACGACAGAAACGTTTGGTCACTGCTGCAAGAACATCCAGATGCTGTGCCTCTGATGTTCCTCAGACACTCAGGCCTCATCCACACTACTGGGTTTTAGTTTAGAAACGGAGAATTTAAACAAATACGATCTCCGTCCACACCAGCGTTTTAGTTGCGTATTAGAATTGATCTCCGTCCACATTAAAACGGCTGTAAGCGCGGATCACGTGACCATTCACCTACACTGGGCATGCGCGTGCCGGTGTAAACAGGAATTAGATTGACTATTCCTCAGATTTCGCTGAGGTTGATAAGTGCCGATCTGGACATTCGAAAGTTTTCGCACCATTCCTCAGGAACCACAACTTCATTGATAAAATGATCCAACCATGCGCTGGTTCTTCCCGGCTTAACCCAAAACCGACGCTTCATGTACGGTCGATATCGCCACTGCACACGGGAACTGTCACAGATCGACAGTAACACCTCATTGTAGTACACGAGATCCAGGGGGTGGAGTTTGATCCAGATCTAAGGGGTGGAGATGGGTAGGATTAGGGGTGGGTTTAGGGATCAGGGGCGGAGATGGGTAGGATTAGGGGTGGGTTTAGGGATCAGGGGCGGAGATGGGTAGGTTTAGGTATATGTAAGGTGGGAGGAGTTGGATCTGGATCCAGCTCCTCCCCCTGGATTTCGTGTTTTGCAGTGAGGACCATCTCCAGATCGCTGGAATAATAGCTTGCCTCCGGCGCATGTAGGCAGTTATAGCATTGTAAAATGCAGAATTTATTGCACTAACGTAACTGGTATTGGACAGGATTACATTAAAATATTTTGGTTTGAATCTATAATTTGCCATTCTTCTGTTTAATCTTAATTAAATAAAGCCTATCCTGGATTCAGGCAGGGCCGGCGCTAGCCATTTGGATGCCCTAAGCACAAATGCTTGGTGGTGCCCCCCCCCACTCCCCCCCACTCCCCCCCACTCCCCCCACCCCCATACAAATATTTGCATACAAAAATATTGCACACATTAGTCTTTTATATAGGCCTATGTGTCACTGGAACATTTAAAATTCAAAACTCTATTTTACCTTTAAAAGAGGTCTGATGAGGCACAATATAATAATTCTGTACATAATCTGTAGGGCTAGGAAAAGATTAATCGCGATTAATCGCATCCAAAATTAAAAGTTTGTGTCTACTTGAATGATATATGTGTGTGTACTGTGTATAATTATTTTGTATATATAAATACACATTTGCATGTATGTATTTAAGAAATATTTGTTATTTATACATAAAATATTTAAATGTATAATATAATATAAATTATATATAAATATATACAGTATATACATGCAAATATTTCTTAAATATATACGTGCATATGTGTGTGTATTTATATATACAAAATAATTATACACAGTACACACACATATATCATGTAGACACAAACTTTTATTTTGGATGCGATTAATCTTTTCCCAGCCCTAATAATTTGACAACTCTGTGAATATGAAAATATACAAACACTGAGATTGTGGGGTTTTTTTTCTAATTGCAGTTTCACCAACAGTGTCGCCCTTGGGCCTTGGCCTATGAACCTCTTGAAAATGACCGCATTATCCGCATAGAACAACAACGAAAAAACGTATCTAAGCGGTCTTCCTTTTCTTCTCAAACAAACTAACTGCATCTTAAACAGCCAAAGTTTCAAAATTTCCCGGGGGAGAAACCCCCGGCCCGGACCCCCGTTAAAATAAAAGATTCAACATGCAGGGCTAAAAAAAGCCTGCCCCGGATCAATGCACTACTAGCGACGCCCCCCTGGACATGCATACACGACGCAAGGGCGCCCACGCTACAAAACTAACATATTTATTTAAAACATTGTCTTACCTGCAAGCGACGCGCGAGTATCATCCCGCTGTCTCTTCTTTTTCCTTTTTTCCGCCCCCGACTCTTGGTGCCTTTTCGAGGCCATGTCTGAGGTCGGTGTCTGCCAAATTTGACATTGATTGAGGCATAATCGAACAGACCACTGGGAGGTGGGGAAGGGGGGGGGGCACCAGAGGGAGACTGGCACAGGAGATTCACCTTTTTCTCGACTAATTTGGTCTAGGCCTATATTACTTTTGTATTGCTTTTGTATATTATGCTTTAGACATATTTTATTTGTTATTTATACTAGTAGCTTATTGTGATGATTTTTCACGACCCAGATTTTTTGGTGCCCCCCCAAGCACTTGGTGCCCTACGCGCAGTGCGTGATGTGCGTGTGCGGAGCGCCGGCCCTGGATTCAGGAACAACTTGTGAAGTTCTGGGTCGGATGGGAGCTTCCCTCATGTGACATGAAGGTTGAAGTGGTCCGTGTTAATCATCCAAGATCATCAACATGTTTCAAACCCTACGTTTACCTGGTCACTACAGTACATTTAATGAGTTTTTTATGGATCTGGAGGCTTGTATTGCAACATGTGACACTGGATTTGGGTTAGTGTAAAGGTCTGGTTGAATTGGCATAAATTTGCTTCTTAGCCAAACGTTCATAATGTACCAGATTGAATTAAAATATTGTTCTACAGAGAACACATCACCACCTGATAATCGACAGTTCAGAAACCATTAGTATTGTTGAATGGCATACATGGTAAAATATATTCCCCTAATCCAGCTGCTTTCCGAGTTTAACATTCTTGTCAGTATTATGATGTCATTGAAGTGATTCACATCTCACAAGTTGGCATAAGTTACATCTATAATGTACCAAAATGCTATTCAAAAACAAATCGTTCAGTTCAAAGACTGATCTACAGAGAACCTCACCTGAAAACAGATCATTAAAAAAAAAATCAATTATCGTGAATGGCATAAAAAACCTGTGATTCTATGTCAATGTTATGATGTATGGGTGTCATTATGTAGAAAAGCTACGACTAAAAAAATATAAAATAAAAAAAAACATTCAAAGACTTTTCAAAGATAAATTTGTTTTAATTAACACTGTATTAAACACTTCAGCAAAAAGAGGACAATGGCGGCGGGCAGGACTGGTGTGTTGCCAGCAGCTCTCATCTATGCATTCATCATAAACTTTTAAGACTTTAATGGCGCTGGATATTTGCACAAACGGAATTCCCTGACACAATTGACCCTTCGCTAAGCCATGCCCGAAAACCGCCACTGGCCAATCGTGTCTTAGCAACCGTAACTAGGCGCGGGAGGTCTGGCAAGTTTTCGAGGGAAACATGCCGAAGCATTGTGCGTATGGATTGTGCAAATCTGATACCCAGTATCCTAAAAGTTTGGACGGGGAGAGGAATTTTTTTCCTTCCCGAAAATCTAAAAGCCAAGGTGAGAAATGATGTGCGTGGATCAAGCAGTGTGGGAGACCCCATTTACAACTACATGTCCACAGGATTAACAAAAACACATATTGCTTGGAAGTTGGACATAATTACGGTTCTTTGTTCATAATGCACAAGTTTTAACGTAAAATAAGACTTTTAAAGACAAGAGGGAGGCTCACTGACATACTTTAAAATATATTTCAGCATTTTGTTAATCGACGGTTACCTGACGGTAGTAACCCCTGACTGAGTAACTTTAACCCAATCCGATCGCGGCTCTCCCGGTGTTAGTGTTATTCCACAAGATTTATGGATAAACTGTTTGATTTATAATTATTAGATTAGTTTCACATTTCACTTACCCTGCTGTGCACGAACATAGCTCTTCCTCGATTTGTGTGTTTCCCATGTGAATGGTCAGCATATGAGGCGCTGCTGCTGCGACTATAGGCTTTATCTTCAATTTTTATGAAATTATTCTCTAATCGGTTGCGTATTATGTCGTGGATATATCCCTCGAATGCATACTGCAGTCCCTTTTGTCTTGCTCTCTCAGATATTTCACGTTCGCCAAAAATTACTAATTATCTCATTGGGAATGTCCGACACCGGTGCATACACACTGTAATATATGTGCTAGACGCGAAAGCTTGACAGGCGTAGAAACAGTAACTAAGGAGGGCGGGGCTTAGCGAAGGGTCAATTATCCGGCCCAAAAACACTTCGGACTTGGTCAAAGTGTTTTGCTCAGCACTTTCATCCAGCCCGGTATGGAAATCAGGGCAACCAACAAACAATATCATATCAGGGCAGATCGCCAAAGAGGGGAATTACTTATTATCGCATTTAGCATGCTTTTAGCGGGGGACATTCATCAATGTCCGGGCCCATTGTCTAGCCCTAAACTTGAAGCAAAATCTCCCACGATGTTCAAATCCATCACGGTGAGCGACTACCCTGCACTACAGGTACATACAAACATCATCAATACTGCAAATCCGGACACTGATTATCCACCTGCTTTTCGAGTGCCTTGGAGTCCATGTCGGCCGCAGACGCCGCTGGACTGAGACCCGGCGGCCGGCCTGACGGGATCACCACTGCGATGGAGGGTGAGGGATGAGGGTGTAGTCCCTGGTGTCTGGATGCGGGGCAGTTGCGCTGACTTCTGGGGGCAAACAGCGGCAGTTCCACCATATGGCAAACTACAACTGCTCCAGAAGGATCCCTAGGGTGGCACCCACTAAGGTGAAAATGACTGTTCCTCAGTCCTTAAACAATACACAGTTGATCTCGAAATTACGAGCATCATAACTTCCAGACAACAAAATAACTCTGGTGACCGGTCAGGCAATGTTAAGCGCTGGCCAACCAATAACTCTTCCGGAGTTTCTACTGGCTGCTTAAATAAAATCAAACCTTGCCTTGTCTCTGTAGACAGTAATAAAACTCAGCATAACCTGTATCGGAAAATCACAGGTCTAAACCCAGCAATTAAGAAATTACAAAAACTGAACTTTTTTCAAACTGTTAACAACGCCAGAGTAATGTGGGACCCTAAAGCAAAACCCAAGGGTCTGCTAGGGGGAAACCTGATTATTCGCAGTATTATTCCAAAAAGTGATCAAATTAAACATCTTCTTGCTGATTCTAACTTAGACTTTTTGTGCTTGTCAGAGACATGGCTCCATAAAAACTCCCCTTCTGCTGCTTTACATATTCCTGGCTATAATGCCATCAGGAAAGATAAAGGTGAGGGTAGATGTGGGGGGTTGCTGCTTTATATTAAAGATCACATATCGTGTAAAGAGATTCAATACTCTGTTGAGAATGATCTAGAATGTATCTGCCTAGATGTTACACTATCACCACAAATGTCCTTCATTTTCATTGGAGTCTATAGACCACCCTCTGCAAAATCTGTGTATCTTGAGAAATTAAATGTTAGGCTTAGGGAATGCAGTTCAAACAAGGAAATAATTATGATGGGTGATTTTAATATTAATTAGGAAGACAAGTCGTAAAAAGGCACTAAAACAAATTACAAATAAATTTGATCTGACACTGCTAGTTAAAGGACCTACTAGGATAACCTCCTCATCTAAAACCCAAATTGACCTGATATTTAGTAACAAACCTGAGAGAGTAACCAAATCCTTCAACAAGGTCACAGGTCTGTCTGATCACAACTTAATCCTTATAGCCAGAAAACTAAAAACCGGTCCAAATTTTCCACTAATACA
Source organism: Gila orcuttii (assembly GCA_026230005.1). Classification (NCBI taxonomy): domain Eukaryota; kingdom Metazoa; phylum Chordata; class Actinopteri; order Cypriniformes; family Leuciscidae; genus Gila; species Gila orcuttii. The sequence goes on along the minus strand of JAPDVR010000001.1, from coordinate 2,168,819 downwards.
AAGGCCTGCCAATTTAGAATACCTAAGAGTGATATATGTGAATATGAAAATGCTATCAAGAACATTAATTGGAATGAACTACTACTTGGTACAAATGTGGATGCTGACACGTACATGTTCTTATCCACAATTCAAAATATAACAAAACAATTTTTAAAGAAAAATAAATCTAAAGGTGACAATAAATATACTTGTAACGATCACCAGCTGGTGTGCCCCTGAGAGTCACCAGAGGGCACTCCACACCAGACTGATCACTTCACAAAACTACAATTCCCATAATGCTTCATACCTGGGACTGATTGCACACTCACCTGCATCTCATTCAGACACTCCATATAAACCACACTCAAACAGAAAACCACTGCAAAGTATTGCATTGCCACGGCCTGTAATCACTGAGCGTTTTTCCTATCTTGCTGATCTGTTTGCTGACCTTGGACTTATCTCACTACTGCCTGTTTGCTGCCTGTCTTGACTTGGATTGCCCTGGATTATTGTTTCTTGCTGCCTGCCCTGATCTTCTGCCTGTTACCTGACTACTCTCTGTGCTTGCTTCTGAATTCCCTGTTTTGCTGTTTCCTGACCCCTGCCTGTTTGACGTTTCTTCAATAAAGCTGCATATGGATCCTACTGAGTCTTCCAGTTCGTAACAATACTCTTCACTGGATTCATGGTGACATAAGGAGACTAATGAAGGAGAGAGACCAGGCACTGCGAACAGTTCTTAAAACTGTTACCGACTGACAGACATATGTTCTCCACTTTAAGAAACAGGGTAATAAAGGACATCCGAGTAGCTAAAGCAAACTTCTTCGTTAGTCTGATAGGTGACGCTAAGGGAAATCACAAACAAATCTGCGACTCCATAAAAAAGCTAACTGGGAAATGGCATAATAATACAACAAAGCAGCTGGTGATTAAAGACAAAGGCTCTCTGGTTAAAGAGGCAACAGAAACGGCTACTCTCCTCAACTCCTATTTTGTGAATTCTGTTAAGATGACAGTACACATAAATCTAACTGAAACTCTCAGTCCTTCACCAATTGATATCTCTCAACCTGTCCTATCTTTGATGGACGTATCTGAATTGAAAGTTAACACAATTCTGAACTCTCTTAAACATTAGAAATCAAAAGATATATGTGGATTAGATAATCTCTTCCTTAAACGGCACGCAGGTTCGTTCACTGAACCAATAACAAAGATAAGATAATGCCTCTTTTAAAGAAGAGAAGTTTCCAAAGGATTGGAAAATAGCCATTGTTGTTCCAATTCATAAATCAGGAGACCAGACTGATGTGAGCAATTATAGACCTATTAACATTTTACCTGTCATATTAAAAATTGCAGAGAAATGTGTTGCTGAACAGCTGACCACACATCTAAATAGTAGCCCTTATACACTGCACCCAATGCAATTTGGTTTTCGAGCTAACCATTCAACTGAGACAGCAAACTGTTTCCTTATAGAAAACACCAAGCTAAAAATTAATAAAGGAGGTGTTGTCGGGGCCTTATTTTTAGACTTAAAGAAAGCATTTGATACAGTCAACCATCAAATACTTATCTGTAAACTAGCAATTTTTAATTTCTCCTCTAATGTGATGAAGTCTTATCTTGAGGGCAGAATTCAGTGTGTAAGGGTGGGTAGTGAAACATCATCCTTCCTGGGCCCTCTCCTGTTCAGCTTATATATAAATTAATTACCATCGGTCTGCACAGGGTGTGAAGTTCAGATGTATGCAGACGATACTGTAATTTATGTCCATGCAAGAACCAAAGAACAAGCCGCTTCTAAACTCAGTGTAGCAATGATTAATGTAAACAAATGGCTTAATGAATCACACCTGTTTCTTAATGTTAAGAAGACTGTTTGCATGTTTTTTACAAAAACACACTCTGCAACTGACTGTGATCCTAAAGTATGTGTCTGGAGAGATCCTCCAAGTAGTCTCTCATGTTAAATATCTCGGCATTATCCTTGACTCCACCCTGTCCTTCAAAAAACAAGTGAAGAAAGTAATGAAAATAACTAAATACAACCTGGCCAATTTTAGGTAAGAAGCCTAATTTTAGGTTTATTCTAAGATAAGAAATTGCCAAACAACCGCAACAGCAAAATTATATATGAATGCAATTATCATCCCCCACTTAACATATTGTATGACAAGTTGGACTCAAGCAAGATGTACAACACTGAAACCCATTCTTTCTTTGTACAAGCAGACTCACAAAGTGTTAGATAGAAAACCCAATACTTACCACCACTGTAACATTTTGGGAAAATATGAAATCCTTAGTTGGGAAAATTTTATGAAATACAGTGACATCTGTCTGGTATTTAAGATTCTAAATGGAAAAGCTCCCCCTCCGCTTGGTACTTTTATTAAGCAGAAAAATTACACCAACAGAACTACTAGATCAGCTCAAAGAAGGGACTGTGTAATCCCTTTTAGGTCTAGTTCCTTCAGCCAATCATATTTTTCTGTTAAGCCTGGTTCACACGGGACGATTTTAAAATTGTCGGCCGATTTTCCAAACCTGAGAGATTCTAACAGTTTTGGTCGTACCGTGTGTGGTGCGCAGCCACACGGCAAAATCAACACACGAACCGATTTGATTCCCGAGCATTCCCAGGTCAGACGGAAAATCTCGCAAAATCCCTCGAGATCAAACGTGACTTCAGAGTAAAGAATCATGGTGGACAAAGAGGATGCAGTGGCGATAGTTTGTAGTTTGTTTTTAACTGAATCCATCTCCGACGTCCACCGGACTTTCTGGTGCGCCATGCCGCCGGCTGTTTTGATTTTGTTTCCCGGTGCTTCCTCTGCGCCTCGTCACCTCGCTTTCTGATTGGCTACACGCCACAGTCCACAGGCTGCGTGCTCGTTTGTCCCCGGGGGACACCACACACGAGGAGAAATCGGGCCAAAATAATCCAACATGTTGGATATCCCCGATTTGAGATCGGAGCGGTCCCGACGTCCTTCCGAGCAGACGAGAGCACTCTTAACACACCACACACGGCAGGAATATCTGATCAGATTATTTTACGATAATCGGAGCATCCTTTTAAGATTGTCGGAAGAGGTAAATCGGGGCTAAAATCGGCCTAATTATCCTGCCGTGTGAACCAGGCTTTAGAGCTTCTCAATTATGGAACACCATACCAACTGAAATAAGAATCTGTAACACCTACCATACTTTCACACAAAGTCTTAAGGCCTGGCTATTGAAAAGTCAAACATGTGAACATTTCTAAACTAAATTGCACATTTTATTTCTGCCCGTTGCTAGGCGGCCAGCTTTGCACAGCTCGGTAAGACCAACATAATGATGTATTTTATTTTATGTATACTGCTTATTAGTGTCCTGCATGTTTGCATGTAACAAAAGCAAACTGTGTGTTGTTGCTTTGAGTTATTTGCATGGCTGGCTGGGTCTAAATGGTGTCTGCAGTAACTGTACTGATGTTTTAATGTTTCTGGGTGTTTCGTGTGCTTTTATGTCGTGAAAATTGTTGTTTTATTTGTTATTTTTATAGTGTCTTGACGTACTTTCTGTATATTGTGTATTTTATCATTTTCAAGGTTTCAAAACATCTTGCCGAAGGACTGCAGTTGAAAATTACCCAGCAGGCTAACACTGGCACATTTACAGTGATGTTGATTGATGTGTGCTGTCCTTATAAATAAATAAGAAATAAGAAATTCAGACATTACACAAATGTCAAATACTTACAACTTTGCTGACTACCAGAGTTTTTCTGGAACTGTAATTCTTTACATATACACATTGAAATGTTGTTGCACATACTGTACAACTGAAATATAAATATCATGGCCAAAACAGTGATGGCCCCATTGGGTCCATTGCAACCCTGAGTTCCCCATATGCCTCTGCAGTTTCTGGTACCTGGATCCCAGATTCAGGCTCTTCAGTGAGGCCACTGATTTCCCAGTAAATCAAGGGAATGTTGATGTCCTATATGAATGAGACAAAAAAATATTAAATTTTGCTGTACATTTAGAAAATAATGCCTTCCCTTAAAGGCACACTATGCAGGAATTCCATTTTTGTCAAAAAGTGATCCCTAGAGTCGTTACTGCCGTAAATACCACTCACGCAGAGCGTCTCTGCACTCACGGCCTGATACGTCTGAAATGCACGCTAGTGTAGTGTCTTCCACAGGCCCTGTCCCAAATGGCATAGTTCATGTGGACTGTCACATAATAACCTAGAATACTGTCTAAAACTTGATGGCTGCTCTGTTAAGTCCTCTTCATAGGTTAGGAACCTGGGTGTACTCTTTGATACCAATCTTTCATTTGAAAGTCATGTGTCTAGTATCTGTAAAACCGTATTTTTTCATCTTAAAAATGTATCTAAATTACGTCATATCCTCTCAATGAAAAATGCAGAACAATTGGTTCATGCGTTCATGACATCAAGGCTAGATTATTGTAATGCCAGAACCAGGAAGTATGACCATATTAGCCCGGTTCTGTCAACACTGCATTGGCTCCCTATTAAACATCTTATACATTTTAAAATATTGCTGATTACTTACAAAGCACTAAATGGTTTAGCTCCCCTGTACTTGAGCGAGCTCTTAACGCATTATAGTCCTTCACGTCTATTGCGATCTCAAAATTCTGGCCAGTTGATAATATCTAGAATATCGAAATCGACTGCTGGCGGTAGATCCTTTTCCTATTTAGCACCAAAACTTTGGAACAGTCTTCCTAACATTGTCCAGGAGGCAGACACAGTCTGTCAGTTCAAATCTAGAATAAAAACACATCTCTTTGGCTTAGCATACACATAACACATTACAGACTTCTATACTGCCCTACAAAGGCAAAGCGCAGTAACTACACATTTGGTCAAAAATGAGTTAAGACTTCTAATGGGCTTTATGACACTATTTCTGTCTTGTGAAAAAATATCTGGGTTAAATTATGTCCCGTTTCGGAGAAACTAGTGTGTCAAAATTGCAGTAACTACAAAATCCAATCTAATACCAAGGCAAACCGCAGTAAGTGAAGTTACTGCGTTCTGGCTCATTACAGTAACTACAAAATCCAAGCTAATACCAAGGCAAACCGCAGTAAGTGAAATTACCGCGTTCTTTGGTTGTTTTCCCGGGTTTGACACTGCAGATACTGCAGTCTGGCTTGGTAACCACCTCCCGAAGGACATTGTAATACTGTTTGTCCCGATCGTAACACTCCTTCACACAGAACCAACAAGCCAGCCTAGAATAGCATGAGACAACCATGGCACAATCCCAAGGCAAAATTATGGTTGAACTCGCATTAAAACGCAAATATCCAGAGGGCAAGGAAGATAGCAAAGCACCTAGGAAGGCAAATTAAAACTTTATAATCATACTAGCAACCTAAGTTACCGGCTAGCCAGCTGCTAGCAATACGTTAGAAACACCTTACTATCGCTTATTTGCAAACCACGTTAGATCACGTGATTGAAATATCCATAAGAGTTCAGCCGGCACCTGTAGATGTAAGCGAGTGGTTGTGGCTGTATGTGGCTATGTGTCCTCTGAGATCCTTACTGTCCCAGAGTCAGTCACTCACTTGCTTGTTCAATTGTTTTAATCTTGTGAATTTTTGAGTACTGTTTTTAAAGCAACCTTGTTCTGTAATTAATTACTTTTTAATTAAAATGAAAATGTTAATGAAACCCAACATATCAATATTTATTTATTGTGTAAAAAAGTAATGATGCTTAGGGATTTCCATTACACGAGAGTAGATGTTAAAACTTCATGCTGATTTGTACTCGGCTTTCGCCATGATAAGCACCAACTAAGACGTAGCTTTACAGTAACCTATGCTTCTCCATCCATTTACGCTTCTTTCCATATGGTGATGTGAATCTCCTTCTGTCTAGTGTTAACACGCGTCAGCACACACAACGGCTGCAACCACAGTGCGGTCCCCCCATGACAACGGTCTGGATTGAGCTGAGTAGGGGACATCTCTAGGGTCTTCAAGTGGGCACCTTCCGTCCTCAGTGTTTCGTCAACTAGCCCACGACACCTCAAGAGGGCTCGACAGTGACTCTGGCGTCGCAGAGTCACCCCCCTCCGTCCCCCACTCAACTCAGCCCAGCTTACTGACCTTTACATCCCTCCTGCTGCTGAGGTTGCTCCTTCCTCGTAGTACACATGTGACATAACCACAATCTCTCACAATCTCTCCGCAACCCGACCATACGCGCCAACCCGTTTGACTAAGGCTGTCGAGCCCCACTGCCGACGTTAAAGCAGGTTCAGTGGCAACGGTTCCGTATGGCATACTACCGCAAAACACAATTTTATAATGAAGACAATTTCTTTAAAGTCAATTTCTTACTGAGTACATTCTCTTTGTGGTGAAAGGGGCATTGTGATAAAAGATTATTCTTAATCACGAGCCTTACTAGTGAGCAATTTCAACATTACAACTTGCAAAAATCAATAAAGCTATTAAAGCTATTTAAAAAAAAAGAAACATGTAAGAAACACAACAAGAAAGTTGGATGAACACATTGACTTTGTAGATACTGCACATTCCCTTTGCAATAGTGTTTTAGTTGTTTAAGGTCATCCAAAGGCAGAATGCAGTATCTGCATTTTAGGGTCAAAGGTCACATCAGTGGTCATGTTTTTATCTATATTAATGTGTAAAGCCTAAGAAGGCTTTACATAAATGCATTACCACTAATCTACCCATAACATGTTTGACTGGCTGGTATAAAAACTTTAAAGACCTTTTTCTTAGTTTCTTTGTTTGCGTAGTTACTGCACTTAGCCTTTGTTGGGCAGTATAATTCAATGTTAGGCTGCATAGTTTAGATCAGCCGGAACCGGGAACACTTCCCATAAATCCTGATGTACTTTGTACATCATAAGAAGGATGGTGTTTACGCTAATATTAGTCTCTCTGTTTATCCCAAGGTTTACCGCAGTCCGCCGGATCCAGGCTGTATCCGGATCTGATGAAGGACCTGCGCCTGGACACGACGACAACGCATCCCTGAAGTGTCAGCCTCATCAACACTGTGAAGGCCTCATGGACACCTCAACAAACTCGTCTCCATACCGGCATGACTCCGACCCCAACCAGATGAACTGGATAAATATTGTGAAAGTTCTGATCTAATCTGACTTCTGACCTATAATGCTGCCTGACTCATAATCATATACTGTTCATTCGTTGGCCAAAGGAGGACTGGCCCCCTGACTGAGCCTGGGTTTAGATCAACCATAAATTTCTTAAAGACAAACACACTTAAAATATTAAGAGGAATAAAATGGACTAAGAAACATGTAGACCAATTAAAACTCTATTATACATAAAATACTTGTACGAAATAGAGCAGTAAAACATGTCTCTTATGTGACAGCTTCACAACGGGAAAAAGTGAGTAATATCCACACTATGTCATTGCAGGTGTATTTTGTGAGTGTTATTGCAGTCTAACAGTTCTAAGATGTTATGTTTTCTTTCCAGAGTTACCACTACCGTATTATTGTTTCTGGTCTTTCATTATTTGCATTGTTCTTTATTATTGCACACAATAAGAGACAACAGATTGTACTTTTATATTTCCTTTATTTTGGGGGTGACCAATTTTCTGTGTGATCCAAAGATATATTGGCACTGTATTTTGTTTAGTTGTGGGTTTTCTGCCTTACGTACCTACAAGAAAGGAAGCAGAAACTCCTAACTAATTATAAGGAATAAAATACGAACCCAACTTATATTTGTTGGACCTGTGTCCTACGGCCACACTAGCTTTTCTACTTGATTACTCATAAAACAACCCTGACCAAAAGAAGTATAAATACACATGAGTTCATAATTAAACAAAAGAAAATAGACAAATGGCGATAGACGTGCTCTGCTGTTTAGCATTTGCCCAGTAAATAACTAACAGGAATGAATAAAAGCTTGAACAGTGTGTTCACAGTTTCTTTTCAAAGGCAAGTCTGGCAACTCTTCCGTTCTTTCTTCTGGAAGACATTCCCATCGGATTGGGTTCTCCATGAAAGTTGAGCTCCTCCTGACACTCCCTTCTCCTTCAGGATCTGCTCCATCTGAAGAACACAAACAGATTTTTAAATGATATTTCTGCTGTCTATTCCCAGTGGAATTACAAGAGGACTCACCTTCGCTAAAATCTCTTTCTTCACTTCCGGGTCGTTCAGATCTTGACCTGATTTCACCTCCAGTCTCACGATCTGTCTCTTCTTCTCTGTGGGACGAACACACTGATGAAGTCATGAACGATTTACGATCAAGCATAATCTGAGAACGATGATGAACAAGTTTTATGGTTTTTGTTTTGGATCATTAGGAATTTGTCATTATATCTGATTCTAAACATCCACAATTGTGTTTGATGCTCAATATTTATCAGTTGCTGAACACATTTTCAGCTAATTGAGGAAAAAAAATAACTTTACTAATTTTTTACATTAAGATAAACAACTTTCCATTATGTCCATTACGTCCATCGCAACGATCATTAGTTATTAACTTAGGAGCCGCTAACACGACACAGTTCTAACAGAAAACCTTTAATGCGATCCGGTTGCTCATTTGCATAAAACAGTGCCTGGTGGATCTGCAAAAAAAATGTATCGCTTCCACGTAGCCACGTAAATCGTAATTATCCTGACAACGTTTTGTCAGTACAGAGGTAAAGGGAAGGAGGCCTTCACAAGGGAGAGACTAGTGACACTTCAGGACTGTGTTGTCGTCGTGTCCAGGCGCAGTTCCTTCATCAGATCCGATACGGCCTGGATCCGGTGGACTGCGGTAAACCTCGGGATAAACAGAGAGACTAATATTATGATGTACCAAGTACATCAGGTTTTATGGGAAGTGTTCCCGGTTCCGGCTGATCTAATGTGTCTTACATGCGTTTTGAGAGGCACACTAGCACACACATGCTAGGTCTCTCGCTCTCTCCCTCTCAATGTTCTTCCTTAAAATACAGGGTGCATACGTCAGGACACCCCTATGTTAAATTCCCATAGAGGCAGGCAGATTTTTTTTTTTTTAAAGGCCAGTTATTTCATGGATCTGGGATAAAATGCATCCTGATAAAGTTTCCTTGGCCTTTGGAATTAAAATATCCCACATCATCACATTCCCTTCACCATACCTAGAGATTGGCATGGTTTTATTTCAGTTAGCCTAATAGCTGGTTTTATTTGCATTGAGAGATGATCTTATGGAAAGTGCCTCATGCCAATCTCTAGGTATGGTGAAAAGAATGTGATGATGTGGGATATTTTAATCCCAAAGGCCAATAACAAGCCTCAGGCCCAGACGGCATCTCATCTGCTTGTTTAAAAGCCTGCGCTGACCAACTGGCCCCGGTCTTCACGCAGATCTTCAATAGATCATTGGAGCAGTGTGAAGTTCCCTGCTGCTTCAAACGCTCCACTATCATTCCTGTCCCCAAAAAACCCAAAATCACTGGACTTAATGACTACAGACCTGTCGCTCTCACGTCTGTGGTCATGAAGTCGTTTGAAAGACTGGTGCTGGCCCACCTGAAGGACATCACTGGACCCCTGCTGGATCCCTTTCAGTTTGCTTACAGAGCAAACAGGTCTGTGGATGATGCAGTCAACATGGGATTGCATTATATCCTGCAAAATCTCGACAGACCAGGGACTTATGCAAGGATCCTCTTTGTGGACTTCAGTTCGGCCTTCAATACCATCATGCCTGGTCTTCTCACAGCCAAACTGACCCACCTCCATACCATCCTCGATCTGTCAGTGGATCACCAGCTTCCTGACGGACCGGCAGCAGCGAGTGAGACAAGGGAAACACACATCCAGGACTCTCACCACCAGCACTGGCGCCCCTCAAGGGTGCGTTCTCTCCCCACTGCTCTTCTCCCTGTACACTAATGACTGCACTTCTAAAGACCCCTCTGTCAAGCTCCTGAAATTTGCCGACGACACCACTGTCATCGGTCTCATCTGAAACGGTGACTGGTCTGCTTACAGACTGGAGGTTGAACAGCTGGCTGTCTGGTGCAGTTATAACAACCTTGAGCTGAATACGCTCAAAACAGTGGAGATGATCGTGGACTTCAGGAGGAACAGCCCAGCACTCCCCCCACTCACCATCATGAACAGCATTGTGGAAGCAGTGGAGTCATTCAGGTTCCTGGGCACTTCCATCTCTCAGGACCTGAAGTGGGACAATCATATTGACTCCACTGTGAAAAAGGTCCAGCAGAGACTGTACTTCCTTCGCCAGCTGAGGAAGTTCAACTTGCCACAGGAGCTGCTGATTCAGTTCTACTCAGCCGTCATTGAGTCTGTCTTATGGACTTCCATCACTGTCTGGATTGGTTCAGCTACCAAATCAGACATCAGGAGACTACAACGGACAGTCCGGACTGCGGAGAGGATCATTGGTGCCCCCCTGCCAACCCTCCAGGACCTGTACTCTTCCAGAGTGAGGAAGAGAGCAGGTAAAATCATCACAGACTCCACTCACCCTGGACACCTCCTGTTTGAACTGTTACCGTCAAGACGGCGACTCAGATCACTGGCCACAAGAACATCTCGGCATAGGAACAGTTTCTTCCCACAGGCCATTTCTCTCCTGAACAGTTAACACTCCTCCCAAGGCATATGCCTTAAGTGCAATACTCCCACTGTTTAGTGCAATACCCTACAACTCAGGTGGTACTTATATGTAGATTTATTTATTTATAATATTCAAAACACTGTAAATATGTTCATAATCTGTAAATCTGGAAATGTCTATTCTGACTAAACCCAACTGTGATACTTTTATTCTCATATATTTATATTTTTATTTTTTTATTCTTATAATTTGTAGTATTATGTTTCTTGTTGTATTTGTATTTGTATATGTCCACTGGAAGCCTCAGTACCAAAAACAAATTCCTTGTGTGTGCAAGCACACTTGGCAATAAAGCTCTTTCTGATTCTGATTCTGATTCAAGGGAACTTTATCAGGATGCATAGTATCCTGGATCCATGAAATAACTGGCCTTTAAAAATAAAAATCTGCCTGCCTCTATGGGAATTTAACATAGGGGTGTCCTGACTCATGCACCCTGTATTTTAAGGGAGAACATTTATTTATTTATGATACATTATTCATACACAAAGAAAATTGGTGTCCTTAAAGGTTGGATTTTTCCTCATTTTTCTAATTAAGGCATTAAGATCAATTTCCAAAAGATGATTTTTTATTCCTCTTTTTAGGCAACTATAGCATGGGTGTCCTAACTTATTCACATCACTATATATGTAAACATCTTTTATGTAAAATACTTATTCAGGACAGCACTAAATACAAAATAACATGCATTTAGTATGATCCCTCTAACTTTAGCAGATTCTGCAAGGGGTATGTGAACTTTTGAGCATGGCTATAAAAAAAGTTCTAATGATTCTCAAACACTGACACAACCAACAGCTGTATGATTGATGATCACCTGACTCATATACTTCCAACTCGCACACTCGGAGGATGTTCATTCCAGGAAGCCGGACGTTTACGTACTGTCCATCCAGATCACCGCAGGAGTAGGTGACGCTGCTGGTTGCTGGATCAACTGAGATCACGGCACATCTGCAGGATCACACATGGAAATTCAACCAGTCTTTTACTTTACATGATACATTAACGAAAACTAACTATAATATATAAAAATAGCATGTAGGCCCTTTCTTTAGGAAATCAAAGGGTTTAATTAAATGATTATGAGAGATAAACCTCTTCACTGTCAGTCAAGTGACATTTCCAACTTAAATTGTTATAAATCTTGAATACTTTAAAGCACAGACTTAAGTTTGGTCTCTTTTTAAAGAGGACACTTAACAGATTATTATACACAGCAAAATCTCCAGAGTTAAAATAACTCTGTTCAGAGTACATATGGTCCCACTATACAGAGTGTTGAAGTAACTTTAAATCATTGTTAAAGTTAATGAGATAATTATGTGATTAATTAAGTGATGATTGAGCTTTAGTGATGAACACCTGCTGTTAACAAGCGGAATCACTGTAAGAAAGAGAAACAACAGAACTACGTTCTAAAGAGCCGCTGTCCTGCAGAGTTTAGCTCCAACCCTGAAAAAACCCTTCCCTCCCTGTAGTCTTAGTAATCCTGAAGACATCGATTAGCTTTTTCAGGTGTGTTTGATTAGGGTTGGAGCTAAATTCTGCAGAACAGCGGCTCTCTAGGACCGAACTTGCCTATATTAGTAGACTTGCAGGGTGCCATCACATGCAGTCTTTCCATTACTTTGGTTTGATTTGTTCATTGCAGTCGGTCAGTCAGTCAGTCACCTTCATTTATACAGGGCTTTTAACAATATGGACTGTTTCAAAGCAGCTTTACAGTGATAATAGGAGATTACAGTAACAGAGATTGTTTTGGCTTTACAGCAGCTCTAGAATAAAGTTATTGTCCAGCTAAAGTTAGTTTTGATTGATTCACTTCCGTCGCAACGATCGTTATTTATTAACTTAGGGGCCGCTAACACGACACTGTTTTTAGAAAATTCTTTAATGCGATCCGGCCGCTCATTTGCATAAAACAGTGCCTGGTGACTCTGAGAATTTTTTTATCGCTTCCACGTAGCCACGTGAATCGGAATTACCCCGACAGATGCGCTTACAGAGGTAAAGGGAAGGAGGCCTTCACAAGGGAGAGACATTGCACACAGCTGAAAGTCTGTACATTTTGCCAATAAACCTGACTTGCAATGGGGGTTGAATAATTTTGATTTTGAACTGTACCCTGGCAAGTGGATAACCTCAACTTTCTGTTTATGTGTATTTATATATATATATATATATATATATATATATATATATATATATATATATACAGCAGCACGACTCTACATATATATACAAGCGGCACGACTCTTTAAAATCATGATCTCGATTCAAACACAAACGAGATCTTATTCCTAAATGATAGATAGATAGATAGATAGATAGATAGATAGATAGATAGATAGATAGATAGATAGATAGATAGATAGATAGATAGATAGATAGATAGCCCTAGGCTAAGCGATTATTTTTCGGCCCACACTATTGTTATTATTATTATTATCAGTAGCGGTAGGTTGGCCTATTATCATTACTAGGGGCTATTGTTATAATTGGCAGTAGCACCAGACTTCTAATGTGAGCTTGCAGGCATTATTATTATTATTATTATTATTATTATTATTATTATTATGGTTGTAAGCACAGGTGAGACCACCTGCAAGGCATTTCTGCCTGACGCACTTCCCCCAGTGCCTTTTGGTCCGGCTGCAGGGTCGTCAGCCGGGAGCCACCCTTCACTGATGTTTCGCTCCTTTAATAATTTTTATTATTATTAGTATGAGTAGTAGTCGGCCTATTATCATTACTAGGGTATTGCTATATAATTATATTAAGTTACATGCTTTATTGTTGTTGTTATTATTATTATTATTATTATTATTATTATTATCATCAGTAGGCCTATTATCATTACTAGGCTATTGCTATAATTGGGAATTGGCACCAGACCTCTGATATGAATTTATGCTTTATTATTGTTATTATTACTAGGCCTAATAGTACGTATCATCTGCATTTTTTACAGAAGCCTGCAAGCTTAGGCGAAGTTAATGTGAGACCTGAGCCTGCTTTGCCTTGCAAAGATCCTTAATTCTTGGCGCAATGTCTGATAAACATAGCCTCAAATCATCCTCGATTTGTGCACGATTGCGGTATTTCGTTTTGAGTGCAGTCATTTTTGAGAATCCTGCCTCACACAAATATGTCGACGCGAAAGGGAGGGTTCATTTGCAACCTGGACGCGGAGTGGTGTGTGTCTCCTCTCTGCTCTGACTGCTGCGCGAGGCTCCTGAGAGACCGTCTGTGAGTGCTTTTGGGCGGGGGAGGGGCTCACGGCAGCACCCGCTCCTCGTTGAGCACAGTAACTGCTGAGTGATACATGCTTTCGAGTCTCCAAACACTAAAAATGTCTCCAGGAGGATGATTTGTTTGTGTATTATAATAGTCCAACAACTTACATTCAACATGGGGGGAAATGATAAATCGTGATAAATCATTCCATAAATCATGGCAATAGATGTCAGTCTCAGGAAAGCCCCTTATACTTGGGAATGGCATATACTATATATATATATATATATATATATATATATATATATATATATATATATAAATTAACTAAATTAATAACTTTTTCCACAACAAATTAAACATCACTGGACTTACGTAAACCTTGTGCCTCATTTAAAAAAAGTTACACATAGGTTCATAGAGGACAAAAATGTCCATGTCAAAAAACTGTCATAAAAATTTGAAGCATGGGAGCACAGACTTAAGTTTGGTATAATTTTAAAGACCCTTGGCAGATTATTGCTGAAGTTACAAAAAAAGAATAATTAATCCCCAAAAAGTTATATAGGTTTGTTATAAAAAATTAATTATAAACATTATTTTATATAAAATATATAAAACAAGTTGGACTCTAAAACGTCTAGAAAAGCAAAGTCATGAATATAAATAAGTTGTGTTCCAAATTTGAGGTTGATATCTCAAAAAATTAGCTTTCGGTAGGATTTTGTTTGGGTGCAGTAACAAATTTTCCCCATTGGCTGCCAGCAAAACGTCTCAGGTTACGTATGTAACCCTGGTTCCCTGAGAGGGAACGAGACGCTGCGTTGAGACGCGGTGGGAACGCTCTGCGTGATTGCGTCGTGAAGCACGTGTATAATCAGTCCAATGGAAGAGCGAGACGTCATAGGCGGTGACGTCATAGACCAGGAAGCTATAAAGCACACCAGAAAACAGACCGCGACAGCTTCTGAAAAAGCCTGAAGCAAGTCGATCAGGGCATGCAGGAAGTATGGCAGGAGAACGCAGCGTCTTGTTCCCTCTCAGGGATCCAGGGTTACATACGTAACCTGAGACGTTCCCTTTCAAGGGAACTCGAGCTGCGTTGAGACGCGGTGGGAACCCCATACCCACTACGCCATAAGACAAATGCCCGTTCTGTGTGAAGTCCTTGCGCACACTAGAAGCAAGCAACCTAGCCCCGGGAGTGGAGAGGTGTAGGTCATAATATCTGACAAATGTATGTGGTGAGGACCATCCTGCCGCCTTACAAATATCCTGAAGGGAAACACCCGAAATTAAAGCCTAGAGGCAGCCATACTCCTTGTAGAATGGGCCTGAACAGCCACAGGTGAACGCTGTCCGGCCGCTTCATAAGCAAGTGAGATAGCCTCAACTACCCACTTGCTCATTATCTGTTTAGATGCAGGGCAACCTATCTTAGGTTACCCCAAGCAGACAAATAATTGTTCTGATAAACGCCACTGAGCAGCTCTGTGGACATAAGCATCCAAAGCCCGGACAGGGCATAACAGATTTAAGATATTCCTGATCTGGGGTATTAAAGATGGAGGACAGAAGGCCTGGAGCACAAATGACCCGCACATTTAGTAGGGACCTAGAAATACAACCCGACCTGGGGTGAAGAAATACTACCACCAAACCAGGTGCAAATCCAAGTACGTTCAGGCCTCAGCCTCATGTACCATGTGGAAGACAAAATTAAGGATCTCTCCTCAGAG
Organism: Gila orcuttii; assembly: GCA_026230005.1. Taxonomy (NCBI): domain Eukaryota; kingdom Metazoa; phylum Chordata; class Actinopteri; order Cypriniformes; family Leuciscidae; genus Gila; species Gila orcuttii. The sequence goes on along the minus strand of JAPDVR010000001.1, from coordinate 2,153,146 downwards.
ATAACCCAGCAAAAAAACATTCATTACAGAAATCAAGTACTGTACCAACAGGGCAGAAACGAGATTCAGAAGGCGTTCTCTGCACCAGGCAAAGAACAGCATATTAGTCTTCTCGTGGAGGGAGCTCTAGACTGGAGTATGGTCTCCACGACCTCGGTCGAGAGACCTGAATCAATGAGCTGGGCCCCCTCAGAGGCCGAGCCCACAGTATCCACAACTCCAGAGCTCCCAGGAGCAAAGATATCGGGAAAAGAGTATAGGTGTAGCGGCAACCACACCTATTGCATTACATCCAGTCCAAGCGGAGCTGGATGCGTGAGGGAGAACCACAAGGGCAATGCATTGTACAAGCGATGCGAAAGGTCGACTTGTAGTTTGACCGAAGTTCTCCCTAAGAAGCTCCACCACCTCGGGGTGAAGTCTCCATTCCGCGGGCCACAGCCCCTGCCTCAACAGGATATCTGCTCTGATATACGAGACCATCAGTGTGTTGTCCGGAACCTTCGCCGACCAACCACTCATGATTGCCCCCGACTTGTGAGGGAAACATCCGTCGATAGCATTACGCGTCGACAAGAAGCCCCCAACACTGGGCCTGGGCGAGGAACCAAGGTTCTTCCACATGACCGAGGCACGAAGGCATAGCCGCGTGACCTTGATCATGCGAAAACGGATTTCCCCTCTGAGAAAACCCCTTGGTCCTGAGCCACCACTGCAGGGGTCTCAGGTACAGAAGGCCAAAAGTAACTACGCTGGACGCAACTACCATGAGCCCCAACAGTCTCAAAGACTGTTTGCAGTGAGTGACTGACCTAGTTTTACATTCTTTACGGCTGTGAGAATCGCAGCAATACGTGCAGGAGACGGACGTGCTTGCATTGTTGTCGAATCCCATAATACACCTAGAAAAGTGGTCCTCTGAGCTGGGAGGAGTACACTCTTTTTGGTGTTGAGCCGCAACCCCAACCTCCTTATGTGGGACAGAACGACATCTCGATGTTGAACTGCCAAAAGCTCGGACTGAGCTAAAATCAACCAATCGTCGATATAATTTAACACGTGAATGCCCTGGAATCTCAGAGGAGCCAGAGCTGCATCCACGCATATTGTAAAAGGTGCGGGGTGATAAGCAGAGCCGGACAGTAACGGAGTACATTTACTTGAGTACAGTACTTGAGTACAATTTTGAGGGATCTGTACTTTACTCGAGTATCATTTTTGGGGATTACTCATGACTTTACTCAAGTACATTTGAGAGGCAAATATTGTACTCTTTACTCCACTACATTTCTATCCATAACCGTGAGTACCCGTTACTTCTAAAAAAAAAAAAAAAAAGGAAAAAAAAAATCTCGGAAACCCTCAATTTGTTGTTTCCCTCTCAAACGTGATTGGATTGTGCAGGCGCCACTGATTGGGACAGCCTATCAGCAAATCACCTTCACCTTCAGCTCTGAATTGACGCCAAAGTAAACACCATGGTCAGATTTATGTGGGTTCAAATGTGGGTGCAAAAAATCCATTTAAAACTCTAGCAGAGGTTTGTCAGAGCGTTGCCATTGTGCATTGCCTTGTGGGCAAGTGAGAAATGTTTAATAAGGCAACATGGTAAAAAGATGAAAATGACTTGAATTAACTTTCAATTCCTTTTAGATTATCAAAGGTATTAGCATTAACATTTTTCATAACTCCATGTAGGACGTTTCTGTACATAAATGTATGCACAGTTCGCGTACCTACCCCGAAGTGATAAAATTTATAGGCAAAGACAAGTAGTTTTTTTAGGCATGGTTTGTAGGGAATTACAAACCTGCACACATATATTCGAACACACATAACTATAGAAAAAATTCTTAATGCGCATGTGAACGCCATCAGCGTTTATCACAGGTTCAGTTTAAAGTCTGTTTAGAGAGAACGGTGTCATCTTAGCGGCCCCTAATTTAATAACAAATGATCATTTCGACGGAAGTGAATCAATCAAAACTAACTTTAGCTGGAAAATAACATTATTCAAGAACCGTTATAAAACCAAACCAATCTCTGTTACCTTAAATTATGTTTTATTAACAAGGTTCAGGAGGAGCAGGTGCAGATGATTAACCCAATCAGCACAGGTGGAGATCAATCTGTAATCAACTCAGGGCAAGATAAATAACAGCATAACCCTCCTTTGATTCCTTGACAGTTTATCAGCATCCCACTTCCACCCCATCTCCTCACTTCTAGTTCCATCTCTAGTTCCATCTACTCTTACCAACGGGGGGAGTACTCTGGGTTCGGGCAGAAATTCCGAGCTCTGAGTTCTCCACCCGGACAGCACGCCAAATACGCATAACCCTCACCATAATAATTATATGTAGATGTGAACTCGTGAAACTATACGTTTATCTCTGAAAAGCTGCTTTGAAACAATCTACATTGTTAAAAGCGCTATATAAATGAAGATGACTTGACTTGACACTGTGGCAGTAGTAATGCAATATTTAGAAAATTTACTCTTGTACTCTTGATACTCAAGTACTTTTAAAAACAAGTACTTCAGTTCTTTTACTTAAGACATCTGACTGTAGTACTTTTACTTGTACTTGAGTAAAATTTAGCAAGGGGTATCTGTACTTTTACTCAAGTAACGAAGCTGTGTACTCTGTCCGCCTCTGGTGATAACCAAGGCCGAATGGAAGAACCCGATACTGGTATGCTCCGCCCCTTAGAGCAAACCTCAGGAACCTCCTGTGATGAGGATGGATAGATAAGTAAGCGTCCTTTAAGTCTATTGTGACAAACCAGTCCTCGGACTGAGTCTGTGACACAATCATATTTAGCGTAAGCATACTTTGAACTTAAGATTCTGAAACCTGCTGTTTAATTGACGCAGGTCTAGAGTAGGACGAAACCCCTCATCCTCTTTCGGAACAATGAAGTAATGGCAGTAAAACCCTGACTGTCTGCCGGGAGGAGGAACCCCTTCTACAGCTCCTTTTGCAGAAGTGTCAGTACTTCCTGCTCCATAACCAAAGCCTGCTTGGGGTCAACCACAGTGGGGAGGACCCTAGAAATCTGGGCGGACAAGAACCGAATTCTGAACCCTTTTCTATAGTGTGCAGGACCCACCGAGAAATATGTGGCAGTAGTTTCCACGCTGCCAGAAATTCTACTAGGGGAACCAGTCTCTCAAGACTGGACTCTAGTTCCAACGACCCTCCTCGGAGGATCATTTGAAAAAGCAGGCACCTCGGCACCCTGAAACAGCGAACCGGCAGGGAAACCGAACTGACTGCTCTACGACCCCCCTCGGAGGAATCGTTTGGGGACACTGACACCTTGGTGCCCTGAACGGCGAACCGACAGGAAAACCGAACTGGCAGCGCTGCGACCCTCCTCAGAGAGTCGCACCCCAGAGGGCGCCGAGGAGAAACGATTTCTCAAAACCATCCCTACCCCGGAGGGGACCACCCTTTAGAAGCCTGATAGCCTCGGCGTCAGGGCTTCCTATTTGTCCAAGCTTTTTTAGAGATAAAATAGTCCTCAGATCTTACATATCTCTAACTGGCTAGACTGCTCCCGCCACCCAAGTCCCCCTCGATTGTGGAGGAGCCCAAATGGCGATGCTCGTTTCGCACTCTGTGCTGCGAGGAGCTTAGTAGACTGAGACTGCTCCGCCCAGCAGTCTCAGGAACATTAGATTGGTGAGGAAGAAACCTCTGGAACGCCGCTGAATGGTTTATTTCTTAGTTTTTTTGAAAGCGGAGCGTCCAGAAGAACAGACATAATTTTATCTTATTTTTCTTTATTTTTACATCAGAAAAATATATATATATATATATATCACTCCGTGGCCACCAGCAGGAAAACAACCGAACTGGGCGTGCTGCGACCCTCCTCAGAGAGTCGCCACCCAGAGGACGCAGAGGAGAAACGATTTCTCGAAACCGTCCCTCCCCAGTATAGTTTATCTGTTTTTGCACGACGCAATTCTCGAATAGCGTCAGTGCTGACAACCTCACATTCATCCATGTCTTTATAATTTACCCACCAGCGCTGCCTAATAATTTTTTTATTTTTTTTTTATTTAAGATGGTTGGTGGGTAACGTCGGGGTTAAAAATGATGACGCCGACTCGGGAGAGAGAAAGCTAGCAAGCGTCTCTTTAACTCGAGGCACTGTCATACCATGATACTTAATACACATAGAATTAATATAGTTAGACGTTGGGCATTAAACACATAAAATAGAAACCGGCTTATTCCACGATCTCGACACCTCAGTGTGGTGTGGAGATAGGGAAAAAACGGCAGTCCCCGACGAGGAGGCTGAGATACAGAGTTTTTCTGTTTTTAGATACATTTCATCTAATAAACTCTTTTTATTTTCACTCTCGTAATGTTCAGCTGGCCAGAAAATATTTAACTAGCAACAGCACTAGATAAACCTCATTTTAAAGCTCCTCTTTATTCAACAGAGTTATGAGCTGACTTATTTATTCATTTATTGAAAACTCAAACATCTGCCTTTTTCTTAATATCTTTATTTGTTTTGTTCTTTTTTTCTAAACAAAACACTAACGATACCAATTCCTCGGAACTGGAAATCGCCAGCACTGGATCTGGCAGGTGAAAGCTGAGATAGGGCGGGGCCCGTCCCAACCCCCGCTGTCAGATCCGTTTGCGAACCCCAAAATGCGAGTCGCCGCCGTGCATCAGCAACAGCGGGACCCGCGCAGGGAGCGCGAACCGAACCGTTCTCCTCGAAGAACGCCCGGCGGGAGCGGAGCGTCCTCACGGACAGCTTCTCGCAATGCTCATAGTCAGCCCCCTCGAGAACTGACTGTGGCATGCTCCACTCCCAAATAGTAACAAAAAGCTGATGTGTGTGTCCCCACCCGTGATATAACGTGGGCAAGGAACAACACAAAAGCTGCTTGCTCTCTTTTGCCATAATATATATATATCTATTGCAACTTGACAGACACCAATAAATATGATAAGGACAGAATACACAGATCGCTTGCTGAAGGCACATCAGCTGTCGCGGTCTGTTTTCTGGTGTGCTTTATAGCGTCCTGGTCTATGACGTCACCGCCTATGACGTCTCGCTCTTCCATTGGACTGATTATACACGTGCTTGACGACGCAATCACGCATCGTTCCCACCGCGGCTCAACGCAGTTTGAGTTCCCTTGAAAGGGAACTCCACTGGTGCACACATCCAAACCAACACACCCACACAAATATCGTGGCATGATTAATCCAATTGGCTCTATAATATGCCAAAGAAGAAAATAGGAATAAAGTGAGTATTTGCTTTATAGGCCAAACCTGAAAAAATGGCACCATCTGGTAAAAAATGGTAAAAATTAAAATTGTGAAGCCTTGCCAACAGAATGAAAGCCTCTTATCAAATATTGCATAATTTTATAGTTAAATGGCCCTGGGATAAAAAATTGCGGTTTCAATGGGGCCATTTTTGTCCAAAAGGCGCTGAGAGGGATGTTTTTTTTTGTACCAAGTACAAAATAGATTTTTCAAAGGAAATGAGGGTGAAATAGTAAAATTACAATAAAAATACACACTTGTGCCAAAATTCATGCAGTTAGCATTAACACAGGCAAAGTGATAAAAAAAAAAACTGAAAAGGCCAAACATGTCCCTAAGGAGGCACAAGGGTTAACAATTTAATATATATAAATGTAACTTGACTTGACTTCGGGGTCTTGATTGTGGCATTTCTTTGTTGTTTAGAATCCAGTATTCCCATAATTATTTTACCTTTTATGAGTTTAATAAAGAACTCTATCTCGTATTCTGTCCAAACACACCGCGGAATCTACGTCATGTGACTGTAAACACAAAAAAGCTGTTTCCATTGCAGTTTCCATTGCAGTATTGCCTGAAAAAACACCTCATGTGAGTGTAAAAGCTTTTTAACGATATATAGGAGTGTTTGCGAAATTGACATGTTTTTATTGGGCATATTTTCAACTCGCAATTTCAATTTGTGCAATTTGAAGGGTAATGGAAACGCAGCTACTGATATCTATGGAAGCGAAAAAAATAGAGCAAATCACCTTTTGAAAATAACTTGGCACTTCAAATACTTGTATCGATTACATCGTTACACCAGTAGGTGGCAACAAGCAACTGTTAAAAAAATTATATTTCCATTTAATTCATTCCCCAGGTGGGTCCCCAGGAGTAAGTTTAAAGACTACATCACTCGCGACTGACCTGGGATTGTCGTTTCCGTTGTTCTGCAGAGAGTTTCCGAAGTGAATTTCAACATCTCTCCATCTATTAGTTTTAGAAAAGTATGTTTCTCTGTAAGTGACGACCACAATGTTCACTTGATACGAAGCCTGGAGATCCAGCCTCCACCACGGGCCTTCCTCAGAAAGGGTAAAGGCACAAGAACTAGAGAGTGTAGAGAAATCCTTCACACCGTCAATGGCGAGGTCCGCTGCCTTATCTGTCGTTGACTGAGCAACAGTTCCTCTTGGCGCCAGATTCTCTGGAAAAAGCAAATTTGATGTGGAGAGGAAATTTCATGAAAAATTATCATAAGATGCAAATGATGTGTAAGTGCACCTATAACCATAATTTGGGTACAATTTTGAAGACACGGCTAAATCTGACAAAACTAATTTGTAAAAACGATATAAAATGAATTAAACAATATTGTTGTTGTTGTTATAAAAGTACATAATATTTATTTAGGTACTATTGCAAGTCTGTGCATTTTAAAGCCCTAATTTTGGCCAAAACAAAGTGAAAGTTTCTCTACCTTGAGCGCCACCTGCATACTCCTGAACACAAAACAGCCCTGTGTGAAAAAATACTTTCTTAATGACAGATCAATATAAAAACAATCAGATGTAAAGAGGCAAATGAGCAACTTTAGATTTGTTTTGTAAAGCAGCAATGAATCATGCTCTGATGCACAAAACTCAAACAGAAATATTTGATGAATTTAAACTTGACTTTATTAATTATAAAAAAATAATAAGCACAGATAAATGTCTTTATAAAAATGTAGTTTATACAACTTGTATATCTTCAGTATCACTGCATTGTTTTGACTGTTAAAGGGGTCCTATCATGCTTTTTCACTTTTTCAACTTTAGTTAGTGTGTTGCTGTTTGATCTTAAAAAAAGATCTGCAATGTTACAAAGCTCAAGATCCACTCCAAAGGGAGATATTTTATTTAACAGAGTTCACTTTCCAAGAGATACAACGAACGACTCGTTTGGACTACAACAGGTTTTTCTTTCTGGATCTTATGAAGGTTACTAATGTAACTAATGTAAATATTCCCGGGACGAGGCCTGGTGGAGCTGCATTAGTGTAGACAGTGTTGTTTTCATCCCGTGTCCAAAACTCATTTATTTGACCTTCCTAAGGTTAATGAAAATTTATTTTAAACACTGTTCCTGAACATTATAACCCCAATGTTTATCTGTATGCTGCACATTTTACGGAGAACAGCTTCCATAACCCAGAGGTGGAAAGTAACTAATTACAAATTACAAATACTTTCGTTACAGTACTTAAGTACATTTTTCCATTTTTTCTACTTTCTTGAGTACAATTAAATTGTGGTACTTTTACTTTTACTTGAATTGAATAAAAAGAAAGGATTCAACTTTACTACTTTTCTTTTTCAAAAAAAGATTAATTTCTTTGATCGCACCTCTCACTTACCCTTCTTTGATTTTGCCTTTATTAAAAAAATTTACTTTTCAAAATTAGCAATAACACAAATCGCTCTTGGCAACAGGTATAGCTAGTATGTTTGCTTAGCATAGTGTCAAACACAACAATTTATGAGATTAATATATTTTGCTCCAAAATCCCTATACATGTCAGTCGAGTTTGAAATATCTTCTGTGGTCCCATGTTGCTGTGTGAATAATAATGTGTTTTTTGAACAATCAAACATGAAAGAATATTCTAGTACACCCAGAAAACAAAATCAAGACTTAGTAAAAGGGCATAATAGGACCGCTTTAAGTTCATTAACTATAACGATAACTATATCAGCGTCCACACCAGCGCATAATATCCTTCTGTTTATTCTAAGCGCATCAGTTCTGTGTCTGTCACTTTAAATGCTGGAGCTCATTAAAGCAGGATGGATTCTGATTGGCTGTCACTGTTTATATTATTCATCAGTTAGAAAAAATAGTTTCCAATGATATCATTCTTCTGTGCTGTTATCATTATAGTTGTGGTGTGGACTCTGCTATTCTTTTATATTGAAAACAATGTTTTTAATCTATTGTCTTTATCGTTTTGTCCTTGTTGTGAACAGGTCTTCTTTTACTGTTATTAATGACAGTCTTACGTTACCCAATAATTTCAGCCAGCACACGATGATCCCCATCATCTCACAGAGAAGTCCTTATATTGCTCTGTAATTTTGGGACAAAAGGCAAAGATGTGAAAAGTCACTACGCAGCATTGATTATGACAAAGATTGATTATGTCATGGAGCCTAGAGGAACATTACTGTAAAATCTCGGTAACACTTTATTTCGATAGTCCACTTTAGACATTCTACTAACTATAAGTAACTTTGCAGCTACATGTCAACTAACTGTCATTAGAGTATTAGTAGACTGTATGCTTAATATCTGCTAACACTTTATTTTGTTGGTCCCCCAACAGATAGTCTACTGACTATAAGTAACTAAGCAACTACAACTTATTCTTAGTCAACTTGTTCTCCTAACACCTAACCCTAACCTAACAGTCTACTGACAGTCTACTACAGCCTACTAATACTCTAATGACAGTTAGTTGACATGTAGTTGAAAAGTTACGTATAGTTAGTAGAATGTCTAAAGTGACTATCGAAATAAAGTGTAACCAAAATCTCAGTCTCAGTTTCCTGACAGACAGTAATGAGCGAGGGCCATCTGGAAGTGTTTTACATGTCAGTTAAGTCAAACATTTCATTGATTTTCATTTTTAACACATTAAAATCATGTAAAATCAACTTTGAGACTGAACCCATCTGACAGACATTTTGGGACAAAGTTTCTTAATTGCATTTTTATTTTAAGTCAAGTCAAGTTACCTTTATTTATATAACGCTTTTTACAATACAGATTGTTTCAAAGCAGCTTTACAGAGATAACAGGAACATAATGTTGTAATAATATTGTTAAACATAAAATTAAATGTCTTAGAAAAATATATGTTATTTAAAAAAAAAACAGTTGTATTGATAAATGCTTGTTTATTTTATGGTTTTAATCATTAACTTTTGGTCACTAATTATATCTGTCATATTTGTTTTTATTAAAAATAAAGCGAACTAACCTGTCCTGTCCAGTGAAATCCGTACGTTGATGATGGAGTGGTTTTACAGTCCGTTTGAAATCTGTGGATGATTCCCGAAGGAGACTGATGTACTTTCTCTCCGTGTGACGTCACAAGCGCTGGGGGTCGGATTGAGAGTTTCTGTTCTGAGAGACTCGATTACAGATCAAACAGGGATTGGTTTCTGTACCACACAGATCAAATAAAATAAAATACTGCAATTATAATGATATGTTCTTGTTTTATAATTATATTTTTTGATTTACAATGATATTTTGAAATTAAGAAAAAAATATATATATATGTAAAGTGATTTTTGAGTTTTGCTTGTGAAATCGTTTAGGAAAATTTGCAAAGATTTAACATACTTGTTCCATTTGCATGTGGATAAATGAGTTATGTGACTTGTCATAATTTGACTTTTGTCAATTTTGACTGTCATTTTTTTCTGTTGTCAGTTTCAACTTAGGATAACAATTTTTACTTACTATGTAAATATTTGCTGTCGTAATTTCGACTTTTTAACTTTTGTTCAAAGGTTTTGACATTTTGTTAAAGGGCCTTTATATCAGAGGAGAACATTCTAAAATTGGGATTTCAGTGAATGTTTCTGGCTTTGTGACGACAGAGGACAAAGTAATAATACAGTATTATCAAGATTTCCATCCTTAGAATGAAAATCGGACAAAGAAATGATAGATTATGTAATTTGTGTCTATAGGTATGTGCGTTCGGCTCGAGTGTACAAAGTTACATCGCCGACCACTTGTCTGGCATGCATAATACAGCGTTATTAGTCGTTTTCGTGGATCTGTGTGAATGGGGATCGTTTTGATCACGTTTTCATCTGTACAAAGAAAAAATGTTTCCAATTTTAGCACATCGTTGTCGTGTAAACGTACCCTTAGAGTATCATATTTTTGGAGACAGATGGAGAAAAGCTAATGCAATGCTGTGAACTACAGTGTGTATGTTTATCATAATTCACATGTGCAATTATGCACTTAGCAGATGCTTTTATCCAAAGCCATTGCTAAGGAGGAACATTGCAAGAAATTTCTCCGAGACGAGAATTTTCATTGTTATTTTCATTGTTACGCAATGCCAGATTTAGTAAAACTAACCGAGGCAAAGAGCAGAAAAGATCCGTAGATATTTGGGTATATATTCATGCATGCCAAAAATTGCATGCAAATGCAGAATAAAATAGTAAAGATAACTAACTTGCAATTATCTATATGATTACACAATGCATGTAAGCAAATGCATCTATTATCTTAATAATAATAATAACTATATAAACCTGATGGCCCCTCAGGCGGATTTTACAGTTCTTCATCATGAGCTCTAGGCCTGTAGTTTGTCCTGCTTTCCACTCCATCTGGATCAGCTCGATCATTGATCATTTCCCTGTTGTTTTGTGTGTATTTGAATGATGTAAATCAGAGCTGGAGCTGCACAGGAGTCCAGCGTCATGAGACTCTCAACGAGGGTCCTAATTATGTGAGCATCCTTCCAAAAACTCCAACAGAAACTAACAGAAGATCGGATCTGACTTATGTAGAGTTAAAAACATTTCACAGTGTTTCTCGATCCACAGCCTTGCAACATTTCTCTTGGCCGATCAGATCGTAGTGATAGGAAAAGGCTTGGTTTGGAGTGGTGACAGACGAGATGGAAATACTGTAATGCAACTGCATGCACACAGACACTTGGTTGGGTTTTCATGTTTTATTGGGACATTTCATTGACAATGCTTTTTATACTGTACAAACTGTATATTCTCTTACCCATCACAGAAAACTTTCTGCACTTTTACATTTTCAGCTTCTGTTCTTAAAGTTGGAACTGGTCCATCTTTTAGGACAAGCCGTTGTGCGAATCCTGCATTGCACTCGCGAAGATTGTGAAAGCTTTCCTCCGTAAAATGTGCAGCACAGAGAGCGAGATTTGGGTAATAATTATGGGGGACCGAGTTAAAAATAAATTTTAGAAATTGATCCCTAACTCCCCCGACCCTAGGAAGGCTGAACAAAGTGAACCTGCAATCCGGATGAAAATAACAGCCTTTCGACGGCACTGCGACAACAGCAGCCAACTATACCACAACAACTCTTCTCCAAAGCAATATAAAATGGCCTCGCCCCCCTTATTTAGTATTCTTGGAGGAGGGGTTTATGTAAATATTGGGGTTAGTGATGTCAGCAACCCTGGAGGAATGTCGTGTAGTCCTATACCGGCCGTTTGCTGTAGTCCTTAGAAATTAATTTCTTTGAAAGCAAATATCTCCCTTTGCTTTGAACTTTGAGCGCTGTAACTTTGCAGATGTTGTTTATGCTCAAACAGCAACATTACACACTAGCTAAAGTTAGAAAAGTGAAATCGTGTTTTACCACCCCTAAAAGGCATTTAGCAGTGCTTTTATCCAAAAACGACTTAAGTAGAATTCAATGTACTTTTTAAATGATTACCAGTTCCACTTCTAAGGACACGCAGAGACAAGGACGCATTGGACCATACAGAACAGTGCCACATTGGGCATAGACAGGCCTCATTGGACCACACAGAACAGCGCCATATTGGGCCATACATAGACAGGACTCTTTGGACCACACAGAACAGCGCCACATTGGGCCATACATAGACAGGCCTCATTGGACCACTCAAAACAGTGCCGCATTGGGCCATACATAGACAGGCCTCATTGGACTACACAGAACAGCGCCACATTGGGCCATACATAGACAGGCCTCATTGGACCACACAGAACAGTGCCACATTGGGCCATACATAGACAGGCCTCATTGGACCACACAGAACAGTGCCACATTGGGCCATACATAGACAGGCCTCATTGGACCACTCAAAACAGTGCCGCATTGGGCCATACATAGACAAGCCTCACTGGACCACACAGAACAGCACCACATTGGGCCATACATAGACAGGCCTCATTGGATCACACAGAACAGTGCCGCATTGGGCCATACATAGACAGGCCTCATTGGACGACACAAAACAGTACCACCTAGGGCCATACATAGACAGGCCTCATTGGACCACACAGATCAGGCCTCATTGGACCGCAAATGTAAGACTTGATTTTCCTGCTAAGACAAAAGAAATTAACTCTGGCCTGGGAGGCCACGTACAATGGGCATGCTGCTTCAGGTCTGTGGACGGGGCCTCAACTGCATTGGCACATCAAATGCCTTGAGTTGTTAGCAGTACATCTTGCGCTGGGCTGCTTCAAAACGCAGCTACTAGGCAAGCATGTACTGGTCTGTACGGACAGCACTGCGACCGTTGCATACATCAACCGCCAGGGTGGTCTACGCTCCTGCCGCTTGTCACAACTCGCCCGCCATCTCCTCCGAGGAGGAGGAGGAAGAGAGAAACAGAGTGCCCTGAACCCACTGGCCACAATCAGGCTGCATAGATTATACACTTCCTATAGCACCAGATGTACTCATTACATCATAAGAAGAATGGCATCTACGCTAATGTTAGTCTTTCTGTTTATTCTGAGGTTTACTAAAATGAGCCGGCTCCGGGCCGTATCCAGATAAGATGGAGGACCACACGACCACAATGCATCCCTGAAGTGCCAGCCTTATCAGCCCTGTGAAGGCCTCATGGACATCTCAACAAACTCGTCTCCATACCGGCGTGATGACTCCGACCTCCAACCAGATGGATCTGAATAAATATTGTGAATGTTCTGATCCAATCTGACTTTTGAGCTGTAATGCTACCTGAATCATAATCATACACTGTTCGTTCGTTGGCCAGAGGAGAACTGGCCCCCGACTGAGCCTGGGTTCTCCCAAGGTTCTTTTTCTCCATTCTGTCACCTGATGGAGTTTTGGTTCCTTGGAACTGTTGCCTTGGCTTTTGGCTTGCTTAGTTGGGGACATTTAATATTCAACAATGTTATTGATCTGCCTTACTTCAGATGGCAGTGACACAATTTTCTTCTAGAAACAAACGTTGTTGTATTATTTCCATGTTATCACTGTGAAGCTGCTTTGATATAATCTGTAAAAAGCGCTATATGAATAAAGGTGACTTGAGTTGACTTGACTTTCCTCAGGGGTATTGGCCATGGGACTCAATCAACTTGGAGAACCAAGGCTGGGTCCGCCAGAGAGGGGCCACCGGAAGGACTGTGCGTCTGTCCTCTCTGAACCTTTTGATGACCTGAGGGAGGAGCGAAACTGGATGAAAAGTTTAATGGGAGAGGCTGGGCCATTCATGGGCCAGTGCATCCATCTGCCTTGCTGAAGATGCTCCAGATTGGTTGAACCGTCTGGGGATAGAGGGCCCATTCCCCTGGGGACACATCTTTCTAGGCAAGCATGTCTGGTGCCTGGTTCAGTCTGCCCGGCACGAGCGTCACTCTCAGCGAGGTCTGGCTGGCTAGCATGTACAGAGGCCTTGACCCGAGTCCACGCTGGTGGTTAAAATAGGATACTACCGCCATGTTGTCCAACCGGACTAAGACTTGGTGTCTTATTAGGTCCGGTGGAAAGGTTTTGAGGGCCAGAAAAACCGCCATCCTTTCCAGGTAGTTGATATGCAGATGTTTTTCATATAACAGCCGCTCTGAATAGTATTGCAGTTTAAATTTTATAGCACTTAAGTGAACGCTGTCCAACAGCTAGTTTCGATTTGTCCCATTATTCGGGTAATTTGCGTTTGCTGTGTTAATTGCTGGGCAGAATCAGCAACTGTAAAACAGATATAAACTCGAAGAGATCCAGAACTAGGCCAGGTCAAGCGGTCAGTCCATGGACAAGACAAGAGCGCGCAAGACGTTTTTCTGAATATCCAGTTCTCCTGTTGTTTCAGTGTAGTATCTACTACAAGGTAGGATTGTCTTCGATTCTGTGGTTATTTTCTTTGTTTGCCTTCTCAAAAATTTGTATTTTAATTAGACGCGTTCCCACTTTATATAACAGCCGCTCTGAATAGTATTGCAGTTTAAATTTTATAGCACTTAAGTGAACGCTGTCCAACAGCTAGTTTCGATTTGTCCCATTATTCGGGTAATTTGCGTTTGCTGTGTTAATTGCTGGGCAGAATCAGCTGTCCTCACTCAGGCGTTAGTACGCATTATATCTTTGTAGTGAGCGCGCTGTCGCGGAAGAGTCAGCGGAAGCGTTCAGCCTCCTCGTGTGAAGACCGACTCGGGTAAAGACCATAGACTCTACCTGTGCGACTCCACCGAGCAACGACTCCGGCAAGGCACTTAAGTATCGTCTTCTCTCCTTTTCCTTTCCCACTTGTATTATATTTCCCTTTTCCAAAATGTGCTTCCAATATATTCCTGTTGTCTCTCGACAACGTGCACTCACCACGCACAGAAGGCAGCGCAATACTGCTAATCTGCGTCCTATTCTCTCATCCACACACACACCTCTCTCTCTTTCTATGGGTCTATGGAATTGTCAGTCAGCAGTCAATAAAGCTGACTTCATTCCAGCCTTTGCATCTCATTCTACTCTTAATATACTCGGTTTGACTGAGACCTGGATCCGTCCAGAAGACTCAGCAACCCCTGCTACTCTCTCTAACAGCTTCTCTTTCTCCCACACCCCTCACCAGTCTGGGAGGGGTGGGGGTACTGGTCTTCTCATTTCTAACAACTGGAAATACTCAACTCTCTCTTCTCTATGCAATAACAACTCATTTGAATATCATGCAATTACACTTACAACTCCCATTAGGATCCATATTGTAGTTATTTATCGCCCCCCAGGTCAACTGAGAAATTTTTTTGAGGAGCTGGATGTGCTGCTGTCCTCTTTCCCTGAGGATGGCACTCCACTCGTAGTCTTTGGTGATTTCAACATTCATCTAAAAAAGGCGTGTGCAACAGACTTCATCTCTCTTCTAGCCTCATTCGATCTCAAACGGCTCATCACCACAGGTACTCACAAATCAGGCAACAAACTGGACCTGGTTTACACACGCAACTGCATCACAGACAACGTTTTGGTGAAACCTCTCCATGTTTCAGATCATTTCCTCATTACTTTTAATCTACAATTCACTACACATACTCCACCAACTCCCCTACCAGTCACTTTCAGACATAACCTGCGCTCACTTTCTCCTTCCCGTCTTTCCTCTGCTGTGTCATCTTCACTTCCCTCACCCTCACAATTCTCATCTCTAGATGTGAATTCCGCAACAGATACTTTATGCTCCACTTTAACTTCTTTTTTAGACAATATCTGCCCTCTCTCCTCCAGGCCAGCACGCGCTACTCCCTCTAACCCCTGGTTATCTGAGGTTCTTTGGGAACACCGGACCAAACTCAGGGCAATGGAGAGGAAATGGCGCAAATCAAAAGACACATTTGACCTGAGTATGTATCAATCTCTGCTCTCTTCCTTTTCTGCTGATGTTCACGCTGCAAAATCTTCATATTTCCACAACAAGATCAACAACGCCTCTAACACACGAACACTTTTCAAGACTTTCAACTCTCTCCTCTGTCCACCTCCACCATCACCCACCTCCTCGCTAACTGCCGATAACTTTGCTAACTTCTTCACCAACAAAACAACTACTATCAGCAGTCAGTTCTCAACTCCACACACACAGGAACCCAAACCATCCTCTCCCACTACCAGTAACCTTATCTTTACCTTCTCTCCACTAACTGAGGAAGAAGTATCTAAACTTCTCCTCTCCAGTCATCCTACCACCTGCCCTCTAGACCCCATCCCATCACACCTTCTACAAACCATCTCTCCCACACTTCTACCAGCACTCACACACATCATCAACTCATCCCTCCACACTGGCATTTTCCCTACAGCATTCAAGCAGGCTAGGGTAACTCCACTGCTTAAAAAAACAACATTAGACACATCACTTTTAGAGAATTACAGACCTGTCTCTCTCCTACCATTCATTGCGAAAACACTTGAACGAGTTGCTTTCAACCAAGTGTCATCTTTCCTATCTCTGACCAACCAGCTAGATGTCAACCAATCTGGCTTCAAGAAAGGCCATTCAACCGAGACTGCACTACTGTCGGTCACAGAAGCCCTGCGGATCGCAAAAGCTGCTTCCAAATCTTCTGTTCTCATTCTGCTGGATCTTTCTGCTGCCTTCGACACTGTGAATCATCAGATCCTTCTGTCCACCCTCTCATCACTGGGCATCAAAGGATCCTCCCTCCACTGGTTTGAGTCCTATCTCACAGGTAGGTCCTTCAGGGTTGCATGGAGAGGCGAGGTCTCCGAAGCACATCAACTGAACACAGGGGTTCCTCAGGGTTCAGTTCTTGGACCGCTCCTCTTCTCCATCTACACCACATCATTGGGACCCATCATTCAGGGACATGGTTTCTCGTACCATTGCTATGCTGATGACACAGCTCCACCTCTCATTTCATCCAGATGATCCCACAGTAGCTGCACGTATCTCAAGCTGTCTGTCGGACATCTCGGCATGGATGAAGGAACATCACCTGCAGCTCAACCTGGCAAAGACTGAGCTTCTCGTCCTCCCTGCCAATCCGTCTCTACAGCACGACTTCACTATCCAGCTAGAGTCATCCTCAATCACCCCATCCAGGTCGGTCAGAAATCTTGGAGTAATATTTGATGACAAGCTGACCTTCACAGACCACATTACAAAGACAGCTCGATCATGCAGGTTTGCAATGTATAACATCAGGAAGATCAGGCCTTTCCTAACTGACCATGCAACACAACTTCTCGTCCAGGCCCTGGTTATTTCCAGACTTGATTACTGCAATGCTCTTCTGGCTGGACTTCCATCATGTGTTACTAAACCTCTACAAATGATCCAGAATGCTGCAGCCCACCTTGTCTTCAACGAGCCCAAAAGGGCTCACGTCACTCCTCTGTTCATCTCACTGCATTGGCTACCACTCGCTGCTCGCATCAAATTCAAAGCTTTGACGCTTGCTTACAGATCTACCACAGACTCAGCTCCGTCCTACTTTCACTCGCTCCTACGGGTCTACATCCCTTCCAGAAGCCTACGATCGGCCAAGGAGCGACGGCTCGTGGTGCCATCACAGCGAGGCACTAAATCACTCTCCAGATCATTCTCATTCACGGTTTCATGCTGGTGGAATGATCTCCCCATCCTCGTCCGTAATGCAGAATCCCTGGCATCATTCAAAAGACAACTGAAAACTCATCTCTTCCGTGAGTACTTAACATTAAAAAAAAAAATTTAAAAAAAAAATTCCTTCTCTTTTAAATCTTTCCCTACCTTTTAAATCTTCCCTTGTCTGGCTTTTGCTACTCTGAGCAATGCCTGAACTTTGTATTTTGAGCACTTCTTGCGTTGTTCTTCCCTCTTCACGATGACTCGCTTGCTTTAGTCCTCAGTTGTAAGTCGCTTTGGATAAAAGCGTCTGCTAAATGACTAAATGTAAATGTAATGTAAATGTTTTTCCATGCTCGACCAGGAGCCGGAAGTCAGTCTGCCCTCGCACAGAGCTCCCCAACCTGTGTTGGAGGCATCCGTGGTGAATACCTTCCTTCTTGAGACCAACCCCATGCTTACTCCAATCTGATAATGATTGGGGTCCTTCCAAGTGGCCAGGGCTCTGATGCAGCCGTGGTCCACCTTGACACGAAAACAACCTGATCGTCATGCAGTGAGCTGGGGCCTGGGGTTTCAGCCAGTACTGTAGTATGTATGTGCAGCAAGCCCAGTGGAATTGGCGATGCAGAGGCCATAAGGCCTAGCATCCTTTGAAAAGTTCTGAGAGCGGAAAGGGAGAGCGTTTTTACGCTTTAAACAAAGTCGCTGGATAGTCTGAGCGCGCTTGGGTGTCAGACATGCCCACATTTAGGTCGAGCCCAAGGAAAGAGATCCTCTGGCTGGGAGACAACTAGCTCTTGGGTATGTTGATTCTGAGTCCTAGGCATTTAAAATGGCAGAGGAGCACAGATCTGTGAGAGATTAACTCTTCCTCCGACTGTCTCAGGGGGGAAACCGCTACAACCATGTACTTCGTAAAAGTGTGTGGTGCCAGAGACAGTACGAATGGTAGGACTGCATACTAGTAGGCCACCCCTTCGAATGTGAATCTCAAAAACGGTCTGTATTGGGGGGCTATTTGGATATGAAAGTATGTATATTTCAGATCCACTGAAATTCAGATCTATCTTTCTCCAAGGTTCCTGGGAGAGCATGAGGGGATGGGCCGCTTTCTGAAGAGAAAGCGATCTGTGAGCGGAGAGATGAGAGAGACATACTCTCGCAATGAGAACAGCTCGTCTCGGTGAGAGCAGCTTCTGCGTTGGATTTCCTCAGACAGGCAATGCACTCACTGTGCTAGTCAGTGGGGTGCAGAGGGGCTCTGCACGTACCACAATCGTGGTGCGACATTTGAAGCAACGTCGCTGAATTTGGTCTGAAAATTTCAGAACAGATGGTTCAGACAAATGGTCAGAACTCTGTTCTGAAGGTGAGAAGGCTCGTAGAAAATCAACGAAGTTCAGTAGATCGTCGCTGTATATATACACATCAACAGGACACCAAAACTAAACTTCAATTAAAACGTAATCAAATTACTAGCGCATTACATAGAGAATCAAATTCTCTTCACGCTAAATTATTCTAATAAATAAAAAAATTGACTTATTTCTTAAAGTAATGAGTAGGTGAATGGCATTACCTTGAGTCTTTGTCATTTTACATACTTTGCATGTTTGCAAAAGATATTAAAATTCTGAGATTTGCGTGTCACTAATTTCATATTATACACCAACACTTCAATCACTGCCAACTCAACCCATCCAAGTCATCAATTTAAATTGAACATAGGTCAATGCACATTACTCATCAAAGGCTACTTAACTTCAGAGGTCAGAAAGTCAAAAATTCTTCTGGAAGTGGAAATAAAAACCAAGCAGATTAATTTTTACCAGCGGTGTGCCTCAGGGTTCAGTGCAAAGCCTGTTTCACACAGACGACACGCAGCTCTATCTATCCTCTCATCCTCCTCCTATATATACAGTCAAACCAACATTTATTCAGAAACCTTTAGCATTACTCACATTATCACAGTTTATTCGCTATAGTTTAGAAAATGGTATTAAATATGACAAAAATGCAGAGTTATTAAATCAGTTGATATTTCACTGGTTTTGTCCATCCTTCTGTTAGACTGTCTTACACATGAATTATGTTGAATATCTGTCAGCTGTTAAAATCAGCTGTTAACTACACAATTAGATAATGCCAGTTTAGCTCAACCCATTACCAAGTTCCATTGTTCCTTGAGAGGACCATGGATTTGTTAGACCTATCACTTCTGCCACTAGAGATTGCTTTATCAATAATCTTCCTAATCAGTTTCATCATCTCAGCATCCCAGATAGCTTAGAAGAACTAGATATTGCAATAGAAACTTTTAACTCTCTCCTTTCCAGCACTTTAGACACAGTTGCTCCGTTGCGCTTAAAGAAGATTAAAGAAAATAGTCCAACGCCGTGGTACAACGAGCACACCAGGGCCCTTAAGAGAGCAGTCAGAAAAATGGAGCGCAACTGGAAGAAAACAAAACTAGAGGTATTTCGGATTGCATGGAAGGAGAGCTCGATTGCTTACAGAGAGGCCTTAAAAACTGCTAGATCTGCTTATTTTTCAACCCTATTAGAAGAAAATAAACATAATCCTAGGTATTTATTTGAAAAAGTGGCTACACTAACGAAAAAGAAAGCTTCAAGCCCAGAAGTTTCCAAGAAACACAGCAGTAATGACTTTATGAACTACTTCACTTATAAGATTGATAATATTAGGGACAAAATTATAACTATGCAACCGTCTACTACAGTATCGCATCAGACAGTGCAGTGTAGTCTCACTGAGGAAAAATTTGATTCATTTGTTGCTATAGGAGAGGAAGAATTTTGCAAACTCGTTAAATCATCTAAATCGACAACATGTATGTTAGACCCTATACCGACTAAACTATTGAAAGAGATGCTTCCAGAGGTCATAGATCCTCTTCTTAACATCATTAATTCGTCTTTGTCTTTAGGATACGTACCAAAAACCTTTAAGCTGGCTATGATTAAACCGCTTGTTAAAAAACTCAACTTGATCCTACAGAATTAGTCAGTTACAGGCCGATCTCAAATCTACCTTTTCTATCAAAGATATTAGAAAAAGCAGTATCCTCACAGCTATGTTCCTTTCTTGAAAGAAATTATATCTGCGAGGATTTCCAGTCAGGATTTAGACCGCACCATAGCACTGAGACAGCTCTCATTAGAGTCAAAAATGATTTGCTCTTATCATCCGATCGTGGTTGTATCTCTCTATTAGTGTTACTTGATCTTAGTGCTGCATTTGACACCATTGACCACAACATTCTCTTAGATAGACTAGAAAACCATGTTGGCATTAGTGGAATTGCATTAGCATGGTTTAAATCATATTTATCTGACCGCTATCAGTTTGTAGCAGTAAATGAAGAGATGTCTTATCGATCACAAGTTCAGTATGGCGTACCACAAGGCTCAGTTCTCGGACCGCTGCTTTTTACTCTGTATATGCAACCTTTAGGAGATATCATTAGGAAACATGGAATTAGCTTTCACTGTTATGCTGATGATACTCAGCTCTATATTTCTTCCAAACCTAATGAAACTCACCAATTCACAAAATTATCGGAATGCATAGTTGAAATGAAAAATTGGATGACTAGTAATTTCCTACTACTAAATTCTGAAAAAACAGAGATTCTAATTATTGGACAAAAAGCTTCCACATGTAATAACCTAGAATACCGTCTAACACTTGATGGCTGCTCTGTTAAGTCCTCGTCGTCGGTTAGGAACCTGGGTGTGCTCTTTGATACCAATCTTTCATTTGAAAGTCACGTGTCTAGTATCTGTAAAACCACATTTTTCCATCTTTAAAATATATCTAAATTACGCCATATGCTCTCATTGAAAAATGCGGAACAATTAGTTCATGCGTTCATGACATCAAGGCTAGATTATTGTAATGCTCTGCTAGGTGGTTGCCCTGCACGCTTAATAAACAAACTACAGCTAGTTCAAAACGCAGCCGCTAGAGTTCTTACCAGAACCAGGAAGTATGACCATATTAGCCCGGTTCTGTCAACACTGCATTGGCTCCCTATTAAACATTGTATAAATTTTAAAATATTGCTGATTTCTTACAAAGCACTAAATGGTTTAGCTCCGCCATACTTGAGCGAGCTCTTAATGCATTATACTCCTTCACGTCTATTGCGATCTCAAAATTCTGGCCAGTTGATAATACCTAGAATATCTAAATCGACTGCTGGCGGTAGATCCTTTTCCTATTTAGCACCAAAACTTTGGAACAATCTTCCTAACATTGTCCGGGAAGCAGACACAGTCTGTCAGTTCAAAGCTAGACTAAAAACACATCTCTTTGACCTAGC
This sequence comes from Gila orcuttii, assembly GCA_026230005.1. Classification (NCBI taxonomy): domain Eukaryota; kingdom Metazoa; phylum Chordata; class Actinopteri; order Cypriniformes; family Leuciscidae; genus Gila; species Gila orcuttii. Next base: position 2,131,380 of record JAPDVR010000001.1, on the reverse strand, counting down.
ATTCACATAACACTCTATAGACTTTTATTACAGCTGCTTTGAAACAATCTGCGTTGTTAAAGGCGCTATATAAATGAGGATGACTTGACTTGACTTGGAAGTCGCACCACCCTGGTCACCTGAACTGTTTGGTCCATCCTGGCCACCTGAACTGTCTGGTCCGCCCTGGCCACCTGTACTGTCTGCTCCGCCCTGACCGCACCTGCACAGTCTGCTCCGCCCTGGTCACCTGCACAGCCTGCTCCGCCCTGGTCACCTGCACAGCCTGCTCCGCCCTGGTCACCTGCACAGCCTGCTCCGCCCTGGTCACCTGCACAGCCTGCTCCACCCTGGTCACCTGCACAGCCTGCTCCGCCCTGGTCACCTGCACAGCCTGCTCCGCCCTGGTCACCTGCACAGCCTGCTCTGCCCTGGTCACCTGCACAGCCTGCTCCGCCCTGGTCACCTGCACAGCCTGCTTCGCCCTGGTCACCTGCACAGCCTGCTCCGCCCTGGTCACCTGCACAGCCTGCTCCACCCTGGTCACCTGCACAGCCTGCTCCGCCCTGGTCACCTGCACAGCCTGCTCCGCCCTGGTCACCTGCACAGCCTGCTCTGCCCTGGTCACCTGCACAGCCTGCTCCGCCCTGGTCACCTGCACAGCCTGCTCCGCCCTGGTCACCTGCACAGCCTGCTTCGCCCTGGTCACCTCCACAGCCTGCTCCGCCCTGGTCACCTGCACAGCCTGCTCCACCCTGGTCACCTGCACAGCCTGCTCCGCCCTGGTCACCTGCACAGCCTGCTCCGCCCTGGTCACCTGGTCATCTGCACAGCCTGCTCCGCCCTGGTCACCTGCACAGCCTGCTCCGCCCTGGTCACCTGGTCATCTGCACAGCCTGCTCCGCCCTGGTCACCTGCACAGCCTGCTCCGCCCTGGTCACCTGCACATACCTGCTCCACCCTGGTCACCTGCACAGCCTGCTCCGCCCTGGTCACCTGCACAGCCTGCTCCGCCCTGGTCACCTGCACAGCATGCTCCGCCCTGGTCATCTGCACAGCCTGTTCCGCCCTGGCCTCCCTTCTTGCCACAGCCTCCAGACCCTCTTCCACTCCACAGGCCGGGTCCGCCGATGCCATGTCCTGGTCCAATTCCCGTCCGTGGACCTGGCCCTTGTTGGGGTTCCAATCTTTTGGGGAAATCACTTCTCAGAGATCTTTGATGACAGAAATAGTAGACTTTATTTTCCAACAAACAAAACCGAACGTCTTCCTGGAGAAAGCCGCTCCAAATTTTTCTTGGTTCAGATTTATATACCATTCATCTTTTCCCAAAGAAGGTAACACACTATAGATAGTTTTGGGTAAAGGCCTTGTACCATGTGACTTCTCAGAATAGAAGTTTCTGCCGCATCAACATTCAAGGTCTTTTTTCATGCTTCCAAAAGTCACAAACACACACAGAGGAAATCCAAAGTCACACACAGAGGAAATAATTGTGTATTCTTATATAGCTAAATCTTCTACATTCCCTCCTTTGAGGCTTATTAAGCCTCACTTTCACTATCCTTTTCCAGAGTGTAGTTTCAAAATCCAGCCCCCTCAGTTATGCTACATAGTGACTCAATTGAGTAACCCATTCTCCTTTCCAATGACTAGATTATGCCACCACACTCCAGAGGAGCATTCGAGCCAAACATCTCTCTCCATCCATTTTTCTTTCTTTCAGTTGTTTTTTTTCTTTCTCTTTCAATGGAGAGAGTAAAAGACTTTAATTCTCTCTAAACAAAAATTAAACAAAGAATAAGACATTGTTATAAGTGTGTGTATACAGTTGGTTCAGCATTGCCTGTTATTGACACAGTTATGTAGAGTATATCAAACATAAAAGTCCATTATACTATTAAAAGTTTTCTTTTAAATATCCTCTAGGGTCTGGCTCATCAATCATCTTCTTCGTCCTCATTTGAGGTACTTGAATCAACATCCAATGTTTGTAAATATCAATTTGGTTGCACTTAGTTTTCATTATCTTAATATTTCAGCATTTCCATTTGTTTAACCGTGGTTTTCCAACTAGTGATCTTAATATGTAGCAGAATAATAACCCCGTTTCAATATTACATTTCCAAAAAAACATCCCTAATTGAGCAACCCATGCTTCTAATTCTCCAAACTTTAAATTAAGCTTTTTTTTGTTTGTTTTAATCATTATTTTCCTTCCTGCGCAGTATTATTTGGTAAAAGTGCAACACTGATCTCTAAACATAAGTCACTCTACTTTTTTCTCATAATTGTTTTCCTTCTAATGCAGACAAAGCATTACAATAAATCTCTGCTGATTATAGTAGTAATTGTTTCATTCTGCGTTTTTATTTTGCATGATCCATATGAATATTGATTCAAAATATGTCTGGGCAAAAATAACTCATTATTATTTTTAAATTTCTTATTCTTATGAAGGAATGTCAATTCTTAAATTCGAAGAATCAATCTTTTAGTCAGTCACTTTTAGATGATGAACGAACAGAACATTGTAGTGCACCTTCTATCCAATAAATCGCAATATGCTTTGTCATATAGTTTTAATTAACAAATTCTATTTTATTACCAAATTTAAACAAATACCATTTTGACTTTTTTTTAATCTTGCGTGTTGCTTCTCATTCTCATTGTAGCTCCTCAGTTCAAGACTAAACTGAATACCTTTTCTTCTTTTCTACTAATTTCTAAATAAACTATCACGAATAAACTAATTATGTCTCATGTAATCACTCTATTGAGAGCAATGTTACATTTATCTCATAAAAATCATTCAATAAACTCATTTGACAACTAGAAAAAATAACTCTAGAAAATAACTTTTTGCAGTATCTTACATATTCATTCTATGTACATTTCTTTTTCTGTATATCTAAGGATCTAAAAGTTTTTATATCAAACATTTAAACCATTAACATTATAACTTACTTATTATTAAAACTTCCTTGTGTTCGTATACAATCATTTTTAATCTTTAATATTTCTGTTTAGTTGATCCATTATGTGACCTTATTTCTGATAGAATTTCCAATCTAAGGATTACTTCCTTCCCCTCCTCTGCTGATTTCATTGCATCTATCCATCTATATCATGTCCACATAATCCATTACTAAGTGTTTTAATAGTCCTTCTTGTACTGATATATGGCCTATTTGTGTCACTGTTCCACAGTTTTACAGTTGGACAGACAAAACTTTGCAAAAAATGACTTTCAATTTGTGGCAAGCAGGACGAGGCTGAGGGACGTGAGAGAATGGCGCGAGGCCGGTGGTGTGAGTGATAATGAATGTGTGATAACGCACCGGTCTCGCATCTCTCACGGAGAAGCGGAAGGGTAAAAGGAGGAGCGACGACAGTGGAGATCGAGAGAGGAACAGGCCTGATTTTATGTTGTGTTTTATTTCTGTTTTGTGTGGCCAGCAGTCGTCCGTGAGGGGCTGCTGACTTATACTTTTGTTTTTGTATTTTTTTAATTTTTATTATTAAAGTGTTTAAATGTTCGCCGGTTCCCGCCTCCTTCTTCCCTGAACTACGAACTTTGCTACACAATTTAAAATGCCTTTTAATTTAATTTTTATTCTTAATTTTGCCTTGAAAATATTCAAAAGTATTGTTGGTTCAACAATCCCTCGTTCATGTGAATGCCAAATATCTATTTTGGCCCCCCTCTGGTGCCATTTAGATTGTTGACAAGGGGCCTATTTGTTATTGAATTCGAATTACTTGCAATTGTGGTTGTCGTTCTATAAGTAGTACTTGATATATAATTTTAATTAGCCAATAACATATTGAATCAAATCATCTTATGAATTAAAATTGAAATCGAATGTTTGTTATTACCCAGTGTTAATACTTGCTTTAATTTCAACTGTAGCCTTAAATTAATTAGGTATACCCCTGTATTGCCCAATTGCATCTGAGTATTTATTTTAAAAGTTCTTTTTAGTTCTATTTTTATTTTCCTTCATGAATTGTCTTAATTCCCACAGTGTTATGGCAATTTCTTAAATTAGTCGTTACCATTCATCATTTTAGTTTCTTTTCTAATCTGTCATTATCATCGTTTTTACGTTGCTTTGATATATTTTTCTCTTCAATTATTTTTGGTTCTGGTGGGGTTATTATTAAGTTGCTACTAAATCTATTCAAGGGCTGAACATTCAATCGTAGGTAAGTCGACTATTGTTTGAGCTTGTAGTCATCTCTGTTGATTCTCTCTTCTTTGCACAGCTCCTCTCATTACTGTGTTTCCGGTCAAGTTCTTCTTTTTCCATCCATGAGTTAATCACTCTGTTACCCGTCTTATCAGTCATTACATCTATCACCAGGATGACTCTTTGCGAGTCGTTGCAATGGGCTTTTCCTCTCATTGTCAGCATGCCCTTGATCCCTCACTTCTGTTGTAGGGGTTTCTGAAGTCAGTTGGTGTATTTTAAATTGAGAGGCATGGACTCAAATGTCACTGTTGATCATTGCACAAGCCTCTTCTGAAATTACAAAACACAGTCACTGGTTCTTTTTGTTAGTACCGCCCCAGAAACCTTCCTGGAATTGAGCTGCTCTCATCTGTGAATTAAAGCTTAATTATTTTTGTTAATCATCTGCTCATCTGGCCCATTGTCCTTCTTGGTGTTCCCTGTAGAATGGTCATGTGGGCTGAGTGGTGTCCTTTCTGCCTTCATTAACAACAGGACTTTAATCCACATATTCCCATTTGTTTTTCATAAATTTGACTTTTTATCATCCTTTTTGCAATTTCTTTAAATTTTTCGCATACTAAATTTCAAATGTACTTTTTACAATGAGTCAATTCAACGCAGTTATCTCATTATCTTGAGTTCCACTATCAGCACACTATTTATTAGGCATCTTGGACAACATTTAACACACTTTGCTACAAGACAAAAGTTTCAAGACAATATTTCATACTTTTGACAACAAATCAGCTCCATCATGATATGCTGAAAAAAAAAGTCAGATGCGTTATGCAAATGTGGCACTGTTTTTTTCTATTGCCACTACAGTTCCGACCAGGAAATTTAACCAAATCCATCTATGGTCATTATTTTATTGGGCAGATAACCAATAAAGCTTATTGGGTATCAACAGCTGTATTGGCAAAATAATTGATTTGCCTCAGTGACTCTTCAAACATCATCTCTCACTCCATTCATCCTCAGTCTCTCTCACTGGCCGGCGTACACTCTTGTGCTTCTGCAGGTTCTGCTCTAATTGCGGCATCTTATCATCTTAGCCACAAGGTCTGATCAGGTCAACACAACTAAACACTATTGAGAAGTGTCAATGATTTAGTTTAACACCATTGTTATAACACCCCCCCCCCCCCCTATAAATTCTAATAGATTAAGTATTTTTGGAATAATAGGCCTAGGCAGGGTGCAGTTGAGACAGCTAATTGTACTTTCTCAAATGCATTCTGTCATTTGTTTGTATATATTTTTTTATTATTTATGTGTTTGCTCATGAGCTGCTTTAAGAAGAAAATTGGAGATCTCTGCATAATATTGGATCCATGGCCAACAACATTTCCATCTCATTATCTCAGTTTTGACAGCATTTGTGATTTCATAATTTTGGACTTGGAGTATTTTTTTTCTCTCCAATCTATCTCTAGAAAATTACCAAGACAAAATGGAGTGACCAGTATCATTGTTTTGCCACCAATAATAATTATTCTTTGACATTTTGTGTCTATCTTTTTCTTTGCCACAGAATAATTTGCCCCATGCTTTTAGCCCTATAGTTATTTAATATAATAGCCCTCACCCAATCCAGCCTCAATTTGAACTATTTGGTGAGTTGAGCACCCACTTGTCACTTTCAGTGTACTTTCTTTTTTTTTTTCTCTTTTTTTTTCTTTTTCTCATAGGGCTGGACTTGTTCCTACTGAAAAAACAGAGAGGGTTAGTTTAGCAGAGAATATATATAATTACTTATGAGATCAGTGAATAATCAGGATGAACAAAGTTAATATAGTAATTAAGGGAATATAATAAGTAATGGAAGTCATTCAGTTTTTAGATCATACGTCTGTTGAAACTGCTTGGCTGTCGCTCTGCATGTGTCGTCAGCCTAGCTGTCACTCAAAGGCCTGGTGTCGTAGACTGAATATATATAGGTGTAGCACCCTCTATCCTCTCAAGAATGATGTATCTGAGCTCTTAGGGCGGGTATTGGGGTTCGAACTTTGCAGTCTCTCGACTAATTATACGGGAACTCTCTTAACACCCTTTAACACAATAGACAATTTCCTCTGTTTAACTATAACCCAGTATTTTATGTGAATTTGAATTAACACATAGAAATATTCAGTTTAAACTTCAACCAAACCAATTAGTAAACTTGATGAAATCACTTCAAGTAAACAATTACAGTGTTTATTTAAACAAATATGAATTTAAATGAAATGGGAAAAGTGATGTATGCTTCTAGAAACTAGAAGGACTATAAATAAACAGCAAACTACAATTAACTGTCTATTTTAGAGTGATGTCACAGAAGGGTAGTTAGGATATTTTAGTAATACCTCTCTGATTAATGTACTTTTAGAATTGTATGACAAACCACAGATGAATATGAATATAGGAGTTGAGTAGGCCTATAACTTTTCCCACCAAATGGTAAATCAAATGCCTTTCAATATGCAATAGGCTCTGTTGTTTCTCTGCCTCTTCTCAGTTTGGGCTTTTGATAGATTCTGCCACAGTTTTGCAGCTCAGGATTTTCCTCAGGAAAAAGACTCAAGTGAAAGTTTCACCTTTTCCATCATTAAAACACACTTTCTCCAGCTGAGAGCTGAAAGCCCCTCACACACTCTCTCTTCTTCTTTCTGCAGTCGTGTTTTTGTCATCTGAAATTTGAACTTTTATAAACACTAGTTCCAATTGTGCCTGAGCTATTAACTCTTTATCTAAATTCCACCTTTTAACCTTCTTTTTCAGTAGTTCTTTTATATAAAAAATCTCACTGGTTGACCACAGCAATTCCCTCATTCTATTTTTAGTAAAGCAAGTTCTTCTTTGCAGGAAAAAGCAAGCTATTTATTCATTGCAATATCAGCAATAATCTAACGTTGATTATCTGAGTATAATATAATTAAATCATTTTCCCTATCATAAAATCAGACTTCAATCTTTCTCCTATATTTGCATGCTGTGCTCAAAATAATCTAGCATGAATAAAATTTTCCTCACCCCATTTCCAATCATTCCCATTTACTACAATGCTAAGATTGCTGTAAATTATGTATGACTGTTGAAGCTTGGTCACTCAATCTTGCTCACTTTCAGCACACTGCACAAGTTATTATTTCTTAACACAAATTTAATGATCTGCAATGGAATCATTTTTTCCCACTTTGTCTTCAGGGATAATGAGATACAAATTTTAGACGTCTTCATATATAATTCCTTGTCCTTGATAAAGCTGCCTTTATCTAGCTGGCGTGTGAACTGTGTGTTGTCGGTTCGTCACTCTTGTTTGTTCTCTCACCTAGTTCATGTTCTGAGTCTCCTTGCGGAGTTTATGCTGTCTCCATGTCTTGCTTCCAGGCATTATGAATTTCAGGTCGCCCGCCTGCAACCTGTGGCGTTTTGAGTGTTGTTCCCCGTTTGCCTCTGAATAAACTGTCTTTACTTGCTGGAGGCTTGTATTGCAACATGTGACACTGGATTTGGGTTAGTGTAAAGGTCTGGTTGAATTGGCATAAATTTGCTTCTTAGCCAAACGTTCATAATGTATCAGATTGAATTAAAATATTGTTCTACAGAGAACACATCACCACCTGATAATCGACAGTTCAGAAACAATTAGTATTGTTGAATGGCATACATGGTAAAATATATTCCCCTAATCCAGCTGCTTTCCGAGTTTAACATTCTTGTCAGTATTATGATGTCATTGAAGTGATTCACATCTCACAAGTTGGCATAAGTTACATCTATAATGTACCAAAATGCTATTCAAAAACAAATCGTTCAGTTCAAAGACTGATCTACAGAGAACCTCACCTGAAAACAGATCATTAAAAAAAATCAATTATCGTGAATGGCATAAAAAACCTGTGATTCTATGTCAATGTTATGATGTATGGGTGTCATTATGTAGAAAAGCTACGACTAAAAAAATATAAAATAAAAAAAACATTAAGACTTTTCAAAGATCAATTTGTTTTAATTAACACTGTATTAAACACTTCAGCAAAAAGAGGACAATGGCGGCGGGCAGGACTGGTGTGTTGCCAGCAGCTCTCATCTATGCATTCATCATAAACTTTTACGACTTTGATGGCGCTGGATATTTGCACAAACGGAATTCCCTGACACAATTATCCGGCCCAAAAACACTTCGGACTTGGTCAAAGTGTTTTGCTCAGCACTTTCATCCAGCCCGGTATGGAAATCAGGGCAACCAACAAACAATATCATATCAGGGCAGATCGCCAAAGAGGGGAATTACTTATTATCGCATTTAGCATGCTTTTAGCGGGGGACATTCATCAATGTCCGGGCCCATTGTCTAGCCCTAAACTTGAAGCAAAATCTCCCACGATGTTCAAATCCATCACGGTGAGCGACTACCCTGCACTACAGGTACATACAAACATCATCAATACTGCAAATCCGGACACTGATTATCCACCTGCTTTTCGAGTGCCTTGGAGTCCATGTCGGCCGCAGACGCCGCTGGACTGAGACCCGGCGGCCGGCCTGACGGGATCACCACTGCGATGGAGGGTGAGGGATGAGGGTGTAGTCCCTGGTGTCTGGATGCGGGGCAGTTGCGCTGACTTCTGGGGGCAAACAGCGGCAGTTCCACCATATGGCAAACTACAACTGCTCCAGAAGGATCCCTAGGGTGGCACCCACTAAGGTGAAAATGACTGTTCCTCAGTCCTTAAACAATACACAGTTGATCTCGAAATTACGAGCATCATAACTTCCAGACAACAAAATAACTCTGGTGACCGGTCAGGCAATGTTAAGCGCTGGCAAACCAATAACTCTTCCGGAGTTTCTACTGGCTGCTTAAAGGGTTAGTTCACCCAAAAATGAAAATTATGTCATTAATGACTCACCCTCATGTCGTCCCAAGCCCGTAAGACCTCCGTTCATCTTTGGAACACAGTTTAAGATATTTTAGATTTAGTCCGAGAGCTTTTTGTCCCTCCATTGAAAATGTACGTACGGCACACACTCTTTGTCCAGAATGGAAATAAAGACATCATCAAAGTAGTCCATGTGACATCAGTGGGTTAGTTAGAATGTTTGGAAGCATCGAAAATACATTTTGGTCCAAACATAACAAAAACTACGACTTTATTCAGCATTGTATTGTCTTCCGGTTCTGTTGTTGATCCGCGTTCACGATTCCGCAGTGACCCTGCTGACGTAAGACGCTGATGACGTGTTATCTGGTGCGCCCGAGCTTCGTTTACAGTTTGAGGGAGACGGGCGCTGTATTCAAGCTATTCTACATTGTTTGTATTTTTGTATTGCTATATTTTTTTTTAAATGGTGCGTAGGTGTGCATGTCGCGGATGTCCTAATCTCCAGATAACACGTCATCAGCGTCTTACGTCAGCAGGGTCACTGCGGAATCGTGAACGCGGATCAACAACAGAACCGGAAGACAATACAATGCTGAATAAAGTCGTAGTTTTTGTTATGTTTGGACCAAAATGTATTTTCGATGCTTCCAAACATTCTAACTAACCCACTGATGTCACATGGACTACTTTGATGATGTCTTTATTTCCATTCTGGACAAAGAGTGTGTGCCGTACGTACATTTTCAATGGAGGGACAAAAAGCTCTCGGACTAAATCTAAAATATCTTAAACTGTGTTCCAAAGATGAACGGAGGTCTTACGGGCTTGGGACGACATGAGGGTGAGTCATTAATGACATAATTTTCATTTTTGGGTGAACTAACCCTTTAAATAAAATCAAACCTTGCCGTGTCTCTAATGACAGTAATATAACTCAGCATAACCTGTATCGGAAAATTACAGGTCTAAACCCAGCAATTAAGAAATTACGAAAACTGAACTTTTTTCAAACTGTTAACCAGGGCCATATTAAGACAGTGTGGTGCCCCTGGGCACTATACCTCAAAAGTTTTTTACCAGTAATTTTACCAGCGCAATAAAAAAAAAAAAAAATCAAGTCGAATTTCTATAACTCTGTGTGTTGAACTGATAATCACTCTTTTGTGTGTTACAGACAACTTCATTATAAAGAAAAACAACCAATAATAAAAAAAAAAAAGATCATAATCTATGACAAAACTTTTATTATAAACTAGATTAGTGGGTAACTCAGCAGTAAAATTTAGAAAAATTAAAGTGCACAATAATTGTATAAAATCTGAACATTTAATGAAAAAAGAAACATTATATAGTGGGGAACAAAACAGAGACAATAAGTGTAGCACTAAATCTGGTAAACCGTTTTCATGTATAAAGTTTAGCAGAACTGCTTCTTCCTTGATTTTGCGCAAGCAAAGGTGTCAACTACATCCCCAAAGTCCATTTCTTTGTTATACCGTCTCCACAGTTAGCTCCGGCTTTGTCAGACTCAGAGCTGCTAGTGATCGCAATTCTCGTGATGTTCTCACAAAAAAATAGTGATGTTCTCACAAAAAAAACTTTCGATCCATGGAACATTTTGAATTGTAGCTAAACGTCTAGCGTCCTTGTCTTTCTTTAACTTTCTTTTTGCAAAACCACTCAATTGACGTCTGTCCATTTTGGATTTAGATTTGTTTTCTGTAGCCGTTAAAAAAATGACACATTTGCGCGTACTTGTTGTGGACCAACTCAACTCTGAAAGATTGGGGAGGGGGGAGTGATAGTGGTCATGTAATCTTTATTTATTCATAATTTATTATTATTATTATTATTGTTAAATTAGCGTTCATAAACAAGCTATGTATGGTCTTTCAAGAATTTCAAGTTAATAATATAACAATTTACGAAAAATATTTTTAAAGCTTGTGTCATGTGGTGCCCCCCTAGTGGTTGTGAATGGTTGGTGCCCCTGGCACTGGCCCAAGTGCCCTCATGAATAATCCGGCTCTGTCTGTTAACTACGCCAGAGTAATGTGGGACCCTAAAGCAAAACCCAAGGGTCTGCTAGGGGGAAACCTGAATATTTGCAGTATTATTCCAAAAAGTGATCAAATTAAACATCTTCTTGCTGATTATTTGTGCTTGTCAGAGACATGGCTCCATAAAAACTCCCCTTCTGCTGCTTTACATATTCCTGGCTATAATGCCATCAGGAAAGATAGAGCTGAGGGTAGAGGGTTGCTGCTTTATATTAAAGATCACATATCGTGTAAAGAGATTCAATACTCTGTTGAGAATGATCTAGAATGTATCTGCCTAGATGTTGCACTATCACCACAAATGTCCTTAATTTTCATTGGAGTCTATAGACCACCCTCTGCAAAATCTGTGTATCTTGAGAACTTAAATGTTAGGCTTAGGGAATGCAGTTCAAAGAAGGAAATAATTATGATGGGTGATTTTAATATTAATTGGGAAGACAAGTCATGTAAAAAGCCACTAAAACAAATTACAAATAAATTTGATCTGACACTGCTAGTTAAAGGACCTACTAGGATAACCTCCTCATCTAAAACCCAAATTGACCTGATATTTAGTAACAAACCTGAGAGAGTAACCAAATCCTTCAACAAGGTCACAGGTCTGTCTGATCACAACTTAATCCTTATAGCCAGAAAACTCACTAAAAACCGGTCCAAATTTTCCACTAATACAAAGGCCTGCCAATTTAGAATACCTAAGAGTGATATATGTGAATATGAAAATGCTATCAAGAACATTAATTGGAATGAACTACTACTTGGTACAAATGTGGATGCTGACACGTACATGTTCTTATCCACAATTCAAAATATAACAAAACAATTAAAAAAAATAAATACATCTATAGGTGACAATAAATATACTCTTCACTGGATTCATGGTGACATAAGGAGACTAATGAAGGAGAGAGACCAGGCACTGCGAACAGTTCTTAAAACTGTTACCGACTGACAGACATATGTTCTCCACTTTAAGAAACAGGGTAATAAAGCACATCCGAGTAGCTAAAGCAAACTTCTTCGTTAGTCTGATAGGTGACGCTAAGGGAAATCACAAACAAATTTGCAACTCCATAAAAAAGCTAACTGGGAAATGGCATAATAATACAACAAAGCAGCTGGTGATTAAAGACAAAGGCTCTCTGGTTAAAGAGGCAACAGAAACGGCTACTCTCCTCAACTCCTATTTTGTGAATTCTGTTAAGATGACAGTACACATAAATCTAACTGAAACTCTCAGTCCTTCACCAATTGATATCTCTCAACCTGTCCTATCTTTGATGGACGTATCTGAATTGAAAGTTAACACAATTCTGAACTCTCTTAAACATTAGTAATCAAAAGATATATATGGATTAGATAATCTCTTCCTTAAACGGCACGCAGGTTCGTTCACTGAACCAATAACAAAGATAAGATAATGCCTCTTTTAAAGAAGAGAAGTTTCCAAAGGATTGGAAAATAGCCATTGTTCTTCCAATTCATAAATCAGGAGACCAGACTGATGTGAGCAATTATAGACCTATTAACATTTTACCTGTCATATTAAAAATTGCAGAGAAATGTGTTGCTGAACAGCTGACCACACATCTAAATAGTAGCCCTTATACACTGCACCCAATGCAAACATCATCCTTCCTGAGCAATTAAATGGATGTGCCTCAGGGATCCATCCTGGGCCCTCTCCTGTTCAGCTTATATATAAATTAATTACCATCGGTCTGCACAGGGTGTGAAGTTCAGATGTATGCAGACGATACTGTCATTTATGTCCATGCAAGAACTAAAGAACAAGCCGCTTCTAAACTCAGTGTAGCAATGATTAATGTAAACAAATGGCTTAATGAATCACACCTGTTTCTTTAAGGTTGTATCAGCGATTGTGGGTGACGTCACTTCTGTTTGAGTTTGAAGCGAGATCCCAAACAAACCAAGTTAGCTCGCCCTCCCTCCCGTTTCGTGCATAATGAAAAAAACGATAATTTCTAAACAGCTTATTATTATTATTCGGCTAACGTAAGTCCTGAATGTATGCTAGTGTTATTGCTAATAGTACAATGTTATGGCTACACATCAAAGTAGACACATATAACAAACGCAACTCACACACTAAATCCCTACAATCTGATATTCGCTAGAGCTATCCAAGTTTAGTCGAGCTTCACTCATATTTTTTAAAGAATTATATTTTCACACACAGTTCACATACAAAAAAAGTCAGTACTAGAAGCTACTCACCTGTCCAGAAGAAACAGTGCAACCTCGGCGTCCGATTTAAAATTTTTCAATTCTTTGAGTTCTCTCCACCGTTCAAAAGCCTTCCCGATTATTATTCGTTTATTTGACGAAAAACGAGGGTATTCCCTCGCCCTAATCCTCCTTCTCTTCTTGAGGATTGCCTCTTCCATGTTAAATGTATCTGGTCCGTTGATAGCATAGGGTTGATAGACGCTGGCTTATTCTTCAGCTCCGACTTCGCGTGCAGGCGCCGTGCACGAGCGCAAAAACAAACAACACCCGCCCCTGTCGGTGATTGGTTAGAACACTGTTTATTTTGATTTTGAGTGGTGGTTGTACCCATTTGTTTTTGTGTGCAGATCTCAGAGCCTAGGCTGCCTACAGAGACGTGTTTTTTTGAAGGCCTGCTTATGGGGCAGGCAGCTAGCGGATCGTTAGGAAAGATTAGATGAATGTGATCATTTTCGTTTGGGCCTGAAATCGCTGATACAACCTTTAATGTTAAGAAGACTGTTTGCATGTTTTTTTTACAAAAACACACTCTGCAACTGACTGTGATCCTAAAGTACTGTATATGTGTCTGGAGAGATCCTCCAAGTATTCTCTGCATTATCCTTGACTCCACCCTGTCCTTCAAAAAACAAGTGAAGTAATGCAAATAACTAAATACAACCTGGCCAATTTTAGGTAAGAAACCTAATTTTAGGTTTATTCTAAGATAAGAAATTGCCAAACAATCGCAACAGCAAAATTATATATGAATGCAATTATCATCCCCCACTTAACATATTGTATGACAAGTTGGACTCAAGCAAGATGTACAACACTGAAACCCATTCTTTCTTTGTACAAGCAGACTCACAAAGTGTTAGATAGAAAACCCAATACTTACCACGACTGTAACATTTTGGGAAAATATGAAATCCTTAGTTGGGAAAATTTTATGAAATACAGTGACATCTGTCTGGTATTTAAGATTCTAAATGGAAAAGCTCCCCCTCCGCTTGGTACTTTTATTAAGCAGAAAAATTACACCAACAGAACTACTAGATCAGCTCAAAGAAGGGACTGTGTAATCCCTTTTAGGTCTAGTTCCTTCAGCCAATCATATTTTTCTGTTAGAGCTTCTCAATTATGGAACACCATACCAACTGAAATAAGAATCTGTAACACCTACCATACTTTCACACAAAGTCTTAAGGCCTGGCTATTGAAAAGTCAAACATGTGAACATTTCTAAACTAAATTGCACATTTTATTTCTGCCCGTTGCTAGGCGGCCAGCTATGCACAGCTCGGTAAAACCAACATAATGATGTATTTTATTTTATGTATACTGCTTATTAGTGTCCTGCATGTTTGCATGTAACAAAAGTAAACTGTGTGTTGTTGCTTTGAGTTATTTGCATGGCTGGCTGGGTCTAAATGGTGTCTGCAGTAACTGTACTGATGTTTTAATGTTTCTGGGTGTTTCGTGTGCTTTTATGTCGTGAAAATTGCTGTTTTATTTGTTATTTTTATAGTGTCTTGATGTACATTCTGTATATTGTGTATTTTTTCATTTTCAAAGTTTCAAAACATCTTGCCGAAGGACTGCAGTTGAAAATTACCCAGCAGGCTAACACTGGCACATTTACAGTGATGTTGATTGATGTGTCAAATACTTACAACTTTGCTGACTACCAGAGTTTGTCTGGAACTGTAATTCTTTACATATACACATTGCACATACTATACAACTGAAATATAAATATCACGGCCAAAACAGTGATGGCCCCATTGGGTCCATTGCAACCCTGAGTTCCCCATATGCCTCTGCAGTTTCTGGTAACTGGATCCCAGATTCAGGCTCTTCAGTGAGGCCACTGATTTCCCAGTCAATCAAGGGAATGTTGATGTCCTATATGAATGAGACAAAAAAATATTACATTTTGCTGTACATTTGGAAATAAATAACTTCCCTTAAAGGCACACTATGCAGGAATTCCATTTTTGTTAAAAAAGTGATCCCTAGAGTCGTTACTGCCGTAAATACCACTCACGCAGAGCGTCTCTGCACTCACGGCCTGATACGTCTGAAATGCACGCTAGTGTAGTGTCTTCCACAGGCCCTGTCCCAAATGGCATAGTTCATGTGGACTTTCGTCACGTAATAACCTAGAATACTGTCTAACACTTGATGGCTGCTCTGTTAAGTCCTCTTCATAGGTTAGGAACCTGGGTGTGCTCTTTGATACCAATCTTTCATTTGAAAGTCACGTGTCTAGTATCTGTAAAACCGTATTGTTTATCTTAAAAATATATCTAAATTACGTCATATCCTCTCAATGAAAAATGCAGAACTATTGGTTCATGCGTTCATCACATCAAGGCTAGATTATTGTAATGCTCTGCTAGGTGGTTGCCCTGCATGATTAATACATAAACTACAGCTGGTCCAAAACGCAGCTGCTAGAGTTCTTACCAGAACCAGGAAGTATGACCATATTAATCCAGTTCTGTCAACACTGCATTGGCTCCCTATTAAACATCTTATACATTTTAAAATATTGCTGATTACTTACAAAGCACTAAATGGTTTAGCTCCGCCGTACTTGAGCGAGCTCTTAACGCATTATAGTCCTTCACGTCTATTGCGATCTCAAAATTCTGGCCAGTTGATTATACCTAGAATATCTAAATCGACTGCTGGCGGTAGATCCTTTTCCTATTTAGCACCAAAACTTTGGAACAATCTTCCTAACATTGTCCGGGAAGCAGACACAGTCTGTCAGTTCAAATCTAGACTAAAAACACATCTCTGTGACAGCATACACATAACACATTATAGACTTCTATAATTCAATCTTAGGCTGCATAGTTTAGATCAGCCAGAACCGGGAACACTTCCCATAAATCCTGATGTACTTGGTCCATCATAAGAAGGATGGTGTCTACACTAATATTTGTCTCTGTTTATCCCGAGGTTTACCGCAGTCCGCCGGATCCAGGCCGTATCCAGATCTGATAAAGCACCACCGCATGGACACAACGACAACGCATCCCTGAAGTGCCAGCCTCATCAACACTGTGAAGGCCTCATGGACACCTCAACAAACTCGTCTCCATACCGGCGTGATGACTCCGACCCCAACCAGATGAACTGGAAAAATATTGTGAAAGTTCTGATCCAATCTGACTTCTGACCTGTAACGCTGCCTAAATCATAATCATACACTGTTGGTTCGTTGGCCAGAGGAGAACTGAGTGACTGAGTCTGGGTTCTCCCAAGGTTTCTTCTCCATTCTGTCACTGATGGAGTTTTGGTTCCTGCCACTATCGCTTTTTCGCCTTTCTTCGCCTTTCTCACCATAGGCTTTTGGCTTGCTTAGTTGGGGACATTTAATTTTATATTTAACAATATTATTACAACATTATTTTCCTGTTATCTCTGCAAAGCTGCTTTGAAACAATCTGTATTGTAAAAAGCGCTATATAAATAAAGGTGACTTGACCTTGACTTTCGGTCTCGTGGACATAAATTGCGCGTGCTCGCTGACTCTACGATTCCATAGGCCGTCTCATTCATAATTTTAACGCTCGGAAGTGTGCTCAGCAGCGCCCTCTTTGTACCTCCCTCGGCTCCGTATGGAGAGGGATAAGGCTTGATAGAGTCTGTCCCAAAAATACCTCTCAATGCGCCCTCGTGGACTCGCGCCAAGAGCCCTATAAGTCTGCACTGTATGACGTCACCAAAGTGTGGATCTGAGGAAGTCCACAAGTCCGGAGTGTGCCGTTTGGGACAGGGCCATACAGTCCAAAAGTAGTGATAATCCAAAAGCTTGAAGTGTGTCTGGAAAGGTGAGTCCGCAAGTGGTAACTCCACACTCCAGAAAAGTGATTGGTATCTATTGTGCCCCCTGTTTGTTTGCCATGCTTCTCTCTTTATACAAGTGTAGTTCCTGCTTCCTGTCATGTGATCCCTCACATGATAGGCCAACCATACATTTCTTAAAGACATACACACTTAAAATGTTAATAGGAATAAAATGGACTAAGAAACATGTAGACCAATTAAAACTCTATTATTCATAAAATACATGTACGAAATAGAGCAGTAAAACATGTCTCTTATGTGACAGCGTCACAACGGGAAAAAGTGAGTAATATCCACACTATGTCATTGCAGGTGTATTTTGTGAGTGTTGTTGCAGTCTAACAGTTCTAAGATGTTATGTTTTCTTTCCAGAGTTACCACTACCGTATTATTGTTTCTGGTCTTCCGTTATTTGCATTGTTCTTTATTATTGCACACAATAAGAGACGACAGATTGTACTTTTATATTTCCTTTATTTTGGGGTGACCAATTTTCTGTGTGATCAAAAGATATATTGCCACTGTATTTTGTTTAGTTGTGGGTCTTCTGCCTACACGAAAAGAAACAGAAACTCCTAACTAATTATAAGGAGTAAAATACAAACCCCACTTATATTTGTTGGACCTGTGTCCTACGGCCACACTAAGCTTTTCTAATTGATTACTCATAAAACAACCCTGAACAAAAGAAGTATAAATACACAAGAGTTCATAATTAAACAAAAGAAATAGATACATAGCGATAGACGTGCTCTGCTGTTTAGCATTTGCCCAGTAAATAACTAACAGGAATGAATAAAAGCTTGAACAGTGTGTTCAGTTTCTTTTCAAAGGCAAGTCTGGCAACTCTTCCGTTCTTTCTTCTGGAAGACATTCCCATCGGATTGGGTTCTCCATGAAAGTTGAGCTTCTCCTGACACTCCCTTCTCCTTCAGGATCTGCTCCATCCGAAGAACACAAACAGATTTTTAAATGATATTTCTGCTGTCTATTCCCAGTGGAATTACAAGAGGACTCACCTTCGCTAAAATCTCTTTCTTCACTTCCGGGTCGTTCAGATCTTGACCTGATTTCACCTCCAGTCTCACGATCTGTCTCTTCTTATTCTCTGTGGGACGAACACACTGATGAAGTCATGAACGATGTACGATCAAGCATAATCTGAGAACAATGATGAACACGTTTTATGGTTTTTGTAATTTGTCATTATATCTGATTCTAAACATCCACAATTGTGTTTGATGCTCAGTATAGTTGCTGAACACATTTTCAGCTAATTCATGAACAAAAAAAAAAACTTTATTTTTTTTACTTTAAAGGTGCTCAAAGCGATGTCACGCATTTTTTAGGCCAAAACATTTTTTGTCACATACAACAAACATCTCTCTATCCACTAGCTGCCTGTCCCCTGAACACACTGTAAAAAAAATGCGGTCTCTGCAGACACCCCAGGCTCCACAAACGGCAACAAAAACAAACTGGGCTTACCCGCACCACGAAACATAACAAACTGTTCCAGCCAATAACCTATAAGAAGGGTTTGGGGGTGAGGTTTGGGGGTTAGTGCGCGGATGAGGAGGAGGGAGGGTCTAGCTAGCCTTCGTTTTGTTTGAAAAATACTTTAAACGTCAACAAGAAGTGATGTCACCCGACATCGCTTTGAGCACCTTTAAGATAAACAACTCTCCATTATAACAGACAAATTAAAGACAGGCCTTAAAGTCCCCCTGTGGTGAAAACCAAGTTTTTAATGTTGTTTATATGTCTATGTGGTGTTTTTAATATGCTTTAACACAAACCATGAGTAAAGTCGACAGCATTGCTGAGTATTTTCAGCGGTTTGAAATCGCTGGTGTTTCTGACATCACAAACTACCTTGTAACCAATCAGATCAACGTGTGATCGTCAACGAGTGGATCTCTGAGCTGAGTGAGTGAGTGGAGGCGGGGCTCATTTGCATATTCATAGAACTGCGCATACTAAATGAGGCAAGGGTGTCGAGTTACATTCAAGATATTTTAAGGCATGAAGACACTTTTTTTTAAAAAGGAAAACATTTTTAAATATGTCATTTTGGGGATAAAATATGAGTTTAAGGGATACAATTATTGACTACAGGGGGATTTAAGTGTATATTTTTCCATTAAAGTTTGATGTCACCCTTATTGATGTTCATTAATTAAAAAGCCTGAACAATATTTTATCTACTGTAATTGAAACTAAAATATTGTCTCATAAATGTGAAAGAAAGAGGTCATAATTTTCAATGTATCTATTACACAATATGCTATGAGACATAACAGTTATTGAATGTTGTTTGGAAATTAATGCAGAGATTTCAACATTGCAAAACATCATTATCGTTTGTTCCAAGATTAATAGAATCCTCTGTAAAATACTGATCACATATGATAATTTTCCAAAACAAGTATGCATGATAATTAAATACTGATAAAAGAAAACTCTTTGAATAATGTTGTTGAAAGACATTTATGGTGCCACTTTCTTCAATAAGATGTCCATCAGGGGTGAGTTTCCCAAAACCATCGTTGACCAACTATGATCGCAATTTCCATTGAACTCTATTGGTAACGACGGAACTTGCGACCATAGTTGGCTTTGGGAAACGCACCCCTGCTCATTACCTTTAAAGGGGAAGAAAAGTCGCAGCGGACAAAGAAAATTCTCCATTTTCTCAAAAAATGCATAATGCAGTTTATTTCAGAAAAAAGTAGACTTTTAAAACACTAATAAAATCAAAATATAGGGCACATTCTAATTTGAGAGGCACCTGCATTAGATTTCTGCATGTGTGAGGCCAAAAACATTCAAAGATGTAAATCTTTATTTCTTATTAAGGAAAAAATGTGTGTTAAAGATGTATGTTAAGATGACCAACTCACCAAAATGACACACAAAAGAATATGTTTTCCAACATTCCTGGTCATTCCATTGGTTATATAAAACATTAACACACCACTGTACACCACCGTAATTGTTGGGTTGTCCAGGAGCCCAGTCTGAAAATGTGGATGCGCTCTGATCCGACCAGATTAAAGGAGACGTAATCGAAGTCCGATGGAGTCCAATCCAACTTGTTATGCCGTCCAGAACTTGTAACAGATTGTCGTTGTCCTCCTTGTTGTTAATGGTGGCGAGATCAGTGTAATGCTCTCTGCAGTAAGTCTGAGCCTCAGACCAGTTCACTTGCAGAGGCACGAAGATGAAGTCATGGAGCTGTGAGAACGCCACGGCCGTCAGAGCTGAAACACAACACACATGCAAACATCTCATCTCATGCGTTCTGGACTGGAAAGAGCTGATACGCTAAATTTGAAAGTGAAATACAGTCAAATAATCAATGCATTAACAAGAGTTTTTGAAACCTTTAGTATAACAATGCAAACCGAAATATTCATGTGCATATAAGTATTATACACAGTAAAAACTAATAATCAGTTGTTTCTAGGGATGCACTGATAGGAACATTTTGGCCGTTACCGATAACAGATAATTCTTTATATTTGAAAGCCGATAACCGATATATTTGTAGATAAATCAAAATGTTATATTTATATAATTTTTGAGAGCCTTATTACAAAAATAAGTCTCACCATGTCCCAAACACACAATTATAAGGTTCTTGTGATAATGTTATGTAGCCGATATGACCTTTGACCTTTGACTTGACTTACTGTATTTTCCTTTTTTGAAAAGATTCTATTTATATTTCAAGCAATTAAAATCCATCATGTTGGACATTGTGAATCTGAAGAGTCTCAGCTGAAGGAAATACTACATTATTTATTGGCTTTAATATATCGGCGAAATCTTCTTATCGGACTGATACCGATAACATTAAAAATGAACATATATCGGCCAATACCTATATGATGTCCGATATATTGAGCATCCCTAGTTGTTTCCTTAAAGAGCTATTTCTATCTGATTTAACCCATAAAAATGTATGTTGTTGGTGTAATATACTTAGATTGATACAGTGAATGTTAAATGTTTGTACTACAGGATAGAAATGGGCAGAAATGTGTAAAGTCTGAGGATTTTTATTTGCAATCGTAACTCTATATGTAGCCTATTTTAACACGTACATGCTCTTTTAGACTGTAAAAAGCAATTAAAGAGATATTTATACATGATGTAACCCATACAGATGAGTTTTGTTGGTATAAATGAATGTATTTTGATTGATTCTGTGATGTTAAATAATATTTTTGACTTGAATGAAAGCAGTTGATTTACAGAAGATGAAACTTTGGCAAAAACATGAATTAATTGATAATTAGTGAATGTTAAGAAGCAGTTCTTCCAAACTCACCTGATAACAGCACAAAGATCACAGCGTTCCTCATGACCAATGATCTGCTCTGAAAGCTTTGACTCTGGGTCAGTTTGATGAGTCTGTCGTGCTCTTTTATGTGTTTGATATAGTGACACACTCGTGTTTTACATTGAAAATAACATTCAAAGCACGTCAGGATCCCAACCAGATCAAACCCACTGACGTTTGGCTTGTGAATGATGTACAATATTAACATCTTTGCATTATATAATATGAACCTAAACCTAACTTGGTCATTTTATTTTTAATTTGTACACATATAGTATGGTGTCAGTATGATTATTTTGTTTCTGAATATTCACCAATGCTGCATGTATTTATAATTAGCTATATTAAACATATATTACAACACATAAACAGCTATATTATACACAGATATATTTTATGTATTTAATCTCACTTTATTAAGCAATGTTTTTGCTTCTGACCTTCAATGATCTAATTCAACCATACTAATACGCAAAAATTACTTTAGATTAGATTTAGAAATAAGAGTGTTGAACTTCCTTCTCCTGTCTCCTTTAATCCAGAATATCATCAGCTGAAAGGTTTGTTTGAGCTGCTACTGTACAGTCAGGCGTAAATATGAATTTCAACCCTTTAGCCCGAGGCTTATTCATTTCACTTTCGGTGTGAAAGGGCCTTAACATTTGCCAAAAATAATAGAGCTGTTTTTGTTGTTATTAAAAAAACAAACAAACAAGCCTAGCCCAGGTGAGAAAAAGTAACGCAAATGTAATGTAACGCTTTCCTTTTCATAAAAGTAACTAAGTAACGCAATTAGTTACTTTTTTGGGGAGTAACACAATATTGTAATGCATTACTGTTAAAAGTAACTTTCCCCAACACTAGTGTTGTCGGCCCAGATTAGGCCCACACATGGATTACACACGGCCCAGATCTGGGCTGATTCTATGTTGCTGTCTGGGTAATATGCTGATTTTGTGCTCAAGAAACATTTCTGATCACATTGTGTTTGCAGTGTAGTCTCCCTGACGAAAAATTTGATTAATTCATTGCTATAGGAGAGGAATTTTATGAACTCGTTAAATCATCTAAATCAACAACATGTATGTTAGACCCTATACCGACTAAACTATTGAAAGAGATGCTTCCAGAGGTCATAGATCCTCTTCTTAATATCATTCGTCTTTGTCATTAGGATACGTACCAAAAACTTTTAAGCTGGCTATGATTAAACCGCTTGTTAAAAAAACGCAACTTGATCCTACAGAATTTGTCAATTACAGGCCGATCTCGAATAAACCTTTTCTGTAAAAAATACTAGAAAAAGCAGTATCTTCACAACTATGTTCCGTTTTAGAAAGAAATGGTCTCTGCGAGGATTTTCAATCAGGATTTAGACCATATCATAGTACTGAGACAGCTCTCATTAGAGTCACAAATGATTTGCTCTTATCATCCGATCGTGGTTGTATCTCTATATTAGTGTTACTCGATCTTAGTGCTGCATTTGACACTATCGACCACAACATTCTTTTAAATAGACTCGAAAATGATGTTGGCATTAGTGGAATTGCACTAGCATGGTTTAAATCATACTTATCTGACCGTTATCAGTTTGTAGCAGTAAATGAAGAGATGTCTTATCGGTCAAAAGTTCAGTATGGTGTACCACAAGGCTCAGTACTAGGACCGTTGCTGTTCACTCTGTACATGCTACCCTTAGGAGATATCATTAGGAAGCATGGCATTAGTTGTCACTGTTATGCTGATGATACTCAGCTCTATTTTTCTTCACGCCCTGACGAAACTTACCGATCCACAAAATTAACGGAATGCATAGCTGATATAAAAAACTGGATGACTAGTAATTTCCTACTACTTAATTCTGAAAAAACAGAGATTCTAATTATTGGACAGAAAACTTATATCAAGGCTAGATTATTGTAATGCTATTATGGGTGGTTGCCCTGCACGTTTAATACATAAACTACAGCTGGTCCAAAATGCAGCAGCTGGAGTTCTTACCAGAACCAGGAAAGTATGACCATATTAGCCCGGTTCTGTCAACACTGGATTGGCTCCCTATTAAACATTGTATAAATATTTAATTATTGCTGATTAAAGGGTGGTGATGGCGCAATGGATAAGACACATGCCTTTGGTGTGAGAGACCCGGGTTCGAATCCACTGTGAGACACCAATGTGTCCCTGAGCAAGACACTTAACCCCTAGTTGCTCCAGAGGCGTGCGACCTCTGACATATAGCAATTGTAAGTCGCTTTGGATAAAAGTGTTAGCTAAATGAATAATTTTTTTTTTTTTTACTTACAAAGCACTAAATGGTTTAGCTCCCCAGTACTTGAGCGAGCTCTTAACACATTATAGTCCTTCACGTCTATTGCGATCTCAAAATTCTGGCCAGTTGATAATACCTAGAAAATCAAAAATGACTGCTGACGTTAGATCCTTTTCCTATTTAGCACCAAAACTTTGGAACAATCTTCCTAACATTGTCCGGGAAGCAGACACACTCTGTCAGTTCAAATCTAGACTAAAAACACATCTCTTTGGCTTAGCATACACATAACACATTATAGACCTCTATAATTCAATGTTAGGCTGCATAGTTTAGATCCGGGAACACTTCCCATAAATCCTGATGTACTTGGTACATCATAAGAAGGATGGTGTCTACGCTAATATTAGTCTCTCTGTTTATCCCGAGGTTTATCGCAGTCCGCCGGATCCAGGCCATATCCGGATCTGATGAAGGACCATTGCATGGACACGACTATAATGAGAAATAAAATAAAATATGAAATAAAATATTGTGCTTCTGTAAAATAAAGAAAATAAACAGGGTGTGCTTTCTGGCTCTCCGTCACTGTGAACTCCGATCATAGTGTTTGTTGCCAATGTAGGCTTTATTCAAACAAATGAATCCTTAACTTTGAAATACGTATGATAAAAAGTATATTTTAGTTTTCACAAAGAAAGATTACACTTGAAATATTGTTACAATTTTAATTGCTGTTGTAATTGTAACCTTTTTAATAAAATAGCAAATAATATATTTACAAGGTAGATGTAAACAAAATATTAAAAGGTCAATATAAGCCTTTTCTTTAAATTATTTTTATTGTGTTTTATTAGTGACAAATTTGGGGAGAGGATACATATCCAAAAACTTTCTGAAAATACAGTATGAGAATTAACTACACACTTACTAGAAATATTTACCTTGGATATTATACAATTTGCAAGCAAAAATTAAAAAATGTTATGAGATGTTTCCAACTGTGAACCAATTTTGTAGTATATATATATATATATATATATATATATATATATATATATATATATACACACACACACAGTGCCTAGCATAAGTGAACACACCCATGCTAAAGTTGACTAAAAAGAGGAATAAAAAAATCATCGTTTGGAAATTGATCTTAATGCCTTAATTTTAAGAATGAGGAAAAATCCAACATTTAAGGACACCAATTTTCTTTGTGAATGAATAATGTATCATAAATAAATAAATATTCTTCCTTAAAATACAGGTTGCGTAAGTCAGGACACCCCTATGTTAAATTCCCATAGAGGCGGCAGATTTTATTTTTAAAGGCCAATTATTTCATGGATCCGGGATACTATGCATCCTGATAAAGTTCCCTTGGCCTTTGGAATTAAAATATCCCACATCATCACATTCCCTTCACCATACCTAGAGATCAGCATGGGGCACTTTCCATAAGATCATCTCTCAATGTAAATCATATCAGCTATTAGCCTACATGAAATTGCACCATGCCAATCTCTAGGTATGGTGAAGGGAATGTGATGATGAGGGGCTTTTTCTAATTCCAAAGGCCAAGGGAACTTTATCAGGATGCATAGTATCCTGAATCCATGAAATAACTGGCCTTTAAAAATAAAAATCTGCCTGGCTCTATGGGAATTTAACATAAGGGTGTCCTGATTTATGCAACCTGTATTTTAATCAATCATAGAAACACGATACAGTGTCTGTTTTCAGGTTTCAATGATGAACAGAAAGTTCAAAAGTCATGCTGTTAATCCTCATTCAAACATACGAGTGTGTGTTTTGCAGAATTTGTTTATTGTGCTTTAGCCTGGGACACAAAGTCTCGGACACAATGTTCAGACTCATTTGTTTCTGGGATCAAACCCTCAAACTTTGGGTTTAATCTATCAATCTTCCTCCAGATTTACATGGAAACTCTGTAAAGTGATTATATAAGATGAATAAAAAAGATGAAAACAAATGCAGTCAAAATAATAAAAGGTTCTGATAATGTTACTGTGATGATATTCAGTTTATTTCAGATTTGAAGATGATTTCCATGACAAAACTGGTTTCAGTATTTGTGTTCCTGCAGACTTTAATAGCAGCACTAGGACGAGAGCACCTGGGACCCTGGTGTAGAGTCCAGGTTCAAAGAGTAGAACCTCACAAACTTGTGTGTTGAGGACCACCCTGATGCATCACAGATATCTCTGAATTAGGGACTTATAATTAGGGCCATACTCCTAGTCGAGTGGGAACGGATTGCTATCTGAGAAGGCTGTCCAACCGACTCATAACCAAGTGAGATAACCTTGACCACCCACTTGCTCATTCTCGGCTTTGATGCAGGGGACCCTTTGTTAGGGGGCCCGAAACATACGAACAACTGTTCAGATTTACACCACAGGGCAGCTCTGTGGACATAAGAATCTAGCGCCCTGACTGGACACAGCAGGTTATTCTTTTCCTGGTCCGGATCATGGAAAAGAAAGAGGACAAAAGGCCTACAGCATTATAGATCTATCCACGTTAGTGGGGACCTTAGGAACGTAGCCTGGTCTAGTATGAAGGAATGCTTTAACCATACCAGGTGCAAATTCCAAGCATGAAGGTGAAACCGACAAGGCTTGCAGATCTCCTATTCTTTTAAGAGAAGTCATATTGAGGAGGAACAAATCTATTAAGGTCAGAAAATTGTCCGGAACCCCCTCAATGGGCTCAAAGGGAGCCAGGGACAGGCCTTGAAGGACAATGGCCAAATCTCAAGTCGGTACCCTGGTGCGAGCTGCAGGCCCCAGCCCAAGAGCACCTTGGAGGAAACGAGATACCAAAGGGTTTCTTCAGAAAGACATTCCACCCAAAGGAATGAGGTAAGCACCTATGGCCGCCGCGTAGACCTTTAAAGTGGATGGGGATACACCTGCAGTGAACCGCTCCTGCAGGAACTTCAGCACTGTACCAACTCGGCCAGCTGACAGTCACTACAACAAGAAATGAAAACTCTACACTTCAGGGCATAAAGTTTTCTCGTGGAGGGAGCTCTGGAGTGTAGAATGGTCTCTACAACCTCAGTGGCCCCCCTGGTGATTGCTAAGATTGCTGTGGGGAGAAAAAGTAAGACTGTTAAGTTAGCACTTTTAAACATCCGCTCACTTACAATTAAATCACTTCTAGTCAACGACTTAACCACATACAACCTGGATTTTATGTTGTTAAATGAAACTTGGCTAGAAGACAGCTGCAGTGCAACAGTCCTCAATGAAACAGCCCCTGTTAAGTTAGCACTTTTAAACATCCGCTCACTTACAATTAAATCACTTCTAGTCAAAGACTTAATAACCACATACAACCTGGATTTTATGTTGTTAAATGAAACTTGGCTAGAAGACAGCTGCAGTGCAACAGTCCTCAATGAAACAGCCCCTCCTAACTTTACTTTTATGAGTGTCTGCAGAGCTGTCAGAAGAGGTGGAGGTTTAGCTGCTCTATTTAAAGATGTCTATCAATGTAAGCAAATATCATTTGGGAATTACCCGTCTTTCGAATATCTGGGTATTGTGTTAAAAGGTGCTCCACGCATTTTACTTATCATTGTTTACAGGCCTCCAAAATACTCTCCAGCCTTTGCTGATGATTTTACAGAACTGTTATCAACTATTTCCTCAGAGTTTGACTGTTTTATCATTGCTGGAGATTTTAACATTCACATAGATAATGCAGAAACCAATATGGCAAAAGAAATCAAAACTGTTTTTAAAAACTTTTGATCTGACTCAGCATGTACATGGACCCAGACATAATCATGGACACACTCTAGATTTACTTATCAGTAAGGGTCTAAACATTTCATCGATTGTTATTAAGGATGTAGCACTGTCTGATCATTTCTGTATTTTCTTTGATATATTGATCTCTCCTGCCATTGAAGCTAGATCTGTGTCTGTCAAGAAGAGATGCTTAAATGAGAACACTAGTGTACTGTTTATGAAGGCCATATCTTTAACACCTAGCATATCTGCTGACTCTGTTGATTTTCTCCTTGATTCTTTTAACTCAAAAGTTGAGAGTGTAATTGATGATATTGCTCCTGTGAAAGTCAGGAAGAAGAATGGCAGACAAAAAGCACCTTGGAGAAACTCAACAGCAGTGCAAATTATAAAAAGACAATGCAGAAAAGCAGAGCGCATGTGGCGGAAGACAAAACTTGTAGTCCATTATAACATCTACAAAGACAACATCCATGCTTTCAATAAGGAACTAGGCAAAGCTAGACAGAATTTCTTCTCAAATATTATGAACAGCAATATAAACAACACACGCACTCTTTTTGCTACTGTAGAGAGACTGACAACCCCCCCAAGCCAGATTCCCAGTGAAATGCTCTCAGAGAGCAAGTGCAGTGAGTTTGCTTCTTTCTTCTCTGAGAAAATCAATAATATCAGAAAGGTGATCAGCTCATCCTTGAGTTGCTCTGGGGTCAGACAGATCAGACCACAACCTGAGAAAGTAGTCACTATGTCTGATCTTGAAGAAACTGATGGCAAAATTTTGGAAGAAACCATACAGCACATTAAAACAACAACCTGCACCCTTGACGCACTTCCCACATCTTTTTTCAAAAAGGTGTTACACAGCTTAGAAGCAGATCTCCTAGAAGTGGTAAATGCCTCACTTCTCTCTGGGAGTTTTCCGAACTCCCTGAAAACTGCAGTTGTCAAGCCCCTCCTGAAAAAGAGCAATCTGGATAAGACCATATTAAACAACTATAGACCAATCTCAAATCTTCCTTTCATAGGCAAGATCACTGAAAAAGTTGTCTTCAATCAGCTGAACAAATTCTTAAGCTCAAATGGATACTTTGACAATTTTCAATCTGGTTTCCGACCGCATCACAGGACAGAGACAGCTCTCATAAAGATAATAAACGATATTCGCTTAAATACTGATACAAGCAAATTATCAGTGCTGGTACTACTCGACCTCAGTGCTGCATTTGACACTATCGATCACGACATACTTCTTGACAGGCTGGAAAACTGGGTCGGGTTTTCTGGGATAGTCCTAAAATGGTTCAGGTCATACTTAGGAGGTAGAGGTTATTATGTGAGTATAGGAGACCATAAGTCTGAGTGGACACCCATGACATGCGGAGTCCCTCAAGGCTCAATTCTTGCGCCACTCCTATTCAACCTGTACATGCTCCCAATGAGCCAAATAATGAGAAAGAACCAAATCTCTTACCACAGCTATGCAGACGACACACAGCTCTACTTAGCCCTATCGCCTAACGATTACAGCCCCATTAACTCTCTGTTCCAATGCATTGATGAAGTAAACAATTGGATGTGCCAAACTACAAAACTGAAGTAATTGCGTTTGGAAACAAAGATGAAGTTCTCAAGGTGAAAACCTTCAGTCTAGGGGTCAAACAACTAAAAATCAAGTCAGGAATCTTGGTGTGTCTAGAGTCAGACCTTAGTTTCAATAGTCATGTCAAAGCAATAACTAAATCAGCATACTATCACCTGAAAAATATTGCAAGAATTAGATGCTTTGTTTCCAGTCAAGACTTAGAGAAACTTGCGGATGCTTTCATCACCAGCAGGGTGGATTATTGTAATGGACTCCTCACTGGCCTTCCCAAAAACACCATAAGACAGTTGCAGCTCATACAGAACGCTGAGCAGAACCAGAAAATATGAACACATCACGCCAGTCCTCAGGTGTTTACACTGGCTGCCAGGTACATATAGGATTGATTTTAAAGTATTATTACTGGTATATAAATCATTCAATGACCTAGGACCTCAATACATTGCAGATATGCTCACTGAATATAAACCCAACAGATCACTAGGATCACATCAGCTAGAAACACCAAGGGTTCACTCTAAGCATGGTGAGTCTGCTTTTAGCTACTATGCCAGCCGCAGCTGGAACCAGCTTCCAGAAGAAATCAGATGTGCTCCTACAGTCACATTCAAATCCAGACTCAAAACACTTCTGTTTAACTGTGCATTTAATGAATGATCACTGTACCACGGTTCGTCCGACTGTTTGTACTGTATTTTATGTTTTTAATTATTCTGATTTCTTTTGATTATTTCTGTATTTTATCTTTTATTCTAAACTGTTTTAATTATTCTGATTTCTTTTGATTATTTTAATTTCTTCTATGTAAAGCACTTTGAATTACCATTGTGTATGAAATGTGCTATATAAATAAACCTGCCTTTCCTTGCCTTGGTGATGTATGTAGGCGTCTACCGATGTATTGTCTGTGCGAACAAGCACATCATGGTCCCTGAGGTCTGTGAGGAAAGGCAGGTAAACAAATAAAATAACATACAATATTACATATAGACTACATAAGACATCACAATATATATATATATATCCAGGAATGTAAGTTTAATGAAATCAGTATATAAAAACAAAGAATTTACAACACAGTCATTAGTGGTTGCAGATTTGTTCTGATAGTAGCCAGTGCTTAAGCTTGGTTTTAAAAACTGTGAAGCTATCAATGCTTCGGATGTATTTGGATGAAGGAATTCCATATCCCCACTACTCTAACCACAAAAGCTGTTTGACCAAAAGCTGTTCTTCTATACTGCGGTACCAAGTCTCCCCTAGCAGATGCTCTAGTCCTACTAACACTTCCGTTATGGGCCAGGCATCAGGCATACATCAGGGTAAAGTACAAAATTAATACAATTTAAAAAATCATACTTTTTCAAAATGGTACAATGATGATAGTCGCTTGTTTTTTTGTCTAGCACTTTCATAATTTGTTCATGGAGGGAGTACACAGGCTTAAGTGTAGTTGCACCTGCCTGTGTCCAAGTTGTTATACAATACGACAAGTGAGGGAGAATCAAAGTATGTACAAAAAGTAGTGCAGCTGATTGAGAAAGCTGGTGCCTGATGTTTTTAAAATTATTTAAATTAAATTTGACATTATTTATAACCCTTCTTTCTTGTTTTTTTAAAAGACAGGTGTTGGTCAATTATTATTCCTAAATATTTGATTTCAACTCTATACACATTATATTATATTCTACACACAACTCTACCTCTCATTCCAGCCGGATGATCCGACGGGAGCTGCTTGCATCTCAGCCTGCCTGATAGACATTTATTGCTGGATGAAGGACCATTCCCTTTAACTCAACCTTGCTAAGACAGAGCTACTTGTGGTCTCGGCCATCCCAACACTTCAGTACAACTTCTCCATTCAGCTGGGTTCGTCAACCATAACTCCTTCCAGAACAGCCAGGAATTTGGAGTTGTGATTGATGATCAGTTAAGCTTCACAGACCATATTACTACAACGGCCCGGTCCTGCAGATTTGCTTTATACAACTTCAGGAAGATCAGACCCCTCCTATCAGAGGAGGCCACACAACTCCTTGTCCCAACTCTTGTTCTCTCCCGACTGGAATATTGTAATGCTCTCTTAGGGGGTCTTCTGGCATGTACAGCACTATCAAGCCTTTGCAACTGATCCAGAATGCAGCAGCGAGAGTGGTCTTCAACGAGCCGAAGAAAGCCCACGTCACACCTCTCTTCATCAGTTTGCACTGGCTACCGCATCAAATTAAAGGCACTGATGTTTGCCTACAAGACAACCACTGGCTCTGCACCAATATACCTAAACTCGCTAGTTCAGACTTATGCGCCCTCCAGAAGCTTGCGTTCTGCAAGTGAACGACGCCTCGTGGTGTCATCCCAAAGAGTCACGAAATCACTCTCTCTGACTTTTCCTGGACTGGTCCCAGCTGGGGGAATGCCCTGCCTATCTCAATTCGTGCCATTTTCAAAAAATGTCTAAAGACACATCTTTTTTTCATCAGCACCTGACCAATTAATACTAGCACTTACCTTTTCGAATCTATACTATTCTATTTGTTTTGTTTTTCTGATTTAAAAAAAAAAACCTTGCTATGCATACTGTGCTCGACTAACTGAGACTTGTTACAGCACTTGTATACTGTTGCCCACTTGCTGGTCTGATTGCTTCTATTGTTCTCCTTATTTGTAAGTCGCTTTGGATAAAAGCGTCTGCTAAATGATTACATGTAAATGATATGGAAGGATGGATATGTAGAAGTATGATTTGTCTCAAAGTTAACATTTAGAATTTTAGCTGCATGACTGACTTCTTCAGAACTCACAGATCCAAAATGGAACGCAACCCCCCATTCTTCTTTGGAACGATGAAATACCACTGTAAAACCCAGTTTCCCTGCTGAAGGGAGGAACATATTCTTTGCCCCTTTCGTCAACAGTGTTTTCACTTCTTGTTCCATTACCAAAACCTGCTCGGGGCCCACTACAGTGGATAGGACCCCCATAAACCACTTTCCCGCAGCCTTTTTGTAAATAATGACAGTCCTCAGATCAGTCTTGCCCCTTGAAGGCTGCGGCGGAGAGCACGCGATGTGTGTTGTGCAGAATTTGTTTATCGTGCTTCAGTCTGGGACACAAAGTTCAGACTCATTTGTTTATGGGATCAAACCCTCAAACTTTGGATTTAATCAATTAATCTTCCTCCAGTGTAAAGTGATTATATATTTATACAGTTGTGGTCAGAATTAATGGCACCCTTGGTAAATATGATCAAAAATGGCTGTAAAAAATAAATCAGCATTGTTTATCATTTTGATCTTTCATTAATAATAAAATAAAAAAATCTAACCTTTGAAAATGGGGGAGGGGGGGTCACATTATGAAATTTTCTCCAAAACACATCGGCCACAATTATTGGCACCCCTAGAATATTTTATGATTAAAATATCTCTGAAGTATATTCCCATTAATATTTACCTTTTTTAGCCAACCCAGGCTCATTGGAAATACGTTACTCTGCCTACATTTTTGCAAAACCTGAAATACGTACCTCCATGTACGTTTCCCTGCACTTTTCGGATGAAAAGTCCACTAGAGGCGCTAAGTGGTATCATTTTTACTCCGTTCCAGATGGTTAAATAAAGGTTATAAAAACGACAATATCAGTAATGTTCAGACTTCTCAGTAGGCCTATACACTCATTTTAATATAAATTAGGAATTATTTCCACACTTTTGAGGTGCCACACCGCCTAGTCTCACGGCAGGTCGTGATATGTTCACATCATTTAATCCACTGGTTCGTGATACGGACACGTTTATTTCGTTATTTTCGTGATATCAGTATTTTTATTTATTTATTTATTTTATTTATTTTTTTACTAATGTAATGCACGATTCTTTCTGCCAGTCGGGCTGCAGCAGAGAAGCTGTTTAATCGACATTTATTCACGATTTCTTATCATGTTTATATAGGTATATGTTATTATTTCGGTCTTATTGCCAGTGAAGCTGGACTGCTTTGCTGTTTATTGATTTAAAAAAAAAAGTATAAATGACTACGCAAATTTTATCAGTAGGAAATCGCGCTGAAGAAGTCTCCTTCCGAACACATCGCGATATTTGGCATCAGTTCACGTGTGAAAGATGTTGGTAAGTAGTCAAAAATACACTGTCCTAATAATGTTTGATATAATGTCTTTTCTGATGGTCGAAATGAATCAGATTAGCTCATGTTCAGTCACTGCATTATCTGTCATCTCCACGGAGATTTGCGTTTCATTGCTTTCTAATTCAAAACAGGGTGATAAACACTATCTGTCACGTGACGTGCTATAGGCCTAGACCTTCTATCAGTTAATCATATTCACATTAGGTTTAAAGTAAGTTAGTACAATTAGTTCCAAAGTGGTATTTGTAGTAGAATCACAGTAAAAACAACACTTACCTTGCTTTTACCAAGGTAAAAAGGTTTTTTTTTTTGCTAGCCACTTTTGAACCAGAAACAGCGGCAGAAGCGCCTGACCTGGGCTACAGAGAAGCAGCACTGGACTGTTGCTCAGTGGTCCAAAGTACTTTTTTCGGATGAAAGCAAATTTTGCATGTCATTCGGAAATCAAGGTGCCAGAATCTGGAGGAAGACTGGGGAGAAGGAAATGCCAAAATGCCTGAAGTCCAGTGTCAAGTACCCACAGTCAGTGATGGTCTGGGGTGCCATGTCAGCTGCTGGTGTTGGTCCACTGTGTTTTATCAAGGGCAGGGTCAATGCAGCTAGCTATCAGGAGATTTTGGAGCACTTCATGTTTCCATCTGCTGAAAAGCTTTATGGAGATGAAGATTTCATTTTTCAGCACGACCTGGCACCTGCTCACAGTGCCAAAACCACTGGTAAATGGTTTACTGACCATGGTATTACTGTGCTCAATTGGCCTGCCAACTCTCCTGACCTGAACCCCATAGAGAATCTGTGGGATATTGTGAAGAGAAAGTTGAGAGACGCAAGACCCAACACTCTGGATGAGCTTAAGGCCGCTATCGAAGCATCCTGGGCCTCCATAACACCTCAGCAGTGCCACAGGCTGATTGCCTCCATGCCACGCCGCATTGAAGCAGTCATTTCTGCAAAAGGATTCCCGACCAAGTATTGACTATTGAGTGCATAACTGAACAAAATTATTTGAAGGATGACTTTTTTTGTATTAAAAACACTTCTTTTATTGGTCGGATGAAATATGCTAATTTTTTGAGACAGGAATTTTGGGTTTTCATGAGCTGTATGCCAAAATCATCAGTATTAAAACAATAAAAGACCTGAAATATTTAAGTTGGTGTGCAATGAATCTAAAATATATGAAAGTTTAATTTTTATCATTACATTATGGAAAATAATTAACTTTATCACAGTATGCTAATTTTTTGAGAAGGACCTTTATAAATATATACATACATATATATATATATATATATATATATAAAACTATCTACATACACATGAAAACACTGTAAAGGCACAGAATAAATAAAATACACACATATAATGTAAATAAAAATATTACTTTCAAACAGTAATTTAGTGTCTTTAGACTACATCAGCCATCTGAAATGCCAAGGACTCAAACTAAATTCAGCCCAGACCTCACTGTCTCTGAGTGACCAAAGAATTTCCTAAAAATATTATTTTAATATCTAAAGAACCCGAAGCAGCTCAAACGAAACTTTTTACTGCACAAAACGGCACAAACGGAGCACAAACGATTGCGTCTATTTTGAGTGAATTTGGAGAATTCTGCTGTGGCTTTCGTTGGAGCTATTATTTTGTTGTAAAAAATACTGACAACTGTGTTGTAGCCTAAGTGAACATCCCTTAATATTAATATTTCGTTTGTTGAACCGTTGTATATGTGACCGGTCTTCATTTAGCTCTGCGTTGTGTTTGTAGATGGACGAGACCGGGCAACAGGAATTTCTCTGGCCAGATTTTATTCTGCATGAATAAAAGGAAGAATCATAATAAGCTCGAGTCTGCGGCCTTCTCTCACAGTTCAGCCTGTCAGTGAAAGGCGTCATTTTAGACAACAGAGCTTGCACACTCATGCTCAATAAATTCTCTCCGAAAATACATTTATAACTCATCACATCATTCACACAAACTTCATACATGTTTGAATAAGATTAAAGTGCATTTTAGAACAAAATTACATGTTGTATTTGTCACATGCCTGTCCTGTCTTGTGTTGCACATTGGTGTTTTGTTATTTTGGGCCATGTGCTCTTGTCGTTGTCTGATCCCTCCCCCTCGTTACCTGATTATTGTTTGAGTTCTTCCACCTGTCCCCTCTTGATTTGTTCCCTTCTTAAGTCTCCTCTTGTTTGCAGTCTTGGTCGGATCGTTATGTCACGGAACGGGCAAGGTAAAAAGGTGTGAGGACTCAAATGCAGAGTAAAGATGATTTAGTACAAAAAAATAAACAAACACAAAGCAAAAACCCACGAGGGGGAAAAACACAATGAATAAAATGAAACAACAACTAAACCTTAACATGAAGTGGATCACGGGGAACGGGAGACATTTAGACAACGATCCGACCAAGACTGCAAACAAGAGGAGACTTAAGAAGGGAACAAATCAAGAGGGGACAGGTGGAAGAACTCAAACAATAATCAGGTAACGAGGGGGAGGGATCAGACAACGACAAGAGCACATGGCCCAAAATAACAAAACACCCATGTGCAACACAAGACAGGACAGGCATGTGACAGTATTACAATAAACAAAACTCATATCAACCTTTTTAGACGGAGCATTAATACAACTCACCTCTCTTCAATCGCATTTAACGCAAACTGAAGGAGAGCAACCGGAACATGAATCTTAAAGGAACCACGCACCGTATTTAACAATACTGCAAAATGACCATGAAACATGACATCTCAATTAATAGAAATCAAAATTAGAAGAATAAATTAAATATTAAAATAATAATTCCAGAATACAAAATAATGAAAGAAATGATAACAAAGGGGCTGTTTACACCTGGCCACTTCATGCGTTTCCTCAGATCGGATAGCTATCGGATTTGTTCAAACGGTTCCATTTACACTTGGCCACATGAATGCGTCTCAGCGAAACGGATATGAATCCGATCTTCTGATTCCCGCGAAAAATGCAAATATTCATTTCCACTTAAGTTGAACTCAAATGGCAGCCACGGTCATTTTGCTCTATTTGTGTTTGCGAACGCATTCAAAAAGAAAACAAAAAAACTTGCTACAACGCTTACGCAACAAAAGGCAGCACTTATTATGTGCAGCATTTTCGCTGTCGGCAGTACTACACTTTAAAAACCAGCGAGATACCTGGATGAAAGCTCGGAGTCAACACTGGTGGGAAAATATAGTACAGGCTTCTTTTACGGAACAAGACTGGCAAACCAGTTTTCGAATGGGGCGCCGGACCTTCGATTACCTTTGTGTCTGCCTGCAATGTTATTTAATGAGGAGGCACACTCATCTCCGTCAGGCTATACCGGTCGATAAGCGCGTCGCCGTGGCCCTGTGGTATCTCGCTACAGGCAGCGGGTATAACACCATCTCTCACCTCTTTGGGCTGAGCCGGTCTACAGTATGCATCTGCGTGTGGGAAGTATGCAGTGCGCCGGTGTCCTGCATGCAGAAATGCATTCAATTGCCCACAGGCCAGAGGCTCCTGGACATCAGGGATGGGTTTGAGAGAAGATGGGGTTTCCCTCAATGTGCAGGTGCCATCGACGGGTCGCACATACCGATAACGGCTCCACGAAACAACGCAAAGGACTATTTTAATCGCAAAGGACATTGTTCCATAATCCTGCAAGCTGTTGTAGATTATCAGTCACAGTAAGTAACCATTAACATTTTTATTTTTGCTAATTTGGCATAAACCACTTTTATAAGATTTTTTTTTATATTATCCTCCTGGGACCCAGGAATAGACTTTTGTCCACTGTAGTGGACATTATATTTTAGTGAATTTCTCTGACATCATATGTCACACCTGGCTTGTTCTGTCCCAAACCTGTCCTGAAGGCACCCCAACACTGCACGTTTTCTTTATCTCCCTAATCAAACACACCTGATTCAACTCATCAGCTCATTAACCCATGTGATAATAAGCTGATGAGTTGAATCAGGAGTGTGTTTGATTAGGGAGATAAAGAAAACGTGCAGTGTTGGGGTGCCTTCAGGACAGGTTTGGGAACCACAGAGCACATTCAGGGCTTTTCAGAGATACCAAATGTTTTGTAGTTTCACCATGAAAACAACTTCTCCTTGTTCTTTAAAAATGTCTGACATTAATTTAGTCATCAAATGTAGCACTCTTATGGAAATATGATAATATATTATAATTATAATTTAAATTACTACTTTTCAAATTGTATTTCATAAAGCAACATCTCAAGAAACCGTTGTGGGGTTTCAAATAAAAAAATGACTTTCTGTTACAGAACAACATTGATTTCATTCATGTAGAGGACATCAGGACTTAAATCATGTTTATCAGGCATTTTGGGAGACACAACAAGTGAATATGGAAATAAATTATACATCAATATTCCTATGAAATATTAGATATTATTATTAAAATGTTGCTAATTATTACTCCGATTATTACACTTCTTTTTTCATTTAAATGTTACTCCAAGAACACATTAATGTGCACATTAGATACAGTGTATAGATACATTGCATTGAATGGGAATATTAATTTATGGCCATTTTACCCACATATTGCATAAAGTAAAATGGTGTATCAATTCATTTCGTTATATCTTTCATAACTTAGTTGAGAATCATCTTTATACAAATTTTGCTTAAAAAAAATCCTGAAACCTAAACAATTTTTGTTGATTGAAAGAAAAATCCCATTGTTTTTGTCTATACATAGAATTTCATGTCATTTTATTTTTTAAACAACTGAGTCCTGGTGTCCACTACAGAGTACATAGCATAACATACGAATAAAATATAATATTTCAAAAATGTTTTTTTTTTTTACCATTTTTTCTTATGCTCTAGTCTAAACAATATGATGACATGAAAAAAAAAAACTAAATTCAAAAATATTTTTTTTCTGGATCTCAGGAGGATATGTATAGTATATTTTTTTATATATACAGTCAATGTCTAATTAACTATCTCCATTAGGTTTACCAATATCAATGTCGGTTGGGCAGGCAGTGTTCATGACGCCAGAGTTCTCCGCAATTCAGAGATCTTTGACCTGGCAGAGAGAGGTGCTCTTTTTCCAGAGGTAAAAACATGATCATTCATTGTTGTCCCAAGAATAACAGAAAAACTAGCAAAAGAGGTTGTCTATAAAAATGTTGGAATAAAATAAAATAAATAAATAAAAATGTGTGAATTTGTAAAAGCAGCCTTTAGTATCATTATTAGTAAAAAAAAAAAAAAAAAATAGTATTACACCAAGATATAGCCTATTTGTGTTATCACCATACATCTTCATTTTATGGACAAATTATTTTCAAATGAAAAAAACATACGCAATTAATATATATAATATGCAAGCAATGCCACAATAATAATTTATCACAATTGATTTGTCTTTATACAGCTTACGCGCAACATTGGAGGCATTGAGGTGCCGATCACAGTCCTGGGGGACGCAGCCTACCCACTCATGTCTTGGCTGATGAAGCACAGTGACCATGGCCAGTTGACGGTGGAACATTTTAACTACCGCCTAAGCAGAGCACGAATGACGGTAGAGTGTGCTTTCGGGAGGCTGAAGGGCCGTTGGAGGTGCCTCCTCAAGCAGTCTGAGCTTCAACTGAAAAGAATGCCAGTGGTCGTCACAGCATTCTACATAATCTATGCGAGCGGAATGGAGAAAATTTTGCCAACGAGTGGCTACAGGGAGTTAGTGAGGCTGGCACTCAAGAAGAAACCCAGGAGATGGCACCTGTTCTGCGGCATCAAGAAACACAACCCCAGAAAATTCGCATTGCTTTGACCAGTTTTTTCTCTGAGCAGGGCCAACAGGAGTAGCAATCACCTTTCCATTTGAAACATGTTCTAGCTGAAATTAAGATACAGCTTATCTATTTCTAAACATTTGTTTTTCTGTTTTCTACCAAGTTATGTGTTTGTCAGTGTTAAAAACCAAACTGAAGATGGTGGACATTTGAGACTTTTATTTATTTTCTAACAACGAAGAAAGGCATATGTGCCTGGCTGTATCAAATTAAGTAAATAGCAGCATACACCAGACCTTGATAATTTACATATGCAATATTTGAAAATAAAGTGCAACACACAAAGGCAAACTTATTTGTTCTGTTTAACAGCCAAAAGCTCTAATGTGAAAGGTTAAACTCCACTGAAGAGGTCACTATTGAGTAGGTAAACTGAAATGTATATGGCTTACAATAACATACATTTAACAGGCAAAAACAACTTGAATTTGTTTTTTATATTACCAAAAGTGTGTTAACTTGGTGAAAAATGTTTAACTTAGTTTTTCAAAAACAAGAAATTGTGCCAATGGAAGAATTACAGTGGAGTGAATGTATGGGTTTCCTGGTCTTCATCTAGTGGATAGCGTCTGCCTGATAAGGGAGTATGTGGCAGGTATGTAGGTTGTGGACTGTGAGCCATGGGCCCAGGTGAGTTAGTGTGGGTATGATGCAAGTATGGATTTTGTGCAGGAAATGGCATGCTATACGGGGGGCCTTGGGGTGGCATGGGGTGTGTATTTGTTATGGCTTGGATCATCATAACAAACATTCTTGCCTCATGTTCATTCTGGGCTGCTAGCATTTGCATAGTAAGCTGCATCTGTCTTGAAAGATTATCAGACAGGGCCTTTGCAAAGCATTCAACTGTGGCTTCTAGTTTTGTCTTCCTTTTCCGTGATCCTAAAAAAAACAAAAACAAGTTGATGTATTGTTAGTTTAAAATAGTAGATTACATCAAATGCCTAACTAAAATATATAAGGAAAAAAAAGGTTGCTTTGAAAAGTACGGAACCTGCATTATTTACTTAGTGTGCCCAAAAAAAATTGAAAATTGTATTGTATTTATCGCAGAATTTACATAATTTTCCCCAAAAGCACTTACCTACAGCAGCCCGATCTCCCTTGGCACGTCAAAAACAGGCTCCTGACAATCCTCTTCTGACGTGGGTTTGGGAGTAGGTTCAGGAATGGCTTCGGAAGAGGGTATATCGATTGAATCAGTCTCATCTACGCCTGTTAAAAAATTGAAAAGGTTAATATGGTAAAGTGACACTATTTTTGCTTACTACTACTACTTTGATTACTACCATTACTATTATCACTTGTATGGGTTAAAGTTAACTGTTTTTCTGTCAGACTATATTATTATTCCCTACATACAAGTCAACTAAATATTAAACCTACAACACTTCATAAAAGAAAATGACTTCGCCAATTTAAAAACCTTTTTAATTAGTTGTCATGATAACTATATACAAACTTTTGTCCCATAAAAAGTAACTACAGAACTATATAGACATACGTTTAGAATTGTGTTAATAACTATTCTATTTTTAACTTGCTCGAAAACGTGAAGTAGGCTACAGACGAAGCATACAAACCTCCTTCAACGTCAACATCTTCTGACAAACTGGCCGTATCCAACATTTCGCCTTCTCCAGGTACGAAAGACGGCTTGTCTCCTAGCACCCGATCCAAAACTTCATAAAATGGACAGGTTACTCTGGCCCGTCCACTTTTACTATTATTATCTTTAGCTTTGCGGTAAATTATTTTAAGGCTTTTTATTTTCCTTTGGCACTGTTGTCATGTTCTGCCGTAACCATGTTCTCTCATTTTTTGTGATATGTCTTCATATATTGCTTTGTTCCTGTAAGTTCTTGATAATTTTTGTTGAATACTTTCGTCGCTCCATAAAGAAATAAGTGTCCGAGTTTCGCCACTGCTCCATCCCTGAGTATCATCCATGTTTGAACTGCTTCTGGCGCGGCTAAGCGCGTGACGTGTGTGGGTTTCAACAACCAGATGCTCAACTGCTCATCTGCTGCGGTAGTGTTGCAGTTGCAGTAGGTCGTCATATCTGGCTATAACATGACATATAGCCTATAACACGCTCTCACATGTTTATTTTGTATCATTTTTGGGAGGAGTAAAATTTACATATGTGGTTTCAACAACCAGATGTATTTACACTTGTCCAGTTTCGTCTGGAATGCGGCCCAGACCTCCTCCTGATGTGGTTTGAGCGATCAGATTTAAATCCGTCTCGAATGCGTTTTGGAGGGCATTTACACCTGGTCTTTTCACGATCGGATAGCTATCCGGTCACAGAAAACGCGACCAGGTGTAAACAGCCCCAAAGAGAGAGATTTTGAGTGAAATTAATAAATAATTATAACACCCGTTACATATAAAATCAATGTCACATTTGCAATCGTGTGGACCTTCATATAATGTGATCAACATTAAACACAGGAACTCATACAGGGAATGTGTCTGTATCGAAGAGAGTTTGATATAAGTGATAGGCTAACGTTTTATGAATGTTTTGTTAATTTGGTTATAAGTAACATAAGTTATTAGTTAATGATGATCTAATCATTTACAAAACATGACTATATGTTTATAAAATTACTAATAAGTGTTATGCTAATGATTTACACGTGTGTTGTAAGTTATCTTAGAAAACTGGTAAATCATGAAATAAATCGAACAGATCAATAGTAGATGGTTGATCGTTATTAGTTGATACATTATTATCACTTATAAATCATTGAAGTATTTATGTCAGAATTGTTTTAGTATCATTATCTCAATAAACAATGGTTAATAATGAACAAATAATGAACAAACCATTAGTAAATGATCAGTATTTATTTTATTGATGTATCTGTAATTTGTAAGCTGGTCTGTTTAAAAGCACAATCATGCAGGAATGCTAAAGCAGTTTTTAAAGGAAAGTAATTGATTAGTTTTGAAGCGGACACACATTTATAAAGTCTTCCAGTCGGTGGATTGCAGTGGATTATGTTAAATCTGTTCACTCATTTACACACACTTGTGTTCTGTGTGGATCTATATCAAGTGCACGTGTGTATGTGTGTGTGTGTGTGTGTGTGTGTGTGTGTGTGTGTGTATGTGTATGTGTGTGTGTGTGTGTGTGTGTAAAGACTGCTTGTGTGTGTGTGTGTGTGTGTGTGTGCGTGTGTGTGTGTAAAGACTGTGCGCGTGTGTGTGCGCGTGTGTGTGTGTGTAAAGACTGTGCGTGTGTGTGTGTGTAAAGACTGTGCGTGTGTAAAGACTGCTTGTGTGTGTGTGTGCGTGTGTGTGTGTGCGTAAAGACTGTGCGCGTGTGCGCGTGTGTGTGTGTGTAAAGACTGTGCGTGTGTGTGTGTGTGTGCGTGTGTGTGTGTATGTGTGTAAAGACTGTGTGTGTCAGAGAAGACAGCCGTGTGTACCCTCACCAGTCAGCACTTACACTGCAGTGCACACTACACAGTGTTTACAGCATCCCCTAATCTAAAGTGGACTTCACTTCACAGATGTAAACTTCATCACTTGAAGTTCACATCAAATGTGTTATGTATAATTTGTAGATCTTTCTGACCTGTTACAAATGATGTGTATCTGGTGTATCTTTTATAAATGAATGTTTATTGTGATTGTATGGATCTGCACTTACTGTTGTTAGATGAACTGCAGATGAAAGTCAGGCTGTCACTACATGACACATCATGCCATTCTCCATTTCTTATCATAGCACACTCATCACTGCCATCAGGTTGATAAGGTCCCCAGTTCTGATAGAGCGCAGGTTCACCTGAAGACCACTGCCATTTATCAACACTCGTTCTCTTCAGCCCAATCCAGACATGCTGATCATTTTCATTCATAATATTAACAGGTCCACCATCCTTCACACTCTTCTTCAGCTCGTTCATGTCGTTCATGTTGTCAACGGTGGCCAGATCTGTGTAATTCTCTCTGCAGTGTCTCTGAGCTTCAGTCCAGGTCTTCGTCACGTTTATAAAGTGATACTGACGCTGAACACATTCAGATACGGAGCAGAGAGCTGTGAAAGACAGCGTTTGATTTAATGCTTTTCATAACAGGGTCAAACCTGATGAAACTATAAACCATAAATAATACAACAAACACACTCACCAATGAGAAGAAGAATGAAATATAGAGATTGGTCCATTTCTGAGGAAAAAACACATTGAAA
This sequence comes from Gila orcuttii, assembly GCA_026230005.1. NCBI lineage: Eukaryota > Metazoa > Chordata > Actinopteri > Cypriniformes > Leuciscidae > Gila > Gila orcuttii. The sequence goes on along the minus strand of JAPDVR010000001.1, from coordinate 2,087,906 downwards.
AACTAAGAAATCAAACATTCACAGATTCATTTTGGAGTAATTTTCAGTAACATGAATGAAACACATAATCAATGAGACAATATTAACATCTGAAAGTGTAATTGTGTTTGAAGAATGAACATGTTCTTACTTTAGAGGTCGTGTGTTTCTGAGTCTGATGATTCTGTCTGCAGATTTAATATGTGATTATTATTATATCTGCTCTCATCCCTCATTCAGCTCATCACATCATTTGTGTATTTCATATTTTACTTCCTCCTTATTTGTGTTTGTCTGCCTCTGTTTCTCTATATTTGAATATTGACGTCTGTGTCAGTTTCAGTTAATCTAGAATTTCTGGTTAATAAAGGCTTAGTAACAACATGGACTAATCAGGAAAATATATAAACATTCATGATTTATATTTTAACATTCACAACTGCTTTAATGTTATTGCTGGACTGTATACCTCGTGTTAGAGCCTGGTTAAATTTGACATGTATGTTTGTATTTCAGTCAGGACCACTTTTGTCAAATGTATATTTATTATAATGATAATGCAGTTAGTGTTGGCAACATGTTTCTGTTCTGGGCAAATTACCAGTCAAGTCCCCTTTAGTGTAACAGAACAGACCCAGTAATCATGCATAAAATACATAGGCCTAGTTAAAAGGCACAAAATTTAACATGAGTTGTTGTAAACAAGCCAAAATATACGAGAAAGGATGATGTACATGTAACTTACTGGTATGAATGAAGATAATCACAGATTTCAGATTAGATCTCAGATCTCCAGAGTAAAGGTGGAGCTGGGGAAGGAGGAGGGACGTTAACTCCAGCGTGAAGCCCTGCATCAGAAGAGTGGAGATTTAAAACACCGCTGTGATATGTGTGTTAAAACACATCAGAAACAGAAGATTATCCGCTGATAAAAGGGTTAATAAAGGCCTTCTGAAGTGAAGTGATGCGTTTGTGTAAGAAAAATATCCATATTTAAAACTTTATCGACTAAAATAACAAGCTTTCGACAGATGGCCGTACGCAAGTCGACTTACGAGAGTAACACTTGACGGTGTGTGACGTAGATGTAGGAGTAGCGTAAGCTTTGCATTTTTTTAATATAACTCTGATTGTGTTCGTCTGAAAGAAGAATGGGATAGTTTCAGGGCGAGTAAATCATGAGGTAATTTTCATTTTTGAGTAAACTATCCCTTTAACAAGTGTGAACAGCAAAGAAAGTTACATGAAATCCATTTTGAGCTACATTCATATGTGGTTTAAAACCCTATTCAAATCACATTTCTGGAAATCTGTCTCTGTCTGACTGCTCTGATTGGATCTCACGGGGTTTGTCACTTTCTAAGAAGTTCGTAAAAACAATCCTGCGACTGATCTTAAAATTACAGTCTGTTTCCCAAATGCATCGTAACTTAAGTAGCACTTGAAAATCATCGTAGGTCTACGAGTGCTCTGGAGTAATCGTAAATCCCCAAGTGCATCGTAAGAAGACAGAGTTATGAGGACACCTGCAGGACAACCGGCACATTACACATTTAACTTTATTCAAGTGCAATGTGATTATAATATAAGGTTTTGATTGTACTTTATTGTACACTTTATTACTCATTTTTTGTTTAAATGAATGTATAAATGAAATAATTAAAAAGGGAAGAAAAAAAATAGAAATACACATCTAAATTAAATGAATGAACAAAAAAAATCATAAAAGAAGTAATGTGGGAAATATGCTTCAAAAACTGGGCAAAATAGGGATGAATTCAAAAAAACGACTTGCTGACGTGCACGAAAACCAGCCATGTATTGGGCATTTCTTGGTTGGCCATCATGTGGTCCCATGCCATCTTCGTCCTCCTCCTCCTCATCTTCATCTTCCTCCCTGTTAAGTAAGGCCACTCTCATCTGCACTGCAATGTTGTGCAGCAAAGCTGGTACTATTATTACTGCACAGCACTTTTGTGGAGCAAAAAAAAAGACCACCGCTGGAATTGTGAATTGCCCGAAAGCACATCTTCCACCTCCCTATTGTGCATTCCACAATACTGCGTGCAACACGGTGTGCCTCGTTGAAAATGTATCTCCCTGTTATTCATAGGATTAGCCACAGACGTGAAGAGATATGGCCTCAGTGGGTAACCACTGTCCCCAAGCAGCCTCCACTGTCCCTGTGAGTTTTGTGCCTCCTGACACACAGATGAATTGGAGAACATGAAGGAGTCGTGTGTGTGCTTCCGGGCCACCTTGCCACAATGTCTGTGATCAAACCCTTATGGTCACAGATCACCTGGCAGTTGATAGCTGCATAGCCTTTGCGGCACATATATACATGGCCATCCACAGATGGTGTAAGGATCGGGATCAAGGTACCATCGATCACTCCAATGACCTGTGGGATGTGATGATGTGTTAAAAAATACTGTTGTATTTCTGTGATGTCCTGTCTTGATGCTGGAAATGTAATGTGTTCCGCAGCAAGTGGAAGTAATGCATTGGTGACCGCTTGAACAGCTCTTGAAACTGATGCCTTACTTAGTCCAAGCCCATCACCAATTACCTGGAGAAAACTGCCGTTGCATAAAATCTCAAGGCTGATAGGAGTTGGACTTCAGGGGACAAGGCAAAATGTCTCCTGGTGGCACGCATCAGCTGAGGTCCAATGGTATTTAGCAGTTGGGCTATTTGTCCTCTTGGCAGACGATATCGCCTAATTATAGCCACGTCATCAAGGGTATCCAAGGGGTTTTGATGCTGTCTGATGAAGGCATTTAAAGTCACCAATCTACTTCGTGGACTTCTCTGTCTTTAGCCCTATTCGCACGGGATAAGTATTACCTGGTGACCTCTAGTCATTTGTAATAATTGCAGTGATTGTCTGTGGTCTTAATCCCTCGCGAATCGGCCATGTCTGTAATTTGTAAAGTAATAATTCCCCCGCAAATGACCTACCATATTTCGCCAAACACCGAGGTCCTGTGATAATATTAGTCGGCATCTCTGCCTGTAAAAGACATTGTACAGTGGGATGAGTCATAACTACATATAGAAAACATTTCACATTGCACAAGAAATGACTGAAACTTCCCCATTGAACAATAAATCACATTACCTGTGTCTTCTGGCAAGATAATTGGCACAGAAATTGAGGGCCTTGCAAAACTTATCTCCTCTAGTGCAAGTCTCCTCTCTTCTAAGGCCAGCTTGGCCTTCTTGAGCTCAATGAGCTGCTGTTGAAAGTTGTTGTCCCTCTCATTGGCTTCTTGAAGGCATTGCCTAATGTCTTTCAAGACATCTAGCTTCTCCCTCTCCAGCTGCACTAGGTCCTGACTACAGCTACAGACATTCTCAAACTGCTGAGGTGTTGTGGCTGCAGTCTGGACAGCAGAAGATGGAGGCTGAGGCCTGGGAGGGTTGTGTGGAGGACCAGGAGATGGAAGGTACTGGGAGATGGCAGATGAAACTGATGGTTCCTCTGAGCATGAAGGGCCTGACTCAGGCTCAGGTTGAGTTATCCCTACTCCTCCATGGATGTCAATACCCCCACAGATGCCATCTGTAGCACTTGTGCCAAGTATTGGCAAGGCCTTTTCTTCCTCTGCTGTGAGAAGGGGGACTCATTGGTCCCACCACCTGTTTTCTTAATTGCAGTCCTCTGCAGTGCCCTCTTCCTTTTTGCCAGGCCTGCAAAATCCTGCCACTTCATGCGGACCTCCTTCCCTGATCTTTGAACACCCCTGGTTGCAGTTAGTTTGGTAGCAATGTCCTCCCAGATGTTTTGTTTTTCCTTATTTGTATGGTGTCCTTTAAATCTGTTAAAAATAACATCTTTATTTTGCTCTATCTCCTCTAAAAGGACATTAATTTGATCTTTTTGAAAGGTATCTTTTCTTGTTTTTTTTTTCATTCAGCCATTTTGTCAGTGCCTCCGCCTGTAGGTAGGTGCTTTATATAGACTTGTCTTGATTGCTAATCCACAACAGATGACGATTATTAGGTTAAACGTTCAGAAATACGATTCATATAAGGTTATATTTCAGCACATGACAAACGGACATTGACTCTTAAGTAGCACTTAAAGCACAGCTGAGCACGATCGTGCTAAGTGCGTTTTTGTGAAACGCACGTGAAATGAACATGAACGTTCGTAAAGTCGCTCGTAGAAAATGCTCGTAAGTGCTAAGATCCATCGTTATCTGGAAACGCAGCCCTGATTGATGAGTGTTGAGTTGATTAGTGAAGACTGGTGATACTGGTTACTGAGAGCCTTTAAAAACCCCTGTTTGAGGCTCCAGTCAAAGAGAAAGAAACGTGTGTGAGATGAAGGAGTTTGTCTATTGAGAGCGTTTGTGTTGAGAAGAGGGATTAAAAAAGACAAGACGAAGAGAAAGGAAAGACTTTTCCTTTTTTTTGACAAAACTTTTTTTTGTCACCACCGCTGGTGAGGAGGAGATACGGCACACATTCAGATCAGAGACGAGATAAAGACATTAAAGTGCTCATATCATGCATTCATTCCCCTGAAGTCCATTTCTAATGTTAGTAAAGGTTGTTAGACTCATTATCTCACTGAAATAATATCATCATCTTCTGCTGCTGTTTCAGAATAAACGTGTCTTATTTCCTCTGTCTAAAGACTTGATTGTGATTGGCTGAAATGCAGACATTAAAACATTGTTACACATTGTTTTTTTTAGAATTCATCTCTTTGTAAAAATTCTTCTTTTGATTCATTTCATGAATATGTTTGCATGTAAACACATCCTCATCACTCATTTGTTTATGTCCTCATTTAGACTTTCAGGATAGACAATATTTCCATTTCTGACGTGAAACAGAAGGAGAAATAGTGAGTGTTGTTGTTCTAGCCATATTTCAGTCAATTTCATTCAGTCGTGTTCATTTAGTTTTACTTAAACAACAGGAAAGTTACTCTATAACTGTGTCCCAATTCAGAGCTGAATCCGTCGAAGTCCGAGAAGGTTGAAGTGAATGTTGTAAAACAATACGCTTTAAAATATGGAGGATTTCCTGTTGCGTATCTCAGGCCGAGACAAGAGTCAGGACCATAGACACTTAAAGGAAGTGTAATGTTAACTTTATCTAATTAGCAACAACTAGTTAACTTAGATTATTTGTCATGTTATTTAACTGTGAACATTTTGTTTCATATCTGAAATAAGCAGTGGTGGAACGCCTCTCTCCAAACACCTCCTCCATCAGGATGATCCACGGCCCAGTTGCAAAATTTCCCCTTTCAATTTAAAATTGTCCCTTTTTTTGGCCTGCAAGGGAGTTTTGGGTCAAACCCAGCAGACACTGGACGTGAAAATGTTGGGCAGAATAATCACCACACTGTTATATACATATATATGTATGTATATATATACTGTATAAGATATAAGATAAGTGAATCAGTCCACTGTGATTTTATCTTTACCATTAAAGCGAGAACCTACATTTTATTAAGTTGAGACACTATATTATAAAATAATAGAAATCACCATGAAACTTCCTCAGTTGATAACTTACACAAGTATATAAAAAAATGTATTACAAGTTTTTGAAATTTGTATGTTTAATTATGCAAATTAGGCATTATCTCATTAAATATGCACGATTTTGCATATATTTTCGGTAGATAGATCTGAACATATGATAAAGCCAGGTGTAAAATTCTTTTTTCATTTTGTTTACACACAAGATGGAAAAAAAAGGATTTCAGGATATATGCTTTCATTACCTAGGAAATCAAAATACTGTCCATAGCCTTAAAAAAAATAGATTTTTCGCCATTTTCTTTTAATAAAATGTCACATAAATCAGGCCAGGAATGATTTCTTAACAAATCCCTCTGAAAATATCTTCAGAATACTGCTACGTGTATAACTGGAAGGTTTGGTGTACATAGGCTGAGATGTTTGTTCTGGAGAATGACAAAAAAACTCATTTTGAGAAAAACGCCATTTAAAGATTTAAATAGGGGAATTTAATACATTTCTATTGGAAAAAAATGCTCACAAACAGAATAAATGCTCAGGCCCTTAGTAATAATTATATATAATATTTCAAGCTCATGAAAACAGATTATTTAATAACATGGCAGACATATAAGGCCTGGTGAACGTGATTTCACCAAGTACCACATGTTTCTGGATCAACATCTTTGTTGATCCTGGAACAACTTTCAGATCAACCAATCAGATTTGAGGGACAAGTTTACAAGTTTACAGTATGTCAAGTTTAGGCTTAGAACCAGGATACAGAGCAAAATTCCCAGTGTTAAATTAACACTGAGAGTGTTAAATTAACACTGAGAGTGTGAATTATATAAACTCTGAGCAGAGTGTTAAATGAACACTGAAGCAGTGTTAAAGTTAATGAGATAATTAAGTGAATAACTGAGTGATGATTGAGCATTATTGAAGACACCTGATGTTAACAAGCAGAATCTCTGAAGGAGAAAACATCTCGGGTTACGACTGTAACCCTTGTTCCCCGAAAAGGGAATGAGACACTGCGTCGTCGTCGTGACGACACTATGGGGAATGCCCCCAGTGTAGCGCATCTGAAGCATGAATGAAATCTGTCCAATCCTGATTGGTGCTGCGTCATAACGTAGTAGATGACGGCATAACCGGAAGATACAAAGGGACGCCCAGCACACACACACATTAGCTCTTTTGCGATGAAGCAAGCGCTCTGACCGTGACAGGTGTGGCGACGAGACGCAGTGTCTCGTTCCCTTCTCGGGGAACAAGGGTTACAGTCGTAACCCGAGATGTTCCCCTTCGAGGGAACTTGCACTGCGTCGTCGTCGTGACGGCACTATGGGGAACGTAATGCCCACTATGCCACACCGTAATCACGCCCGCCCGCCCGCCCTAGTGTGAAGCTGGAAGACCAGGCACACTTTGGGATGCGAGCACTCTGGCGCCAGACGTCACGGGGAGTTGCAGACTGTAGAAACGTATGAAGGTGTGCGGGGTGGCCCACCCGGCCGCCTCGCAGATATCCTGAAGTGAGACGCCAGAAAGGAGGGCCAGCGAGGAGGCCATGCCCCTGGTGGAATGAGCCCTCACGGCCATAGGTGAAGGCAAATTGTGCACCTGATAAGCAGCGGCTATAGCCTGGACAATCCAATTGCTGATTGTCTGTTTAGATGCAGGCAGCCCTTTCTTGGGTGAACCAAAGCACACCAACAACTGGCCTGACTTCCTCCACTGAGAAGACTTCTCCAAGTAAACCCTTAGGGCTCTGACTGGGCAGAGCAGGTGAAGTCTCCCCTCTTCCGCCGTCCCATGAGGTGGAGGATGGAAGGCCTGAAGAACCACTGACCGTGCCGCACTAGACGGCACCTTGGGCACATAGCCCGGTCTAGGATGTAAGATGGCCTTAACACCGCCAGGGGCAAATCCCCCACTCTCCTCAGAGAGGTGATGGCAAGGAGAAAGGCCACCTTGAAGGTCAGGTTCTTTGCCTCAGCCGACTCCAGTTTTTCAAAGGGGGCCTCAGCCAACCCTTCAAGAACCACCGCCAGGTCCCAAGTTGGGACTCTGGAGTGAGCCGCAGGCCTCATCCTCCGAGCCCCACGGAGGAAACGTACAACCATATAGTGCTTTCCCAAAGGCCCAGCATCTATAGGCAAGTGGAAAGCCGCAATGGCAGCCACATACACCTTAAGTGTGGACGGGGTAAGACCGGCGGAGAAACGATCTTGGAGGAACTCCAGCACTGAAGCCACTGGGCAGTTAACTGGGTCCACCTCACGCTCTCTACACCAAGTGGAAAACACATTCCACTTTAGGCTGTACAGTCTCCTGGTGGAAGGAGCCCTGGAGCTGAGTAGGGTCTGGACAACATCTGCTGACAGGCCAGCCTCTAGGTACCGAGCCCCCTCAGGGGCCAGACCCAGAGGTTCCACAGCTCTCGCCGGGGGTGAAATATTGTGCCCCCTGCCTGAGACAGCAGATCCCTCCTCAGAGGGACCTAACACGGGAGGCCGTCTAGCAGTGCTACAATGTCCGAGAACCATATCCGGGTCGGCCAGCGGGGTGCTACTAAAAGTAGGCTGATCCCTTCCCGGCGGACCCGCTCCAAGACTCCCGGGAGCAGAGCGATCGGGGGAAATGCGTACAGACGCAGCCTCGGCCACGTCTGCGTCATAGCGTCCAGCCCCAGCGGAGCTGGATACCTGAGAGAGAACCATAGCGGACAGTGGGACGTCTCTTGAGACGCAAACAGATCCACTTCCACTGGGCCGAATCTCACGCACATGGCCTCCACCACCTGGGGGTGGAGTCGCCACTCCCCGGGCCTCAGCCCCTGCCTCGACAGAACGTCTGCTCCCTGATTTTGGCTGACATCGCTCTGAGAGATGACAGTTTCCCCTGGGACCACAGAAAGATCTGGTGTGCCAGTCTGCATAGAGGGCGCGACCTCAGACCCCCCTGATGATTCAGATACGCGACTACAGAAGTGTTGTCCGAGCATATCAGGACATGGTGGCCGCGGAGGTCCGGGAAAAAACTCCTCAGAGCTTTGTAGACCGCCAGGATTTCCAGGCAGTTGTTGTGGCAGGAAGAATGCCGGGTCTTCCACAGACCTCTCGCAAACGGCCGTCCATGACCGCGCCCCAACCAGTGAGGGAGGCATCTGTTGAAACGATTTTCCGGCAACATGATGCTCCCAGCACCGGTCCCTGGGACAGGAACCAAGGTTTCCTCCATATGACAAGGGAACGAAGGCATCTGCGCGTTACCCTGATCATATGGAACGGATTTCCCCTCGGGGAAAACCCCTTGGCTCTCAACCACCACTGTAGGTGTCTCATGTGTAGCAGGCCAAAAGGTATGACGTTGGACGCTGCTGCCCTGAGCCCCAGCAGTCTCTGAAACTGCTTCACAGTGAGGTTGAGGCCTAGCTTCACTCTGAAGACCACTGCCAGTATGGACTTCACGCGCGCAGGAGACATCTTTTTTGTGTTGAGTCTCAACCCCAGGCTCTGGATGTGGGCGAGGACGACATCTCGATGCCGAATCGCCAGCTCTCGCGACTGGGCCAGTATCAGCCAGTCGTCGATGTAGTTGAGCACCCTGACGCCCTCGAGCCTCAGGGGTCCTAGAGCTGCATCCATGCATTTTGTAAAAGTGTGAGGGGAGAGAGCTGGGCCGAACGGAAGAACTCGATATTGGTACGCTTCACCCCGAAAGCGAACCTCAGGAACTTCCTGTGACATGGAAGGATGGAAATATGGAAGTATGCGTCTTTCAGATCTATCGTGACGAACCAGTCCTCGAACTGGATCTGACTCACGATGGCTGGGATTGTGAGCATCTTGAACCTGAATCTCCTCAGGGACCGATTCAAGTGCCTGAGATCTATTATTGGACGCAACCCCCCCATCCTTCTTGGGCACTATGAAGTACCGGCTGTTGAACCCGGACTCCCTGTCTGGCAGAGGAACACGTTCTGTGGCCTCCTTGACCAACAGGGATTGAACTTCCTGTTCCATAACCCGAACCTGCTCTGGGCCGACCACAGTCCAGACCACCCAGTTGACTTCGGGGGAGGGGAGCTGAACTGCAGCCTGTAACCCAGCTCTACAGTACACAGGGCCCACGCAGATATATTCGGAAGGCATGACCATGCGCCGAGATAATCTACTAAGGGAACCAGCCTCTCGAGGCTGGCCTCAGGTGTTACCCAAGACTCGTTCCCGACCCCCTGAAGCGGCTGGCCGGCAGGGAGCGGTCGACAACGAGCAAAGGAACCTCTCGAGCCTGGCTTCGGGTATCAATCGGGATTCGTTCTCGACCCCCTGAAGCGGATCTCCGGCAGGGTTCGACCGAAAATGATTCTCGATGGGCGGACGCGATTTCTGCCTGGTCGCAAGCCTGTGGGGCAGACAGAGCAGCGTTCGTTCGCTGGAAACCGATGTGTCCCGAAGCGCACTTAACGGCGGGATACAGACATCGACTTCCTGAGGGCTTCCCTGAAGGGAGGCTCTTTCGGTTTCGTTCTCGACACCCTGAAGCGGAGGACCGGCAGGAAATAATCGAAAACCATTCCCGATGGGTGAACACGAGCACTGCCTTGCCGCAAGCCCTTGGGGCGGACACTGCAGTGTGCATTCGCTGAAAACCGATGTGTCCCGAAGCGCACTTGACGCTGGATACAAGCATCGATTTCCTGAGGGCTCCGCGGAGGAGCGATTCTCGCTCGTCCCTCCATGGGGGGGATAGCCCTGCTATTTTTGTCTCGTTTTCGATACCCTGAAGCGGAGGACCGGCAGGGAAAAATCGAAAAATGATTTTTGATGTGCAGAAGGAACACTGCATGTGAAACACGGTGACAAGTGGTAGGCTGAATTAAAATATCTAACTTCCTTAAAGTCAGATAATATTTCATCATTTTAATTTCTTAAAATTAAATGCAGCCATAATTACCAGAGAATACTGTTTTGTGTTATACGATCTCGTAATCTACAAGCTGCCTCGGCAAACGCGAGATTCGAGTCATTACAATATATTTGGCTTTCATCCCTCAAGAAGAAAGTCAATAGATGTGCGAGGCTGAAACAGCCGACAGCGCACGGATATACGCGTCGAGATATTTCTCAATGAACAGCTGCCAGCACCCTCAGGAGCTGACTGTGAATGCCTCGCACCCAAACAGTATTATTTCACAGATCGCGTGTGTCCCCTTCATTGCAGACCCGTACTCTACGCGCTGCCTCGGCAAACGCGAGATTCGAGTCGTTCACAATATATTTGGTTTTCATCTCTCGAGAAGAAAATCAACGGGCGCGAGGCTGAAACACCCGAAAATGCACGGCTGTGCGCGTCGAGATATTTCTCAATGAACACAGCCAGCACCCTCAGGAGCTGACTGTTCATGCCTCGCACACACACAGAATCTTTATTGCAAAGTAGACCCGTAATCTACGTGCTGCCTCGGCAAACGCGAGATCCGAGCCACTAGATTCTGTATTGCAATGTACAACCTTTAATCTACGCGCTGCCTCGACAACGCGAGATCAAGTCACAGAATCTTATTGCAGAGTAGACCCGTAATCAACGCGCTGCCTCGGCAAACGCGAGATCCGAGCCACTATAGATTCTGTATTGCAGAGTAGACCCGTAATCAACCCGCTGCCTCGGCAAACGCGAGATCCGAGCCACTATAGATTCTGTATTGCAATGCAGACCTTTAATCTGCGCGCTGCCTCAACAACGCGAGATCCCAGTCACAGAATCTTTATTGCAGAGTAGACCCGTAATCAACGCGCTGTCTCGGCAAACGCAAGATCCGAGCCACTATAGATTCTATATTGCAATCCTTATGGGACAAACAACACCAAATAGGACAGACAGTTTGACACAGAGCGCTTTAGCTGAAGAGCAAAAAAGCTAATGTGTGTGTGTGCTGGGCGTCCCTTTGTATCTTCCGGTTATGCCGTCATCTACTTCGTCATGACGTAGCACCAATCAGGATTGGACAGATTTCATTCATGCTTCAGACGCGCTACGCTGGGGGCATTCCCCATAGTGTCGTCACAACGACGACGCAGTGCGAGTTCCCTCGAAGGGGAACCGTCATTTTTAAGTCACCATAATGGAGATCAGTGTTTGATTTAGTTGGGCTCTTGACCCTTAAATCATTAACTTTAGATTTTGTTTGGCTGCTGTATGTGAGTTATAACAGATGAACAAATAGAAAAGGTGATCTGATGGTGTTGGTTGTGTTTTAACATAATCATTAATTGACCTGAATCGCTGAATTCATCAAGAGCATAAATTCTGAGTTAAATTTACCTTATGGATTTTTAAACTATTTTAGAACATACCATTTTTAGCCTTTTCAATGAAATCCAAACGATCCCAATAAAAAAAAAAAAATTCCAAAAAATATTTTATGTAGGCACACACAGACATCAAGAATTAGCATATGAATCTCAGCAATGGTGACAAACAGATCACCTCTGAACATAAGCTCATTATTTATTCATGCAGCAATGCATGATGAGAGCCATGAATGAGTTTTGATTGGTGGCACCCAGAATGCACTGCAACATGCTTTATAATTGTCGCCATTGTTGAGATTCACAGGCTAATTATTGATATCTGTGTCTAAAAAAAAAATGTAAAAAATTGTATAAGAGAAACTTTTAAGAAATTATTTTGATTACATTGTAAACGTTAAAAATATTATGCTGTACAAGGTCACTGCTGCTATAATTAATAAAGTAAACCTAACTCTATATTAAATTAGGCTCTATATGAATTCAGTGATTCAGGTCAAATGATTGTGAAATAATGATTATGTTAAAACACAACCATCACCATCAGATCACCTTTTCTATTTGTTCATCTGGCTGTTATAACTCACATACAGCAGCCAAACTAAATCTAAAGTTAATGATTTAAGGGTCAAGAGCCCAACTAAACCAAATACTGATCACAATAATGGTGACTTAAAATTTATGGTTTTCTCCTTCAGAGATTCTGCTTGTTAACATCAGGTGTCTTCAATAATGCTCAATCGTCACTCAATTATTCACTTAATTATCTCATTAACTTTAACACTGCTTCAGTGTTCATTTAACACTCTGCTCAGAGTTTATATAATTCACACTCTCAATGTTAATTTAACACTGGGGATTTTGCTGTGCATCAGGTGTCTTCAATAATGCTGAATCGTCACTCAATTATTCACTTAAAGGGTTAGTTCACCCAAAAATGACAATTCTGTCAGTATTTACTCACCCTCATGTTGTTCCAACCCCGTAAGACCTTCGTTCATCTTCGGAAAACGAATTAAGATATTTTTGATGAAATCTGAGAGCTGGATCACTCTTCCATACTAGTCCATAGGCTTCTTGAGGGATTGAACTTGCAGGCCCCGAAAAGTTATTACAGACATCGTTAAAATAGTCCAAGTGACTACAGTGGCTCAATCTTAAGTTTATCAAACGACGAGAATACTTTTTGTGCGCAAAAAAAACCAAAAATAACGACTTTATTTCAACTATTCATGTCCTTCTCTGTGGGCCTTGAGTCAGTTCACTAGTGTAAAAGCGTAGAGCTTCTGTTGTTGTACGTCACACGCATCACACACATGACCAGCGTCGGCCAATAGTGAGCCTACGTGTGACGTAGCTCTACGCTATTACACTAAGTTAACTGACTAGAGGCCAACAGAGAAGGAAATGTATAGTTGAAATAAAGTCGTTATTTTTGTTTGTTTTTGCGCACAAAAAGTATTCTCGTTGCTTGATAAACTTAAGATTGAGCCACTGTAGTCACTTGGACTATTTTAACGATGTCTTTAATAACTTTTCGAGGCCGGCAAGTTTCAATCCTTTTGAAGCCTATGGAGGAGTGATCCAGCTCTCAGATTTCATCAAAAATATCTTAATTCGTGTTCCGAAGATGAACGAAGGTCTTACGGGGTTGGAACAACATGAGGGTGAGTAAATACTGACAGGATTTTCATTTTTGGGTGAACTATCCCTTTAATTATCTCATTAACTTTAACACTGTTTCAGTGTTCATTTAACACTCTGCTCAGAGTCTATATAATTCACACTTTTCAGTGTTAATTTAACACTGGGGATTTTGCTGTGTAAGGTGCCTCAACATCAGTGTTATTCACCTATCATTTCCCTCTGATTTTAGGGAAAAGTTATGGGTAGGGTTAGGTTTAGGGGTAGGGATAGGGTAAGTTAAAGGGTTATGTATTACATTTTTAACTTTATTACATTTAACCAAAAATGTTGTAAATTAGCTATAGCTAGACACATTATGATACATGCATCAGATTACTGTCAAAGTTTATCTATGTTATTTGTATCTGTCCCTATCTAAATAAACTAAAAAAAAAAAAAAAAGTACTAAATTTTGGGACAGGAATGTTATTCCTGGATCAACAAAATATGTTGATCCAGGAACATGTCTCAACTGCAGTAACTCAATTAATGAACATTGGCGTATAATGCATAAAGTTGCTGACAAAACCCACTCTAGACAGTTGTATGAACACAGAACAAGAGCAACAGTAGCTGTCACAGCTTTCTAAAGTCTAATGATCCACTCCAGCTCCATATGTAGATCACTCTGACATTTCTTGCTGGTGCCTTTTCACTTTCTTGTCTGTGCTCACTAGTTTTCACTTGCGGACTGAATGCCGTTTGCTCTGGACACCCTGAGCTGGTCTGTCTGCTTGATGCTGTTCACTGTAATAAGTGTGCTCTCCAGCCACACAATCCATGGTTCACTGCATCAATGTAAATAAATAGATCCGATACAGCACAATTAGGGCACAAGAGATCACTTTTTAATTCATTCAGACTGCTGTGTCGCACAGTCAGCGGCACTGTCATTAAATTCGGGAGAAACTGCCGCAAGTAAACAAAATGTAATAAAATAAACATTGATGTATATTTTCAACATTTTCTTTATAGCAGCTTGAAAGAACACATACTGAAGGAGTAAACTAGCCCCAAATCTCAAAACTGATCACTGCATGAAAAATCGATGTTTTTGCCTGCCGTGTCTCGCCTTAACAGCAGCCAGAGTAACACTAACGTTACAAAATCAACTCAAACTGTGCAACTAAAGTAAACACTGATCACCATAATGGTGACTTCAAACCAAACTTATTATTTTCAATACACATAAACATCTAAACCTCTGTTAATTCTCAAAAAGATCTTCTGTAGATGTATGAGAGAAATAAAGTCAGTCTGGTTAGTAATAAGTGAAGCTGGTAATGCTGTTTATCTTCAGAGAATTAATGTCTTTTATCTTCAGCTGATTTCATCTAAGGCTGTGGCTGAAGTCAGTTGTATTTCTTGTGTTTATGCTCGTCTCTTTTTCTCTTCTCTTCTTTCTTTCAGTGGTTATGCTTGTTAACAGGCTTAATAAGGCTGAGATGACTCCATATTTAATTATACACAAGCTCTGATGACACACAGCTGTTCAATGATTGGCCAGATTCACCACATGACAACGATCACGTGTGTTTCGTGTTTATTCTCACACCTTCAGTTCCACTAATGCTCACAAATCAGTTTTTTATAACAGTAAAAGCTCACCCTATAATGCGCACACTGCCCAGTGTTCATTTCATCTGGGCTAACCACAATTATCATTATTTTTGTTAATGCGACGAAAGCCCCAGAACAACGGCGCCAGTGTCTCACCACACACCAGGCTTTTATTTATTGTCATCATTGATGAGGTTTGTATGATGAGTGTTGATGTCTAAGTGTGCCTCAAATTTTATGCAAAAGCATTTTAAAACATTTCACACAGAACTGTGATCTTTCACAAGAGCAGAAGTTCCCTTTCGAGGGAACTCAACACTGCGTTGAGAATCGACACTTTGGGGACGCTCCCTTAGCGTGCGCATCTGAAGTAAGAATGAAACTAATCCAATCCTGATTGGTGTTGCGTCGTGACGTAACATGTGACGGCATAACCGGATGCATAAAAGTGACGCTGACACACACACACATCAGCTTTAGCTCTTCAGCAAGCGCTCTCTGTGAAACTGTCTTTCTTATTTGGTGTTGTTTGTCTGTGCAAAGCTCTGTAGTAGTGTGTGCACCCCTGCCCAAGATAATATATATGCCACGGGTGGGGACACGCATCAGCTGTGTGTGTGTGTATTGTTTAGGGGCGCAGCACGCACTGTCAGCTCTCGAGAGGGCTGCCTGTGCACACTGTGAATCACTTCCTATTTGAGTGCTGCGCTCCCGCTTGGCTTTATTATTTCCTGATGATGGCCAGGCTCGCGATCCCCGCGGTTCGGGTCCCGCGTCCATTGAGGCGGCGCGACGGCTTAGATCGTGGAGATCGCAGAAGGATCTCGCGGATGAGAACGAGACTGCTGAGGCACCTTTTTTCTCATCATCCGCAGATTCTATGACACTCGTTCACGACGCAGAAGCCCGCGATGCGGCTTCTTCTGCCCGTGACGAGTGCCCAGTGCTCGAGCTATCTGTTTATAAGGAAGTAGATGTGCTCAGCATCGGGAACGAGCAACATGAGTCACACTTTTATGTTTATGGTTATGTTTCTGCTTATGTAGAGCTCATGGAGGTTGTGATGCGTGCTGTGGCCAGACTAAATAAATATATAAATAAATATATATATATATATATAAAATATATGAGCTGGCCACAAAATAAGCAGGATGATCCCCGTCAAAATGAACTAGACGAGAGATTCCTGCAGCACCGTTCACAACCTCAGAGCCGGGGCTTACTGTTTTTCCCAGATCTTTATAAAAATATAAATATATATGTGTAGATCCTGGGAAAAAACCCACTCTTTACGTATCTCACCACATTCATTATATGTTTATTCGAATGTGGTAGGTGCGAGAGAGTCGGGTTATGGCAAGATGCCGCAGATGGAGGAAGCTTTAGCGATCTATCTTTCTCCTGTTCCAGCATCTTCACTTTAAGCCCCGGCGCTGCCCAACAAACCGTGCAGGGACACCTCTGCACTGGTTGGCTGGGCTTATATGGTGCAGGAAATCGATGTTGCTCTTCCGCCGTTAAAAACGTTTCGGGACACATCGGTTTCCAGCGAACGCAGGCTGCACTGTCCGCCCCACATTTTTGCGGCCAGGCAGCATTCGCGTTCGACAATTGAGAATCGTTTGCGTAGAACGAATCCCGATTAATACCCGAAGCCAGGCTCGAGAGCCTGGTTCCTTTGGTAAAATATTTAGAAAAGGTCAGGCTGGTGCGTGCCTGCACTCTATGACGATTTTGCAGGCGTACCAGGCCGATCTTCTTAAAGATCTAAGTGAGGCAAATATTTCCTGTTGGCCGCTCCGCTATCTCCTTCTGGCCTGTTTTCCAACGCTATCACTACAGTCGTTGACAGGTTTCAGGAAGCGAAAAAAAAAAAAAAAAGAGCGTTGCCTCTAGAGCCCCTCCTGCGGGAGTTTGGCAAACAGAGGAAGCACTCTCAACCGAAGTTCTCCAGCCAGAAGGGTGACCTGAGGGCCGTCCTTCGGGCGTAGAGGTCCTAATTGTAGGACCTCTGAGGGTACAGTCGGTACTTTATAGTTCCAAAGAAGGATGGCGGACTGAGGCCAATTTTAGATCTAGGGCTTTTGAATCGTTCTTTGAGGAGATTCAGGTTCAAAATGCTTACTATTCCCATTATCGTGAGCCATATCAGATCCGAGGACTGGTTTGTCACGATGGATCTAAAAGACGCTTATTTCATGTCTCCATCTTTCCATGTCACAGGAGGTTCCTGAGGTTGCTTTCGGGGGCGAAGCATACCAATATCGGGTTCTTCCGTTCGGCCTAGCACTCTCTCCCCGCACGTTCACAAAGTGTATGGATGCGGCTCTGGCTCCTCTGAGGCTTCAGGGCATCCGTATACTGAATTACATCGACGACTGGCTCATATTGGCCCAGTCTCGAGAAATGGCAGTTCGGCATCGAGATGTCGTCCTTGGCCACATTCAGAACCGGGGGTTGAGGCTCAACACTAAGAAAAATGTGTTGGACCCAGCTCAGAAGACTACTCTTCTGGGCGTGGTATAGAATTTGGTTACAATGCGTGCACGTATGTCTCCCGCTCGTATCGAATCCATCCTGGCCATGGTGTCTGGGATAAAGCTAGACCAGGCCATCACTGTAAAGCAATTTCAAAGACTGCTGGGCCTCATAACAGCGGCATCCAACATAATGCCTTTGGGCCTGTTTCACATGAGGCCCCTTCAGTGGTGGCTCAAAGCCAAGGGTTTTTTCCCCAAGGGGAATCCGTTCCTTATAATAAAGGTTACGCGCAGATGCCTTCGTTCCCTATTAATATGGAAGAAACCTTGGTTCTTGTCCCAAGGGCTAGTGGTAGGGGCGTCATGTCACCGGGAAACTGTTTCGACAGACGCTTCCCTCGCTGGCTGGGGCGCGGTCTCGGACGGCCGCTTTGCCAGGGGTCTGTGGCAGGACCATCATCATTCTTGGCATATAAATTGCCTAGAGATGTTGGCTGTGTTCAGGGCTCTGAGGAGCTTCCTCACAGACATCAAAGGTTACCATGTCTCAGTGGTAGCTTATCTAAACCGACATAGAACACTTAGATCGCGCACTCTATCCAGATTGGCGTATCAGATCATTTTATGGCCCCAAGGAAAAAATATTATCTATAAGAGCAATATATGTCCCGGGGGTTCTGAATCAGGGAGCAGACATCCTGTCGAGGCAGGGGCTGAGGCCCGGGGAATGGAGACTCCATCCAGAGGTGGTGGAGTTCATATGGCAGAGGTTTGGACCAGTGGGAGTGGATCTGTTTGCGTCTCGAGGGACGTCCATCCCACTTGTCCACTTTGGTTCTCCCTCACTCATCCAGCCCCGCTGGGGTTGGATGCCATGGTACAGGCCTGGCCGAGGCTTCGCCTGTACGCTTTTTCCCCCGATCGCTCTGCTCCCGGGAGTCCTGTAGAGGGTCCGTCAGGAGGGCATCAGTCTTCATCTGATAGCCCTGTTTTGGCCAGCCCGAGAATGGTTTTCAGACTTAATTTCACTCCTGATAGCTACGCCATGGCAGATTCCTCTGAGGAGGGGTCTGTTGTCTCAGGCGGAGGGCATTATATTCCATCCTCATCCAGAGCTGTGGAAATTGTGGGTCTGGCCTCTGAGGGGGCTCAGTACCTAGATGCTGGTCTATCATCTGGGGTGGTCGAAACCATACTTATCTCTAGGGCTCCGTCTACTAGGAGATTATATGGCCTCAAGTGGAATATTTTTCTACTTGGTGTAGAGAACTTGAGTTAGACCCAGTTAACTGCCCAATGGCTTCAGTTCTGGAGTTTCTTCAAGATCGTTTCTCTGCAAATCTCTCCCCATCCACACGTAGGGTGTACGTGGCTGCCATTGCGGCGTTCCATGCACCACTAAATGTTGGGCCTTAAGGGAGGCACCAACTGGTCATACTATTTCTCCATGGTATTGGAGGATGAGACCGACAGTCAGGTCCAGGGTTCCTTCCTGGGACCTGGCGGTGGTTCTCGGAGGGCTATCCCTTGGCTCCCTTCGAATACCTCCAGTCGGCTTTGCCTAGGACCTCACGTTCAAGATAGCCTTTTTCTTAGCTATTTCTTTAAAGAGACTGGGAGATCTCCAAGCCCTGGCATTATCGCCAGCTTGCTTGGGGTGTGCCCCCGGCAGAGTTAAGGCCATCCTGCATCCGAGACCCAGCTATGTGCCTTAAGTGCAATTTATCATGGCTAGGTCCATGGTCCTGCAAGTATTTCATCCTCCACCTCATGTGTCGGCAGAAAAGGAGAGGTTCCTTGCTCTGCCAGTCAGAGTTCCGAGTATTACCTTGAGAGGTCCTCTTCTTGGAGGAGGTCGGACCTACTGTAGTGTGTTTTGGATCACCTATTAGGGGCTCCCGGCTATAAAAACCATAGATAGGCCTACAAGGTGCGGAATTTCCCTTCACCTTTGGCCGTTAGGGCTCATTCTAACAGAGGCATGGCGTCCTCTAGGGCCCTCCTTTCGGGAGTTCCCATCAAGGAGATCTGTGAGGCAGCCGGTTGGGCTACCCCACACACTTTTGTTAGGTTCTATAGTCTGCACCTCCCTAGTACGCTTGGCGCACATGTGCTTTCGTCCTAGCTGAGTGCCTGAATCAGTTTCACTCCGGGGCAGGCCTGTTTTCGGTGCGTGGCCTAGTGGGCATTCGTTCCCCAAAGTGTCAATTCTCGACGCAGTGTTGAATTCCCTCAAAAGGGAACGTCTCGGGTTATGACTATAACCCTTGTTCCCTGAGAAGGGAACGAGACACTGCGTCGTCCTGCCACGCCCCTCGAGGCCTTAGAGCGTCTTGCTTCATCGCGGAGCTGATGTGTGTGTGTGTCAGCGTCACTTTTATGCATCCGGTTATGCCGTCACATGTTACGTCACGATGCAACACCAATCAGGATTGGATTGGTTTCATTCTTACTTTAGAGGCGCACGCTAAGGGAGCGTCCCCAAAGTGTCGATTCTCGACGCAGTGTCTCGTTCACTTCTCAGGGAACAAGGGTTATAGTCATAACCCGAGACGTTTTTCTTTCATATTCATTAATGCTTCATTTTCTTAATCGTTTAAGTCAGTCATGAAACTACAGTAAAAGCAGTTTTTACAACTTTGTTGTAAAAAAACAACTTTCATGTGTTCATTGTCTTGCTGTAAATATTTCCTTTACACAAAGGAAGTGGCACAAAGCTGACTTTAAATGTTAGAGTACATGTGGCAAACCACAAATTCATGTTGTCATGTACTGTATATGTCTTTTTATTAATATGTCTGCTTTACAACCATAGAACAAAAAGAGTTAAATAAACTTATCACTTCATCTAAAACAACAACATGTTTATTAGATCCTATACCAACTGAACTACTGAAAGAAGTGTTACCTATAGTGGAAGAGCCTCTTCTCAATATTATTAAGTCATCTTTATCTTTAGGTCATGTTCCAAGAACGTTCAAGCTGGCAGTTATAAAACCTCTTATTAAGAAACCACAATTAGATCCAAATAACCTAGCAAATTACAGACCCATTTCGAATCTTCCATTTATGTCAAAAATATTAGAAAAAGTTGTGTCCGCTCAACTCGACTCTTTTTTGCAAGAAAACGACATCTATGAAAAGTTTCAGTCTGGATTCAGGCACATCATAGCACTGAAACTGCGCTTGTTAGAATCACAAATGATTTACTTTTAGCTTCGGACCAAGGCTGTATCTCAGTACTAGTTTTACTTGATCTTAGTGCTGCATTCGATACTATAGATTACACAATACTCTTAGATGGACTACAAAATTACACTGGTGTTCAAGGACAAGCATTAAGCTGGTTCAGGTCATACTTATCTGACCGCTACCATTTCGTCTACTTAAATGGAGAAAAATCAATTATAACTTCGGCAAACTATGGAGTGCCGCAGGGATCTGTGTTAGGCCCTTTATTATTCTCAATATATATGCTGCCACTTGGTAATATTCTAAGGAAACATGGAATTAGTTTCCATTGTTATGCTGATGACACTCAAATATATATTTCATCACGGCCAGATGAATACGCTAAATTATCCAAATGGACAGATTGTGTTAAAGATATAAAAGATTGGATGACGCGTAATTTTCTTTTATTAAATCCAGACAAGACAGAGGTAATACTTATCGGTTCTAAAAACCGTCCACAAAACCTTTCACAGCACGACTTTAACATAGTAGGATGCCCTGTTACTTTATCCGCTACAGTAAAAGACCTGGGTGTTACATTAGACTGCAACCTGTCTTTTGAAAAGCATATTTCATATGTTACAAAAACTGCCTTTTTCCACCTTAGAAACATTGCTAAGCTACGTAATATGCTATCAGTCTCTGATGCAGAAAAGTTAGTTCATGCATTCATGACCTCGAGACTAGATTACTGTAATGCTTTATTAGCTGGTTGTCCTGCATCTTCCATAAACAAGCTACAGTTAGTCCAAAATGCAGCCGCTAGAGTTCTTACTAGATCAAGAAAATATGATCATATAACACCGATTTTATCATCACTTCATTGGTTACCTATAAATACAAGTTCCGTATTAAATACAAGGTATTGCTTTTGACTTATAAAGCTCTAAATGGTTTAGCTCCAGTCTATTTAACGGATCTTCTATCGCCTTACAATCCATCGCGCTCTTTAAGATCACTAAATTCGAGGCTTCTGGTCATTCCTAGGATATCCAGATCCACCAAAGAGCATTTTCATATTTAGCGCCGAAGCTCTGGAATAGCCTTCCTGATATTGTTCGTAGCTCAGACTCGCTCTCCCAGTTAGGTCACTGGATGGAGTTTTTCGGTTCCTTGCCACTGTTGCCTTTGGCTTGCTCAGTTGGGGATATTCAAATTAATTAACCAATCATACCATTGATCAGCTCTACCAAACTTGGATGTATTTTTTCCAGTAATAAACAAACATTGTTAAGTTGTTTTGATTGATACTGTGAAGCAGCTTTGATACAATCTGTATTGTGAAAAGCGCTATATAAATATATTTGACTTGACTTAATAAGTATAAACTATATTTCATTGAGACAAACATCGATCCTCACAATCACTTCTTAAACAAGTATCTTTTTATTATATGAGTAATGCAAAACACAGAGTGATTAGAAGAAAGTCGCCAAACCACCATAATTTTTTACCAAGATCCCATGAAATCAACTGACGGCTCGACCTTTGCTTCTTCTTGTTTTTAAAGCCATCTTCTACTTTCTAGTTGACTGCAAGTACATTAGATTGAACAGACTGTGTCACAAATATTCAGTTGTGTTTCTGGAAGTGACTACATTTAAAATGTAAATAAAGCCACATATTAAAATTTGTTTTGATTTCATGGGTCTTTAAAACATATATATATATATATATATATATATATATATATATATATATATATATATATATATATGGAGCACAAACGTATTTTAAAATCTGATATTAAAAAGACTCATACGATAATCTTCAGTAACAGAAATTATCATTGTAAGTTGATATAAGCACTGATAAAATAGTACAAGTGTTTGAACAAATTAAAACAAAAAGCCAGTAATGTAAGAACACACACATATCCTTCACTCCTAATCTCTGCTGCAGATGAAGTTGAGTTTATCGTGTTCAGGACGGCTGATCCAGCGCTGATCTCCTCCAGACTGAACTGCTCCAGTCTCTGAATGAGTAGTTACTCTGATCTGACCACTGCCATGAGTCTCTGAACAGACCGATCCAGACATCATTAGATACGTGATTATCATTGATGAACTTCTGAATCTGTTGACTCTCATTCTGGTTCCTCACACTGACCAGATCAATGTGATTCTCTCTGCAGAAACTCTGAGCGGCTCTCCAGTTCTTCGTCTGATTGAGTCCTGTGTTCACTTTAAGAAAAACAAATAGTAGTAGTGGCCTACATAAACCACCAGGTGTGGACTCAGGTTGCGGCTTCTGTACGGACTGGCCCGACGCCTCCTATGGTGGGCACAATGCAACCCGCATTCTCTGAGAGCGGTGCATGTGCCGGACAGACTGAACCAGGGAGCAGACATGCTGTCCCAGGAAAATGTGACCCAGGGAAATGAACCCTCCATCCCTAGACGGTTCAAATGATCTGGAGCATCTTTAGCAAGGCACGGGTCGACCTCTTCACCTCCGAAGGCAACTCTCTCTGGAACCAGGACCCTTTCTCATGCAAAGAACCCCTGGTACTCTCCTTCCTGCAAGAGCTGATGGACGCGCGTCTCAAAAGTCTACGTGGCCGGCATAGCAGCACACCCCACTCCTGTGGCCGGCCAGTCCTTCGGTTCAGAGACTTAGTCGTCCGCTTACTGAAAGGGCCAAGAAGGCTCAACACACCTCTTTCTCTTACCATACCCTCATTGGACATATCCACAGTCTTTAGGGCTCTCAAAGGCCCTCTGTTCAAGCCCATACAGTCGGCCAAACTCCGGCCACTTTCTGTTAAGACCGCATTACTGCTAGCATTAGCATTGGTCAGGCGAGAGGGTGACCTCCAACCTCTCTCTCTATTAGCCCTTCCGGCCTCGAATTCGGGCCTAATGATTCCAAGGTCGTCCTCAAGCCGAGGCATGGCTACGTGCCCAAAGTGCTCTCTACTCCGTTCAGAGCACAAGTGTTTACGCTGTCCGCTCTTCCCGATTCGGAAGACGATTGTCAACCTCACTTACGCTGCCCTGTTCAGGCCTTAAGAGTTCACATTCAGCACTCTGCCAGTTTTAGGCAGTCAGAGCAGCTCTTTGTATGTTTGAACATATAACATCATATTGTAAGGGTGGATTTCCTGCAGTGGTTCAGTTTGCAAGACTGCCGAATGACTAAAGAAACGTTGTCAGCAAGATGGTAGAAAACTGTATATTTCTTGTCTATTCCACCCACTGCCACTTACACCAACGACGGAAATAAGCGCAGTTACAATAGCTTAATATGTGGGAGAGCGTTGCTATATAGAGTGACAATATTGTATTGCAATAGGTTGCACTTCAAAGTCAATACCAAATCAAAACTAATTAGCACATTATTTGTAATTGAAAAGGTTTAATGACAAAATATGGTTACACTTAAAATAGTTACAAAATAGATGTATGAGATGATAATACTTATATCATTAATTGTACCCAGCATATATGTAAAATGTTACCTGAGAGATAGATAGATAGAGAGAGAGAGAGAGAGAGAGAGAAAGAGAGAGAGAGAGAGAGAGAGAGAGAGAGAAAGAGAAAAGAGGAGGTAAAGAGAGAGAGAGAGAGAGAGAGAGAGACTCAAGAAAGAGACCCAGAGCATAAAAGAGCAGAGCATAAAAAGAGCCAGAGCAACAGTTCCAATCTTCTTTTATCCTTTCCCTGACCATGTGACTAAAAACCATTCAACATTCAAACTGACCAATCAGATAATTACAACTCCCCCATTGTTCTAGGTGTGACAAGTCATAGACCCCCAAAGTGCACACATTATGGCCTACAGGCCTTGATCACTATCAGGCCCTCAACTCCAAATGGTCATTGGGGAAAGAGGGGGTGGAAAACAATAAAACAAATGTCTTTCAAAGCAAATGTTCATTTCAAATTTCTTGGATTATTTTCAATCCTACAATATCATCTAAATAAATACTATATACATTAATTAAACCCATAACTGATATTTAATTCTGGAAGCTTGTAGCTGTATTACACTTTTCAAAGGATAATCTAGCTTTAAAGTTAGAATAAAAAGTTCAACCCAAACATATCTTCATACCTGATGTGTTCTGACCCAATGCCAGTGCCATAAACTGCTCCTTTTTGTTTTATAAATTTTCTTTTCTTATTTCTACAAAGGTTCATGCTACTTTTATCAGCCTGATAAATATGGAGTTAGACTCTCATTATCTCACTGAAATATCATCATCTTCTGCTGCTGCTGTTTCAGAATAAACCTGTCTTTATTTCCTCTGTCTAAAGACTTGATTGTGATTGGCTGGACTGAGGACATTAAAACATTGTTATGCATTTTTAGAATGTGAAAATTCTTATTTTGTTTTGCTTCATTCCCCTGCTGTTTACTGTTTGTTTTTTGTTTATAAAACATGAACACATCTGCATGTAAACATCCCCATCCCCTCATTTGCTTATGTACAGACCACATTTAGACGTTTCAGGATGTATGATATTTACATCTCTGACATGAAACAGAAAGATAAACACAATTCACCTTTAAAGATATCCAATTACATTTTTTTTGAGTGGTTCAAAGCAAAAAAAGGACTTAAAAATAAAAAGCAGGGTTAAAAAAACATATTTTCTAAAACATGTTTATAGTCCCATGACTTAGATTGATGTTTTATGGTCTGAATGAACACCACTCTATAAGTTATTGAATAAAAGTAGGTTCCCTTTCGAACTGTTTACTCATATTGCGTCGCTAGACGCTATGGGGAAAACTCCTTTCTCTTAATGTGAAGCCTTTAGTCAAAAGCGCAGTGGCACTGCACAGTCATAACAGAGCAGATCTGGGTTCTGAGCACGGTGACATGAGGTTACTCCCTTCAATTCACTCGCAGACCACCCCGCTTTTACAAAGTGCATGGAAGCAGCGCTTTCCCCCTGAGACAGAAGGGGATGCGCATCCTGAACTACCTCAACGACTGGCTCATCTTGGCCCAGTCTGAGGAAGAAATAATATCTCACAGATCTGTGCTTCTCAGCCATCTGAAATGCCTAGGACTCAGACTAAATTCAGCCAAGAGCTCACTGTCTCCCAGCCAGAGAATCTCTTTCCTGGGAGCGGTTGTATACTCAGCCCGAATGAGGGCGTGGCTAACGCCTCTTCGTTCAGTCAGGGGCCTTTTCAACCTCAGAACGTTTCAGAAGATGCTATGCCTTATGGCCTCTACATTGCCAGTACTTCCGTTAAGCCGGCTGCACATGCGCCCCCTAGAGTCCTGGCTGAAACCCCAGCTTCAGGTAGCCTCCACATCAAGGTGGACCACGGCTGCATTAGAGCCCTCGCCACTTGGAAGGAATCCAATCGTTATCAGGTTGGAGTAAACGTGGAGTTGGTCTTGAGGAGGAAGTTTGTCCTCTGACTTTCGGCTCCTGTTCGAGCACGGAAAAGCGGCTGCATATCAACTGCCTCAAATGATGGTGGTTTTTCTGGCCCTCAAAACCTTCCTACCAGATCTAATAGGACACCATGTCTTAGTCCCGTCGGACAACATGGCGGTAGTGTCCTACATAAACCACCAGGTGTGGACTCAGGTTGTGGCTTCTGTAAAGACTGGCCTGATGCCTCCTATGGTAGGCACAATGCAACCCACACTCTCTGAGAGCAGTGCATGTGCCGGACAGACTGAACCAGGGAGCAGACATGCTGTCCCGGGACAATGTGCGCCCAGGGGAATGGACCCTCCATCCCCAGATGGTTCAAATGATCTGGAGCATCTTTAGCAAGGCACGGGTCGACCTCTTCACCTCCGAAGGCAACTCTCTCTGGAACCAGGACCCTTTCTCATGCAAAGTACCCCTGGTACTCTCCTTCCTGCAAGAGCTGATGGACGCAGGTCGCAAAAGTCTATGTGGCCGGCATAGCAGCACACCCCACTCCTGTGGCCGGCCTGTCCTTCGGTTGCAGCGACTCAGTCGTCCGCTTACTGAAAGGGCCAAGGAGGCTCAACACACCTCTTTCTCTTACCATACCCTCATTGGACATATCCACAGTCCTTAGGGCTCTCAAAGGCCCTCCGTTCCAGCCGATACAGTCGGCCAAACTCCGGCCACTTTCTCTTAAGATGCCCTGAAGGCTGATCAGGGTGTGGCCTATCTGTGGCAGGAAGCCTCCAGGGCGGAGCAGGCTGTGCAGGCGGCCAGGGCTGAGACGCCCCTTCGGGTGGCCATGGTGCAGACGACCCTAATTACACTCTATTTAGCACAAACAGGGCTACCATAATATGTGAGCAAGATGTATGTACATGTTTGTATTTTTGAGAGAATATTGTTTATGCATGGTTATTGAAAAAACTAAAACTTAAAGTGTCTGAAATAAGGCCACAAAACACATACTAAATATGTGTCCACAAGACTTTTGACTAATGGGCATTGTTGCCTAGAGTTTTTGCTTCAAAATGGTCTGTAAATCATCCTGCCTAATCATTTACACAAAACAAAACATTGATTTAAATTTTATAAGACACCTTTTGTTTGGAAAGGCAATATGCGTGGAGGCGTGTTCACACCTGAGAAGACAAAGGCCGGATAATGTGCCACATACATAATGAGCTGCATATTAATTAGCCTCTCACACAGATGTGTCACAGAGTCCCAAAGAATGCAAGGACAAAAGAAATTATCTATATATACATATTTTACAATTAGAAATTGTAACCAATTACAAATAGGTTACAATTCAACAACAATTACAATTTTAACAATATTTCAAGTGTATTCTTTCTTTGTAAAGAGTATACATTTTATCATACGTATTAAAAAAGGTAAGGATTCATTAGTTTGAATATTGGAACAAAAACTATAATAACATCTTAGTTGATAATTCGGTAACACTTTACGGTAAGGGTACATGAATTATCATGAATTCATGTATAAATTCATGAATGAATTAGGCATTAATTCGTGCATTAGTATCTCATGAATCATCAGGAACTAACACGAGTTCAACGTTTTTCATTCATGACTTCATGGATGAACAACACCTTAATTAAAACATTAACTAAGATGAGTACATCATCATGAATTATGATTTATTACGCATGATCATGATGTTTTCTTTGGTCACAAAAAAATGTGTCTTTACTATCCATTGTGGATAAAGCTACATATGGTACATGAATCATCAATGAATTCATGATTCATGAACTCAAGCATAAAAAAAGCATTAATTCATGCATGCAAGACTACTCTTCGAATTATTAATACAAAAATCCACATTACCTCATGCATGCACACAGGCTAGAACAGTAACGTTATATCAATTAATGTGAGAACTGTTTTTCTGAATTATGATCTGAGTTTCCAAGCATGTTCATGTCTTCTTCATAGCCTGTAAACGGACAGACCCCAAAATTGGCCAATCACAGCAAATAGCACATGAATTCTGTTAACATTCAAATACAGTCATAATACTAAGCATAATCTTTTAATGACTTCATCATGTGTGTGGCCCCTCAACTAAAGTGATGACTTGGTCTTTTGAAACACTGATGAACAATGTGTTTTCATTATGGTTCGAGTTATCTAGCATGTTCGTGTCTCTTCCCAAGTATTGCTGTTGATTTAACTGGTACTGTTTCAGAATAAACAGGTCTCATTGTTAGGTATTAATACGTTATTTTCAAAGATAGAAAACTTACTTTTTTGTACGTTTGGATAGATGCTGAAACGTATAATATGGACATATCTGCAACATTTAAACGTTACATTATTATGATTTTACAGCTAAAAAACGTTTACGTATATTCCATATCATAAAGATATCTGTATAATTTCCCTTTTACCATTTTATAGATAAATGTAAGATCCCTTAACCCTATTCCCAAACCTAAACATACCCATTTTATACAGAATATTTAAAAAGGATAAAACGTAATGGACAGAGATGTGTAGAAAAATGGCAGTTTTATTAACAATATAGCATTAAAATATATTTTGAGCCACTAATCCTACCCATAACCATTCCTTAAAACTACGTAGACTACAATTATGAAGAAAAACATAACAGACAGACAAGTATAATCACAATAATTTATTTATTGCGAAAATGTCAAAACCGGTACCAAAAGTCGTTAACATGATGATGTGTTGCAGTCGCAGTCCTCTCTGGCAGTATTATAATAGTTTTGTATGAGGTACAGAGCAGATTTAAGTTATTTAAGTTAATAATCCATGAACATGTTAATCCGGCTTCGGGTTCGCTATGTGAAGGCGCGCGCGCTTTTCCATTTAAAGTGTACTACACCGTCACCGACTGAAACACGGCATGTCGCAATCTGTGACGAAGCAGGGAAGAGCCAATGAGCGCTTGATATCACTGCGGTAAAACATGACGTAACGTTTATTGAGGGCGCAATTTTTGAATTTGAATTCATCACCAGCGCGGGATTTGTCGTTTACGGTCGCTGCTGAGAAATGGAGATGAAGATCACTGGATAAAAGACTAAATTTGGATCTGTTTCTTGCAAACAACGTATGGATTCTAAAGATTTGGATTACATCAAACTAATAAAATTGATGTCTTTTGTGAATTTATGTTGTGTTTTATAGGAGAAAACGCTTTTTGTGTCTCACGGTAAATAAACTATATTACAAAATGGTTAAACGAGTAAAGAAGGTATGTTTAAGGTTTTAAAGTGTAGGCCTATTCTTGTTTAACACCATGCAGGCAAAATGTTAATATTTATTATGAGTATTATATTAATAAATGTGACTGAAAACTTAATTGATAAGACAGTTGAATGCAATAGAGTCGTTTCTGCGTGTATAAAACGTAAATAAATGTACGTATGATAGAACTAACTTACACTTTACGTAAAAATACACACCTATTCTCATGAGATCACGTTGGAATAAAGCAGTAAAGTTAAGATCAAAGTCCATTTGTGTCCACAGTACATTGTTTGCAAAGGCTTGAACGTTCATATGTCATTTCACGTTTATGCCACCATTAATAGCAGAGTTCATCAGTGTTTCAAAGGACCAAGTCATCACTTTAGTTGAGGGGCCACACACATGATGAAGTCATTAAAAGATAATGCTTAGTTGATAATGACTACTGTATTTGATGTCAACAGAATTGATGTGCTATGAGCTGGGATTGGTCTATTTTGGGGTCTGCATTTCCTGCAGGCTATTATGAAGAAATGAACATGCTGGGTAACTCAGATCATAATGAAAACACATTGTTCATCAGTGTTTCAAAAGATCAAGTCATCACTTTAGTTGAGGGGCCACACACATGACGAAGTCATTAAAAGATAATGCTTAGTTAATGATGACTGTATTTGAATGTTAACAGAATTCGTGTGCTATTTGCTGTGATTGGCCAATTTTGGGGTCTGTCCGTTTACAGGCTATGAAGAAGACATGAACATGCTTGGAAACTCAGATCATAGTTCAGAAAAACAGTTCTCACATTAATTGATATACTGTTCTAGCCTGTGTGCATGCATGAGGTAATCTGGATTTTTGTATTAATAATTCATAGAGTAGTCTTGCATGCATGAATTAATGCTTTTTTTATGCATGAGTTCATGATGATTCATGTACCATAACTGTAGCTTTATCCACAATGGATAGTAAAGACAAACTTTTTTGTGAACAAAGAAAACATCATGATCATGCGTAATAAATCATAATTCATGATGATGTACTCATCTTAGTTAATGTTTTAATTAAGGTGTTGTTCATCCATGAAGTCATGAATGAAAAACGTTGAACTCGTGTTAGTTCCTGATGATTCATGAGATATTAATGCATGAATTAATGCCTAATTCATTCATGAATTTATACCTGAATTCATGATAATTCATGTACCCTTACCGTGAAGTGTTACCGATAATTCAATATACCTACTTTATTTTTGACAAAACATCACACTATAGTATATTTAACATGAGCAGAAATTGGTGAACAAAAGCTTACCTATTTAATGTGACCGTAGTCTTTTTTTACAGTCAAAACTTTATAATCTATCCAAAACTAATCACAAAATATTGTCTAAACATTCATATTTAGTCTGTAACATATTGTGTATGATATATTAGCATATACGTTAATTTGCAGTTTGTTGCTTATACAGACATTTTATTTAAACATATTTCAGTCTATTTTTACTCATCTTAGTAGGCTATATGTAACGGATGTGGAAGGACACACTCACAAATTGGGTTCAGCTTGAATTTATCTTTTTTTTGGAAACAACAAGAAGAAAGACAATTTACATTGGCAGATGAGAGACTGCAGGCATTCATATGGACCACAGCGTCGACACTTGAATCTGCTGCCACTAACTCGTATAATACACATTAAACACATAGCAATGATATACAATGTGAAAAACTTAACATAATACTTATAATAAGTACACCAATGTAAATGTACAGAATAGTTAATTGCTGACAACATCAGTAATTCTTCATTAATTGTCAAATAACATTTGTTAACAGAATAAACACGAAAGCAACATACCTTTTTTTTGGAAACAACAAGAAGAAAGACAATTTACATTGGCTGATGACAGACTACAGGCATTCATATGGACTAGAAAGATAGAGATTACATTCACTCAACTCATAATACAAATAATCGTCAGATAGATAAGACAGACGCAATCGTCACGAGAAATGAATCCGTGCTCGCACATGTGACGCACATGTAAATTCAATACATCTTATAATACTCTCAACAACCGTGTTAAAGTGCTAAATGCATTATCTATATGTTCACATATATGTATGAAATATATTGCGTCAAAAAGATTCACTTGAAACGTATCATTTTCACAATTAATTTGTTAATGCGGCAGAGCATGAAAAACCATACATACCCACAGCGTCGACACTTGAATCTGCTGCGGTACGGCAAGAGAAGAGCGACAAAATCCAATATCTGCAGTACCATTAACAGCCACAGGAGGGGAGCCTTCTAACACCAATAAATACAGCCAAATGCCTTATTTTATGAAATTCGCACAATACTTTAAATAAAATGTTCTTTTTAACCCTGTTACATATAGCAATATAGTTTTGATGTGTTCATGTAAAAATAACATGTTTACTGATGTAGGTGCGAGAGTGAATGAAGCGCTGTATAACTGTAGTAAACAAAGCGCGCGCGCCTGTGCCGTTCATTCATCATTTAGCCTACACATAGACACGCAATTCATATTTAAACAGTCTTTTTGTGGTTTATAGACACTATTCAATATCGCGATTAGAACAAAGCACTTAAGAATAAATGACTTACTACATCAGCTGGATCCGTTGCTCCTCGAAATGAAACTACCAGCACTTCTGGTACATTTTCCAGGGTTATCAGATAGTATTATTCCTCACAGCGTAGGGATACGCTGTAGTAAGAAACTTACTAAACATGATGTGTTTTATAATCCAGCTGGTGGGCGTTGGCATGTTTGAATGGCTTGCCTTAGATCATTTGCGTTTGAATACCGCGCGCTCTCCGTGGGCGTGGCACATTAACGCGTAATGAGGTATAATGAGCTGGAAAGAAAGATACTGACATCTCTCTCTTTTCATACAGATTACATAAACTGAAAATATTTGTTTTTTTATATAAATTAACTCATTTAAAAGAAGAGAGTTCAAGCTTCATTATGGAAAAACACTTGTGCCTGTATGACAAGTATTCGCGGAATTACAGTTAATTTTCGGACGCGTTTCAGAATGGACTTCACTGACAGAGAGAAGGCAAAACTAGCATCATGTTTATTTTTCTTTATTTGATTAAAAGCACAATACTTTGTTTATATTGTGAGTATACACACAAAAAATGGACACTTAACAGGATCGAATGATGTATAACACAAATATGTAAAATCAAAATCAACAGAGTATTTTGAGTCTCTTTTGCACTGATAAGAAAAAAAGCGAGACTATCGCGTCGGCGCGATAGCCGACCTCAGAGGGTTAACAGTCTCTGGCTCGATGTGCATGACGTGAACAGTCTCTGGCTCGGCAAGCATGACGAGATGCGCTGGCTCAGCTGGACTGACGTGAAGTGCAGGCTCGGTTGGACTGACGGCGATCTGTCCAGTGAGCTCCCAGCTCATGATGTGGTCGGTTCTTCTGTCACGGGTGTGGTACGGGCTGAAGAAGACACGGAGTCAAAAGGCTCCAATACAAACTTTTACTATTAACAAATATACAAACAGGTACAGGCAGGCAAACGAGCAGAGGGTACACACACAACGTAACATTAAAGCACAAGAACCGACCAGGACTAACTGAACCGAAGGAAACTAAATACAGATACAAATCAACAATAACGAGGTGAGCACAGGTGACACGGATGATGATGAACAGGTGGGTAAATTAGGGAGTGAGTTCAGGTGTGAAGACGCAAGGAATTATGGGAAGTGTAGTGCAGACGAAGACAGAGTGGTGCAGACGAATACTGTGACAGTAGACATTTAAGTCATATTAATGTATTTCTTTGGAAGATCACATAAGCTGCAAGACAGCATGAAAATATGAAAATAAAAGTTTTTTTGCCTGATACATATTTGATTCCTTAACGTTCTTGAAACAAACTTTCCAAATATATGTTAACTCAAAAACCCTGAAGGGTTACATTCTCGTTTTACATATGACAATAAAACTTTGTTTGAATATAATAGAAGATGAAATTGAAACTTTGTACTTTTTGTAAAAATTCTTATTTTGTTGTGTTTCATACTGCTGCCGTTTACTGTTGTTTTGTTTATAAAACATGAACACATTTGCATGTAAACACATCCTCATCACTCATGTGTTTATGTCCACATTTAGACGTTCAGGCTGGACAATATTTACATCTCTGACGTGAAACAGGAGTAACAGTGAGTGTTCTTGTTCCAGTCACATTTCATTACATTTCATTGAGTCTTAATCATTTGCACAGTTATAAATACATTGTTATGAGCCAGTTCTAGGGTCCAGGAGTATAACATAAATAAAGTCTTTACACCTGACTGCTTGTATTCTTTCTTTTTCTTTTTTAATAAAAAAGTTGCATGAACATAAAAAAGCACATGACATCAAAAAGGAAGCAAATTGACTTAAGGGTTGGGTCAAGGCCAAAATAACAAACAAAAACTGGCCGATGACTTATATGTACTTTTCTTATTTCTACAAAGATTCAATTCATTTCAATTCATTTCCTAGCAAGTATAAAGTAAAAAAATATATGATAAATATGTCTGATGCAATGTTTTTTAAGAAATAGGTGCTGCAAAACTGTACACAGTTCCTCACACAATGACAGCATTATGGATGGTCAACGGCTCAGGTCAACTGGTGAAAACACTGCATGTGTGTGTGTACGCTAGTTTTACAAATCACCCCAAAATCAAATACTGTATTACACTTTTCAAAGGATAATCTAGCTTTAAAGTTAGAATAAAAAGTTAAAACCAAACATATCTTCATACCTGATGTGTTCTGACCCAATGCCATTAACTGCTCCTTTTTGTTTTATAAATATACTTTTCTTATTTCTACAAAGGTTCATGCTACTTTTATCAGCCTGATAAATATGGAGTTAGACTCTCATTATTTCACTGAAATATCATCATCTTCTGCTGCTGCTGTTTCAGAATAAACATGTCTTTATTTCCTCTGTCTAAAGACTTGATTGTGATTGGCTGGAATGACGACATTAAAACATTGTTATGCATTTTTAGAATTTGTGAAAATTCATATTTTGTTTTGCTTCATTCCCCTGCTGTTTACTGTTTATTTTTTGTTTATAAAACATGAACACATCTGCACGTAAACATCCCCATCCCTCATTTGCTTATGTACAGACCACATTTAGACATTCAGGATGTATGATATTTACATCTCTGACATGAAACAGAAAGATAAACACAATTCACCTTTAAAGATATCCAATAAAAATTTTTTTGAGAGGTTCAAAGCAAAAAAATGAACTTAAAAATGAAAAAAAAAAGCAGGGTTAAAAAAACATTTTCTAAAACATGTTTAAAGTCCCATGACTTAGATTGATGTTTTATGGTCTGAATGAACACCACTCTATAAGTTATTGAATAAAAGTAGGTTCCCTTTCGGACTGTTTACTCATATTGCGTCGCTAGACGCTATGGGGAAAACTCCTTTCTCTTAATGTGAAGCCTTTAGTCAAAAGCGCAGTGGCACTGCACAGTCATAACAGAGCAGATCTGGGTTCTGAGCACGGTGACATGAGGTTACTCCCTTCAATTCACTCGCAGACCACCCCGCTTTTACAAAGTGCATGGAAGCAGCGCTTTCCCCCCGAGACAGAAGGGGATGCGCATCCTGAACTACCTCAACGACTGGCTCATCTTGGCCCAGTCTGAGGAAGAAATAATATCTCACAGATCTGTGCTTCTCAGCCATCTGAAATGCCTAGGACTCAGACTAAATTCAGCCAAGAGCTCACTGTCTCCCAGCCAGAGAATCTCTTTCCTGGGAGCGGTTGTATACTCAGCCCGAATGAGGGCGTGGCTAACGCCTCTTCGTTCAGTCAGGGGCCTTTTCAACCTCAGAACGTTTCAGAAGATGCTATGCCTTATGGCCTCTACATTGCCAGTACTTCCGTTAGGCCGGCTGCACATGCGCCCCCTAGAGTCCTGGCTGAAACCCCAGCTTCAGGTCGCCTCCACGTCAAGGTGGACCACGGCTGCATCAGAGCCCTGGCCACTTGGAAGGAATCCAATCGTTATCAGGTTGGAGTAAACATGGAGTTGGTCTTGAGGAGGAAGTTTGTCCTCTGACTTTCGGCTCCTGGTCGAGCACGGAAAAGCGGCTGCATATCAACTGCCTCAAATGATGGCGGTTTTTCTGGCCCTCAAAACCTTCCTACCAGATCTAATAGGACACCATGTCTTAGTCCCGTCGGACAACATGGCGGTAGTGTCCTACATAAACCACCAGGTGTGGACTCAGGTTGTGGCTTCTGTACAGACTGGCCCGATGCCTCCTATGGTGGGCACAATGCAACCCGCATTCTCTGAGAGCGGTGCATGTGCCGGACAGACTGAACCAGGGAGCAGACATGCTGTCCCGGGACAATGTGACCCAGGGGAATGAACCCTCCATCCCTAGACGGTTCAAATGATCTGGAGCATCTTTAGCAAGGCACGGGTCGACCTCTTCACCTCCGAAGGCAACTCTCTCTGGAACCAGGACCCTTTCTCATGCAAAGTACCCCTGGTACTCTCCTTCCTGCAAGAGCTGATGGACGCGTGTCTCAAAAGTCTACGTGGCCGGCATAGCAGCACACCACGCTCCTGTGGCCGGCCTGTCCTTCGGTTCAGAGACTTAGTCGTCCGCTTACTGAAAGGGCCAAGGAGGCTCAACACACCTCTTTCTCTTACCATACCTTCATTGGAAATATCCATAGTCCTTAGGGCTCTCAAAGGCCCTCTGTTCAAGCCCATACAGTCGGCCAAACTCCGGCCACTTTCTCTTAAGGCCGCATTACTGCTAGCATTAGCATTGGTCAGGCGAGTGGGTGACCTCCAAGCTCTCTCTCTATTAGCGCTTCCTAATAATAAGTACTATATACATTAATTAAACCCATAACTGATATTTAACTCTGGAAGCTTGTAGACAGTTAAGTCATATTAATGTATTTCTTTGGAAGATCACATAAGCTGCAAGACAGCATGAAAATATGAAAATAAAAGTTTTTTGTCTGATACATATCTGATGCCTTAACGTTCTGTAAACAAACTTTCCAAATATATGTTAACTAAAAAACCCTGAAGGGTTACATTCTCCTTTTACATATGACAATAAAACTTTGTTTGAATATTATAGAAAATAAAATTAAAACATTACTTTTTGTAAAAATTCTTATTTTGTTGCGTTTCATACTGCTGCCGTTTACTGTTGTTTTGTTTATAAAACATGAACACATTTGCATGTAAACACATCCTCATCACTCATGTGTTTATGTCCACATTTAGACGTTCAGGCAGGACAATATTTACATCTCTGACGTGAAACAGGAGTAACAGTGAGTGTTTTTGTTCCAGTCATATTTCATTACATTTCATTGAGTCTTAATCATTTGCAGAATTATAAATATATTGTTATGAGCCAGTTCTAGGGTCCAGGAGTATAACATAAATAAAGTCTTTAGCAAGGCACAGGTCGACCTCTTCACCTCCAAAGGCCACTCTCTCTAGCCGATTTACGAAAAACACGGATGCGCTGCCCAGGAATGGCCCAGCCTCCTCCATTATGCCTTACCCCGGTCATGTGCCCCTCAGGTCATTAGACAGATCAGGGAAGACAGGCGTGCCCTTCATTCGGGAGGCCCTTCACTGGCGGAGCCAACCTTGGTTCCCCGAGATGATTCAGCTGCTCGCAGTCGCCCTGTGGCCAATTCCCCTGAGGAAAGACCTTTCCCAGGTGAGCGGACAATCCTGCACCCCCACCAACCGAGGATGTGGGCCTCCCTCAACGCAACCTTAGGGACCTCTCAGCGAGAGTCCTAAGTATTATCTCAGAGACTAGAGCTCCGTCCACAAGACTTCTCTACGCTCTTAAGTGTTCTGTCTTCTCCGACTGGTGTTCAGTCCGATTCCTGCCTCGGGTTCGGGCCT
The DNA here is from genome assembly GCA_026230005.1 of Gila orcuttii. Classification (NCBI taxonomy): domain Eukaryota; kingdom Metazoa; phylum Chordata; class Actinopteri; order Cypriniformes; family Leuciscidae; genus Gila; species Gila orcuttii. The sequence continues at coordinate 2,050,535 of JAPDVR010000001.1, read as the reverse complement.
AACGACCCCAAGGTTGTCCTCAAGCCGAGGCATGGGTACTTGCCCAAAGTGCTCTCTACTCCGTTCAGAGCACAAGTGTTTACGCTGTCCGCTCTTCCCGATTCGGAAGACGATTGTTAACCTCACTTACTCTGCCCTGTTCAGGCCTTAAGAGTTCACATTCAGCACTCTGCCAGTTTTAGGCAGTCAGAGCAGCTCTTCGTATGCTTGAACATATAACATCATATCATCTAAATAAAGCTCCTCATAAACATGAGACTGAGGTGGCGAATCCTTACAACATCTAAATCCTCAGAACTAGATATCTGCAGTGTTATTATTCTTATTATTTTCAGAAAGAACTGCCTCGTCTGACTGATATCATTTTCTTGCAATAAAACTCAAGTATTTCATGATATGCTAGATGTGTTCTCAGTGTCTGACTGTTTTCTAAAGTTTTTCTACATTCCTGCTCTCTTATGTTTGTCCTGTAATGTAAGATGGTTTTAAGGCTAATTTCCCTCTCTGAAGGCTGTTTGTTTGGAGCCGCATTCACTGACCATTTCAGATTGTTTTTTAAATGAATAAGTGTGGATATAGTGCCCTCTAGTGTACGCAGCATGAACATGGATATTTACTGTTTTAAATCCAGCTTTTAATGTTGTTTATATGTTTATGTGGTGTTTTTAATATGCTTTAACACAAACCATGTGTAAATTCATAAGTCGACAGCATTGCTGAGTATTTTCTCCTTAAAACTGCAGTGAACCAAAGACAGTCTCAAAAACACGGTTTGAAATCGCTGGTGTTTCTGACGTCACAAACTACCTTGTAACCAATCAGATCAACGTGTGATCGTCAACGAGTGGATCTCTGAGTGAGTGAGTGAGTGGAGGCGGGGCTCATTTGCATATTCATAGAACCGAGCATACTATATGAGGCAAGGGTGTCGAGTTATATTCAAGATATTTTAAAATATATAAAAAATAAAAAATATGTTTTCAAGGAAAAAAAACTTTTAAATATGTAATTTTGGTGATTAAAGATGAGTTTTAAGGGATACAATTATTGACTACAGGGGGACTTCAGGGGGACTCAAACTACAGGGGGGACTACAGGGGGAGTCTCTGAGTCTCAGGTGTTTGTGTTTGGAGCTCCGTCGAATTGATTCATAAATCCTTGATTTTCTTCTTTACCACTCATTTATAAACAAGGACTTTCTATTTTTACAGCATGTGAACTTATCTTCGATACTATTCCTTATAAAAAACAATCGGATTGCTTTGATATCGCTACTTAGATCCAACTTTCCAAATCTCCGCTAATAGCCTTTAGCCCGCTAGCATTGCACGCGTGGCCTCTCGCCTATCGATCGTCTCATTTACACCCGTTTCACTGAAAGGATACAGGTTATATCCAGGATTTCAGTCCTAAATTAGTAGTGATATTGGAAGTATCACTACTAATTTACTGTTCATCTGTTATAATGGCGAATATATCGGATGTGTGTCTAACGTTACCTCTGAGTGCAGGTGAGGACACACTCGAGCTGCATTCGGTGCTGTTGGAGCTGGAGTCCGTGGAGAAGCAGATCCGTGGTCTGCTAGAGAGGCAAGCCGAGCTGCGAGATCGGCGATCAGCGCTTGAAACATCACGCGCCGATGCTCACAAGTCAGTGGTTAGTAACTTTTTGACTCCGACCTCGTCTACTCTTTGTGCTTCTCTGCACAGGACGCAAGCACCCAGGACGCGATCATCCCTGGCTTCATTCACTCCGGCACCAACACAACACCATGGACCCTGGGTGATCCCTCAGCGGAAGACACGAGCCAGGACCAGACCAAGAACCTCTCCGCCCCTCCCGGTCTTCGAGATCTCCACCCGGAACCGCTTCTCCCCTCTTCGCGAGTCGGAACGCGACGACGCCGTGATCATCGGCAGTTCAATCGTCCGTCATGTCCGTGCTACCTCAGGTAAGGGTAATGTGCGCACTCACTGCTTTCCTGGTGCTCGTGTTCTAGATGTCTCTGCACATGTTCCCGAGATCCTGAACGGTGACAAGCGCGTCGGAGCTGTTGTGCTGCACGCGGGAGTGAACGACATCAGGCTGCGGCAGACGGAGGTTCTGAAGAAGGACTACAGGAGCCTGATCGAGACGGTACGCAGCACATCGCCTGAAGCAACGATCATCGTGTCTGGACCGCTTCCCACGTACCGACAAGGACAGGAAAGGTTCAGTAGATTATTTGCACTAAATGAATGGTTAATGTCATTGTGTAATGAACAGAAACTGCTCTTTGTAAATAATTGGAATCTGTTCTGGGAGCGACCTAGGCTCTACCGTGCTGATGGCCTGCACCCCAGCAGAATCGGAGCGGCTGTTCTGTAGGACAACATCTCCAAGACGTTGCACACCATCTGACTAGTAAGTCAAAGTCCAAATCACAATCTTTGCTGTCCCAACTTAATTGATACAAGTAGTGTAGAACATTATATAGAAACTGTGTCTATTCCTCGTTTAGTGAGGCCAAATAATAAATCTACTGTAGGATCTAGGAAAAATTTTATTGTAATTAAACCAGAAAATCTCAATATCAGTGAACAAAAACAATTTCTAAAGCTAGGTCTTCTAAACATTAGATCGCTCACACCTAAGGCGATTATTGTAAATGAAATGGTCACAGATAATAATTTCGATGTTCTGTGCCTTACTGAAACCTGGCTTAAACCAAATGATTATTTCGGTCTAAATGAGTCTACTCCACCAGGATACTGTTATAAGCATGAGCCCCGTCTGATCGGTCGTGGCGGCGGTGTTGCAACAATCTATAGAGATATTCTAAATGTTACTCAGAAAACAGGTCACAGGTTTAATTCATTTGAAGTACTTGTGCTAAATGTTACGCTCCTAGATGTAAGAAAGAAATCCCTATTATCTCTAGCCTTGGCTACTGTATATAGACCTCCAGGGCCCTATGCTGATTTCCTAAAAGAGTTTGCAGACTTTCTCTCAGATCTATTGGTCAATGTCGATAAAGCAATAATTGTTGGAGATTTTAACATACACGTAGATAACAAAAATGATGCGTTAGGGGCTGCGTTTACAGATTTATTAAACTCATTTGGGGTCAAGCAAAACGTCAGTGGTCCCACTCATCGTCTAAATCATACACTAGATTTAATTATATCATATGGAACCAATCCAACCGATATAGATATTGTACCGCAAAGTGATGTCACTGATCATTACATGGTAACTTGCATAATACGCACTGCTGAAATTTGTCATGTTGCGCCACGTTATCGACCAGGCAGAACAATCCTTCCAGCCACTATAGATATATTCTCAAATAGCTTACCTGATCTATCTCAGCTGCTCATTGAACCCCAACAAACAGATGAACTAGAGGAAATGACTAGCAGTTTGAGCACCATTTTCTCTAGTACATTAGAAATTGTTGCACCAATTAGATTAAAAAAGGTTTGAGAGAAAACTAAAGCACCATGGTACAACAGTGCTACGCATGTTATCAAGAGAGAAACTCGTAACTTAGAGCGTAAATGGAAACAAACTAATTTAGAGGTCTTTAAAATCGCGTGGAAAGACAGTATGTCACGTTATAAAAAGGCTCTAAAAGCAGCCAGGGCTGAGCATCTCCGCAAACTAATAGAAAATAACCAAAATAATCCAAGGTTTTTATTTAACACCGTGGCTAGACTAACAAATAAACAGACATCACCAGAGCTAAATATTCCGTTACAGTATAGTAGTAATGATTTTATAAATTTCTTCACTGAGAAAATAGAAAGCATCAGAAACACAATTGTAAATGTACAATCTTTTATGGTGTCTTATGATTCAGCCTCAATTATCGCCCCACAAGAACAACTACACCGCTTTACAACTATAGGACAGGAACAGCTAAATAAACTTATCATTGCATCTAAACCAACAACATGTTTATTAGATCCAATACCCACTAAACTACTGAAAGAAGTGTTACCTGTAGTGGAAGAGCCTCTTCTCAATATTATTAACTCGTCTTTATCTTTAGGTCATGTTCCAAAAATATTTAAGCTGGCAGTAATAAAACCTCTTATTAAGAAACCACAATTAGATCCAAATAACCTAGCAAATTACAGACCCATTTCGAATCTTCCATTTATGTCAAAAATATTAGAAAAAGTTGTGTCCGCTCTACTCGGCTCTTTCTTGCAAGAAAACGACATCTATGAAAAGTTTCAGTCTGGATTCAGATCGCATCATAGCACTGAAACTGCGCTTGTTAGAATCACAAATGATTTACTTTTAGCTTCTGACCAAGGCTGTATCTCAATACTAGTTTTACTCGATCTTAGCGCTGCGTTCGACACTATAGATCATAAAATACTCTTGGATCGACTACAAAACTACACTGGTGTTCAGGGACAGGCATTAAGCTGGTTTAGATCGTACTTATCAGACCGTAATCATTTTGTCTGTTTAAATGGTGAAAAATCGAAGATAACGTCAGTAGACTATGGAGTGCCGCAAGGATCGGTGTTAGGCCCTCTGCTATTCTCAATATATATGCTGCCACTTGGTAATATTATAAGAAAACATGGAATTAATTTCCACTGTTATGCTGATGACACTCAATTATGTATTTCATCACGACCAGATGAAAACACTAACTTATCTAAATTGACAGAGTGTCTTAAAGATATAAAATGCTGGATGACGTGTAATTTCCTGCTATTAAATTCAGATAAAACAGAGGTATTACTTATTGGTCCAAAAAACTACCTACAAAACCTTGTACAATACAACTTTAATTTAGAAGGATGTCCTGTTACTTTATCCACTACAGTAAAAGACCTGGGTGTTATACTAGACCGCAACTTGTCTTTCGAAAATCATATTTCATATGTTACAAAAACTGCCTTTTTCCACCTTAGAAACATTCCTAAGCTACGTAATATGCTATCTGTTTCTGATGCAGAAAAGTTAGTTCATGCATTCATGACCTCAAGACTAGATTACTGTAACGCTTTATTAGCTGGTTGTCCTGCATCTTCAATAAACAAGCTACAGTTAGTCCAAAATGCAGCTGCTAGAGTTCTTACTAGATCAAGAAAATATGATCATATAACACCGATTTTATCATCATCACTTCATTGGTTACCTATTAAGTTCCGTATCAATTACAAAGTACTATTACTGACCTATAAAGCCCTAAATGGTCTAGCTCCTGTGTATTTAATGGACCTTCTATCGCCCTACAATCCATCGCGTTCTTTAAGATCACTAAATTCGAGGCTTCTGGTCATTCCTAGGATATCTAAGTCCACTAAAGGCGTTCTCACATTTAGCTCCTAAACTCTGGAATAGCCTTCCTGATATTGTTCGAGGTTCAGACTCGCTGTCCCAGTTTAAAACTAGATTAAAGACGCATCTCTTTAGCCAAGCATTCACATAATGCTTACCTTTTATACCACTGTTGAATCAGATCGAATGCATTAATATTATGAACAGCAGCTACGCTAATTATTTCCCATTTGCTTTTCTGCTGTTATGGCGTTCGTCAGCTCCAGTCTGTATCCAGCCTCTCACGGAGACTTCAGAGTCCCCAAAACCTGCGATGAGATGACTAAACGCCTGTGAAGAGACGACTCAACGCCGGCGATATGTTATGCCCTAAATTAACACATGATTAACTAACTGTATTTTTTTCATGTACATTTCTGAAATGCACTTTCTGTAAAGCTGCTTTGAAACAATATGTATTGTGAAAAGCGCTATACAAATAAATTTGAATTGAATTGAACTTTTAAAAAGTTATTACATGGGATGTAAATGTATTATAATTTTCCATTTTGCATTTTAATGTCTGGTAATTTGAATATACGTTCATGCATCATTAAGACACATAATCCACATTTTTACATAAGGAGTGTCAGGATTATAGATTGATTGTTCTTTCAGATGGCCGTTTTGTAAAATAAAAAATAAATAGAGTAAAAAAAAAGGAGTTTTAAACATTAAACAGGTGTAGATAATAATTGTTCTAATAAGAAATTATTACTTTTTTTCCTCAATTGTCTCTTGTTCTTGTCAATGCAACCCTTAAGTTTGTTATTTATAAATGATTTTAATAACATATTAGCAGTCAGAAAAAGAGCATTAACAGTGAGAGTGCTGCACAATTAAACATACAAGCACCTCATTTGTCAAATAATACTATTATAATACATCAAATAATAATAAATATAACAATAAATGAATAGCCGTGGGATTACTGTTGGTCTGTTTTATGTAGATTACCCATCACACAAACTCACTGACAAACCGTTTTATGGATTTATTAATTAGGGACATTGCATGTTAATGAACATCAGTATAAAAATACAAAATGTAAACATGCATTGCTCAATTACACCCGCAGTCCCTGATAGAGAAAACACATTTAAAAATAAACTCTGATTTTTTTTTTTTTTTTTTGCATTCCTTTTCATTAATTCTTACTTTAAGAAAGAAGCATGTGAAAATAAATAGTCATTAACAACATTTCAAATAACGGTAACACTTTAAAATAAGGTCTTTATGTTTTTAATTGGGGAAATTTACTATTCAACAATATTATTGATCTGCCTTAAGGTGGACGATGAAGATATTTTCTTCTAGAAATAAACTTTGTTGTATTATTTTCATGTTATCTCTGTAAAGTTTTGATAGAATCTGTATTGTAAAAAGCGCTACATAAATAAAGGTGACTTGATTTGTTTGTTATATTTCTAAAGCATTTATCTTATCTTATATAATTGTTCATTGTTTGTTCAGTGCATTTAGTAAGGGTAAATGCCCTTCGAGGTGTCCATTGTCAGGTATTAATGGACGACGGCGAGGCGTGAACCGTCCGACGCGCAGCGGAGTCCATTAATACTGATAATGGACACCTCAAAGGGCATTCACCCACTTATACCATGGTCACTTGCCAAATAACACATTTTTAAAACATTAGTTTATATTTTAATTAGTTTTACAATGGAAATCTGTTTTTACAAACAATAACTTGGATTCCCTGTTTACGCGGCTGACGGTTTATTTAGCAACCGGAGATATTTATAGTCGCTCAGCTCGTAGAACCCTTCAGTTTAGCTAACTTACGTGCCAGAAAGTTTACGTATTTTTTTTCATGTAAGTTAGGCTTGTCTAGCCATGGGCGTTACACTTTCGGTTTTTTAACCTAGAATTAAAACACACAGGTAGGCATAGTTATTTTTTAGGCTATGTATAACGGCTAACTAGATGTTTGTTTTGATACAATAAATTGTAAACGGATACTTTGACTGCCTGTTGCTATGGTTACTCACAGCTGATGTAGCCAGCGCATTTATTTATTCATTTCGAACGGTTTCACCAGAACTCCTTTTTCCTCTATCACTTTATAATGGACACCCTGCAGCCAATCAGAATCGAGTATTCACCCAGACCATGGTATAACTAATGTAAATAAATACAATTTTTGATTTGAATAATGTTTAAATCAACAGTAACTAAGATTAATAAATGCTGTAGAAGTATTTGTTTACATTAGTTATGCATTAACTAACAATGTGCAGTGCATTTCTAAAGCATTTATCTTGTTTGTTCAGTGCATTAACTAACGTTAAAAAAATTCTCAAATTTTTGATTTGAATAATGTTTAAATCAACAGTAACTAAGATTAATAAATGCTGTAGAAGTATTGTTAATTCCGTAGCTCATGTTAACTAATAAAAACCTCATTGTAGAGTGTTGCACACATTATAAACGTCTCCTAAAAGCACAAGTCTTCATCATCCTCACTTCATGAGTGAATAGACTCTGATTACGATTAAACACACTGTAAGATGATGCGTTTACTCCTGTTGCTCCAGCACGAGGTGTGTGATCCGCTCCAGGTCTCGCAGCGTCGGGTGACACTGAAGGATCATGATGATCACGCTCTCCTGACCCGGGAAGATGGGGAGTAAACTCTGCTGAAGCGCCAGCGTCTCCTGCACTGACCTCTCGCCTGACCCCTGACCTCTGCCCCCTGGGGTCCGGTCCCGGTACTGCAGGAGCTCGCTGTGAGCGCGGGCCGCGGGGGACGGAGAGGAGGAGGACGAGGAGCCTGCGAACGTGTGGCTTCCAGGAACAGGGGAACTGCTGACAACACATTCACAACACATATCAGCGATAGTCTTGGGTTTGCTTTAGTTTATCCTCATTATTCCTGACGAGTTTCCTGCGTTATGAATTATGGGCGGCACTTCCGGTTTGGGGAACTTCCATTCAAAAAGGCTGAAACGAATCATGTCAAATCATAAGGTTGTCCTACATATAAAGCTGATCCTTCAGTGTGACTGGAGCTGTCAATTTCCCTTCATGATTTATTTTCAGACATCATGAGAATAACGTTACACTGGTATTTTAACGTGACGTTATAACAAGAATATCTACGGCAAGAGCTCTTTCAGTCGCTGCTTACTTTTCCTCGTTATTATTTTCTTTTTTCCCTTTGCAATCCTCTGTAAAAGTATGAAAAGGACAACATATACTGTACATTTGTGGTCTGTTCTCCCGAATTTAATTTGCGATATATTCCATTAATAATTCAAGAATCTCTCGGTTTTCTCCTCAAATCTTCACGTCTCTTTCCAGGTTTGTTTTCACAGGGAAATACTATTTATAATCTGTCAAAATAGGGCTGGGCGGTATATCGAGTTTGTACAATATATCGATATTTTTTATCCCCACGATATGGAATGAGGCAATACCGTTTATATCGATACAGTAGTTTGGTACGAGCACATCTGAAAAATAGCGGAGGAAGCAGTGTGAGCTCCTGCAGTGAAAGTACATGGTAGCCTACAATTTGTCCTAAACATGACACAAGCTTATATTAAGCGCTTTAAAATAACTGGTAAGATATAGTTAACAAGTTAAAAGCAGCAGATACTCTGACAGATACTGTTGCTGACTGACAGATAAATACTGGCGCTGTTTAATGCGTTTGAGACGTGGTGCTTTCCTCAGTGCTTAACTTACATTTCACAGGTATATTCTCCATTTGTAAATGTTAGAAAGTCAAACAAATATGTCCATTTCACTGTCAGGAGAGGACGAGCTTCTGCAAGTGAATCTCCGCTAATATTCAAGCTTCCGTTAATGAGCGCCGCCGCGAGCACGCGCGCCTAACAGACGAACACAATAGAAGAGTAGCGCAATAATTCTGACTAAAATATACATGCTGCTAAAATATTTTTTGTTGGAGACAATAAATGTGCCATATGTGGAATTTTAAACCTACAAGTATGTTTTTATGAAAGTGACCATTATAATGGGGTAATCAAATGAGGCTAATATAATTAGTTTGTGCTTTTGTTTTTATTTTCATTTTTAGTTTAGCCTTTAGTCATTTTAAAAACAAAAGCATTATATTTGTTTTTAGTTCGTAATGTTACAATGTAATGTGATTTTAACCACCTTTTTGCACATAATATATTGCATAGCCTACATTACATTAACTATATTTGTTTCCATATCCTTCAATATCAACATCGTTTGGAAATCATTGAGCAGGATGTGAAAAAACATTTTTTTTAAATAAATACAGATTTTCTTTATCCAAATAGAAAAACGTAGGAAGTACCGAGATATATATCGTATATCGCCATTTAACCAAAAAATACCGAGATATGATTTTTTTGGCCATATCGCCCAGCCCTATGTCAAAATGACGGAAATCACTTTGAAATAGTATCACGTAATGCTGAAGTTAATGAACATTTCTGATTAAAGCAACATATGTTATATAATACAGATATATATTACTACAGTGATATTTAACCCGTCCCGTTATTGCTGTGGAAAGAATTACTCTTCTGCAGTTATTCATGGGCTTTTAAAAGTACCTTGTTGATGCTTTTACACTTTTAAATGTCCTTTTAATGTTGGATGGTTGAAGGGTGTGTAGATTAATGTCATCTCATTCTGACACTTTTTTTTTAACATATTGCGTTCAGAGAGCGAGTCTTTCACTGATTGTTTACAGCTTAACAGAAGTTACACCCATAATTCAAAGCAAATGCAAAGTGTCAATATTTAGAGAACACTAACAGGAAATGAAAGTTTATTTTATCGTTGCTTCAATATTTCAAAATGCGGTTTACAAATAAATGGCATTGTTTGGTGGATCTCCAAATGAACAGCGCCGTGTTTATGAGAAAAAACAACACTAATGCAAACTTTGGCATAAATGTTGTCAATATATAATGATAATAATGATTTGAGTATGTGTATAAAAACAATACACTGTAAATTCGGTCAAAAACGGAAATAAATTATGCACACTACCATTCAAAAGTTTGAGTTCAGTAAGATTTTTAAATAAATTAATACTTCTATTCATCAAGGACGCATTAAACTGATCAAAAGTTACAGTAAAGACATTTATAATGTTACAAAAGATTCTGTTTCAAATTAATGCTGTTCTTTTAAACTTTTCTATTCATCAAAGAATCCTGAAAAATAAAATGTATCACGGTTTCCACAAAAATATGAACTGTTTTCAACACTGATAATAATCATAAATGTTTCTTGATCATCAAATCATCATATTATAGTGATTTCTGAAGGATCATGTGACACTGAAGACTGGAGTAATGATGCTGAAAATTCAGCTTTGATCACAGGAATAAATTACATATTCACATAGAAAACAGCTGATTTACATTATAATAATATTTCACTGTTTTACTGTATTTCTGATCTGACAGACGAAGCCTCTGTGAGCAGAAGAGACTCTTTCAGACACATTTAATAATCTCACAGATCCCAGAGTTTTGAACAGTGGTGTATATGATAAAAACACACAGATTTGTCAGTAGAAGTGTGTGTTACCTGTTGTGTTTGTGCAGGAAGTCTCTCAGGTGTGGTCCGCCACGGCCCAGAGGATCATCAGGCAACATGAAGAGATCTCCAGCAAACACGTACTGTAGCAAACTGACACAAGCAATCACCAATGACAAGAACTGTGTGATAGAGCTGTTTGAGAAGGAGTTTATGTCTCCTCAAAGAAAGAGTTGATTCTGAACTGAAACGAGTCGTCAGTGATTCAGTCTCACTTCTGCTGAACCTGCGTAGGTTTGCGACTAATTTGGGCTACACTTCATTTTAAGGAGTCATTGTTACACTAAGTAATATTAAGCCACTACATGCACTTACTATAGAGTTAGGGTAGAATTAGGATTTAGTTGAGGGTTACATGTAATTATGCATAATTTACTGTTACATGTAACATATGTAACAAGGACACTGTTACCCTAATTTGCATAATGGCACCCGATTGGCTGAGCAGCGAGAAGACGCTGTTTTCTGAGATTGATACGGTAAAACACACGTCATCGTTACTGTTCTGTAGCGTTTGCTTTCTGGCCAATCAGAGCAGAGCAGCTCTCATAGAGGCGGGGCTTAGAGAGACTGAATCTTCGAACGAAGCGTTTCAGACACTGAGAGAAAATATATGGATATTATGAGAGTGTTTTTGACCTTGGATGAATGTGAACCTGTTGTAAGAGACTCATAAACATAAACTGGAGTCTTAATAACAGCATAACGGCACTTTAAGCTATTGATAATTCAGGATAACTCTGTTTCAAAAGGAAGGCAGCAGAAATATACTTGTGTCTGAAACGCTTTACACATAAGTTGTGGCAGGAAAGGCTGAAGATAAATGAGTGTAAGTTGGATCTGACGTTACCTCTTCTTTATGATGTCTCTCCACGCGGGCGATTCGTCCAATAGATCCCTCAGGTTGTCGTTCGTCACAATCACTCCGTTCGTCTTCTGCGCCAGCGCCAGCATGAATCTGAAGAACAATCACTCGTTATCTGAAGAAACCAGCGTTTCATCACAGCTGTCACTCAAAATATATATTCAGGTAGAAATTTTGAATTTATGAGCTTGAACTGCATATAAAATGCCCTTCCGTTAGAGTTACATAAACTAATAAACTTAATGCGATGCATATTTGTCAGTCAAACATAATTGAGACTGATCAGATTCATGGCATAGTTTATCATTATCTATTTGCTTTGATTTTATTTAAATAATTTTCAAAATGCTTAAATCAGTATAAATTATAGTGAAAACAATTAAATTCAGTTTTAAAATATAAACAGTCTGAAAATTAATATAATATAATAAAATTAAAAACTTGTCAGTCATACATATATGATTTTTTTTTTACATTTATGTATGTATTTCTGTAATAGCACTAATAAACTGAACGCTTTAAATATACCTGTACAATGACCAGGTTTATACATTTATCACCAATTAATCCAGTTAACTTCAATATCATACATTTTAACTGACTGAATATTGCTTGTTTCACAGCTACTGGTATTTTAACCATATTCATAAAAAAATCTAATTGTTTTTACAATGAACAGATTTATGCTGATTGTAAGCATATTTGAAAATATGATTTTTTTAAATAAAATCAGATAAATTGAGATTATTAAATGAATACAACTTTTTTTGGAGAGCAGAAATCCGTTCATTTATGTTTGACTGATATTACGTTTATTAGTTTGTTATGTTAAAACTGTGTTATCCAAATGCATGGATATTTTATATGCAATTCAAATACATATATTTAAAATTTCGGCCTAAATATTTCAGGTCTTCTTAAATTATGGAAATCATGATAAGCAAAACTTAAATTCTGATGACAAAACTTAAAGTTGTTGTTTGAACATCAACTAATTTGTCAGATAATATTACAGATGATCATTGATTTTGAACGAATAGTTTAATTCTGAGCATAATGTATTTCTGTCATCATTTACTAATTTTCTGTCGTTCAAACCTGTATAACTAACACAAAAGAAAATATTTTGAACAACATTGAACCATCATTTCTCAAAATGTCTTCCATGTTTTGCAGAAGAAAGAAATGGTCATTTGTGGGTGAAATCCTCGCTCTGGAACACGACTGTGTTGGTCTGAGAGGAACGATGAGTTACCGGTCGTCGTAGGAGTTGATTCTCTTGCCCTCGACCTCTCTGGAGGGAGTGTACGACACGAAACCCAGATCATGTAGTTTCGTCAGGTAATGCTTTTCTACAGGAAACACAGAGCACACAAAATAATAAAAGATTGACCTTGTTTGCCCAGCACTGCTTAATAACACAATGAGTTTACAGAATCTGCTGATTAAATAGCATTTAATCATGTAGATCGCATTTAATAAATGACACTTTCATGAAAACATCTTCAATTGGCTTGTTTACATGAGTTTTTCCTTGCATGACCAGAAGGTGGCGTTTCCAGCGCTTCGAATCATTTGATGCAACTTATTCAAAAGCTTTGTTTCTCCAACCATTAATGGTAACTTTAACATTAATGTTTTACTGATCATTCTAACTCTTTGAGAACAGGGAAGTCCACACCACAACTATTACGTTAAAGGCATAGAGGAACGATATCGTTGGAACACCGTAACTCGCTGCTTAACAATCATAGTACGATGCATCGTTGAAGAATCAACTAGCTAGTCACGACTGCTTCCCGCAACCATACTGTCGCAAAGTAGTCGTTCAACCACGTTGGTTAATGATGTCATAACTACTTTTAATGAATCTGTTTGAGGCGTCTGAGGACTGTTTCTAAATTTTCTCAGTTATTTTGCTTTATTTCCAGATTCAATCATCGGCTCGTTCTTACGCACTAGAGCTCGCTCACACATGCGCACTCTTCAAAAACTACACTTTAAATCTCTTGACAAACTAAAAGACGTAAATTACATTTGTATGTATTCTAAATAAATGATATAGATTGTACTGAAACTCAGCTTGCTTATTTTGCTCAAGATGAGGATTTATTGAGTCCACATGTCATGCAAACATGAAACTCTTCTTCTAACCGCAGGTGGAGATCTGTCGTGTCAAACACACAAGTTTGCGATGCTGTTTGCGAATGTTAGTTAGAACGATGGTTTCGGGAAACACAGACTCGTTGAACTGCTGATAACGACAGAACTTGCGACCATAGTTGACTAACGATGCTTTCGGGAAACACAGCCCTGATTGATTCCTGCTTGATGATGGACAATAAAAATACTGACAGCCAATCAGAATCGACCTGACTTTGAAGCGCTCGTGCATTTAAAGCGACAGGTGACAAAAGTGGAACAGCTCCAAAGACATCAGCCTAGCACGTGTTTACATTGAAAAACAATTGGAAAAGAAGCGAAGTGGAATAAAACGATGCATTTTGTCTCAAGAAACTTAGTTATCTTTACTCAGTTATAGTTATCGTTCTTGGTGTGAACCAGCCTTAAGATGCCAATAAGGCATAAAGTGAGCATCACCTTTATTCTTGGAGTTATTCTTCTGCCTCCACTGAGGGATGAACACAGTGATTTCTCGATGTCCTCTTGCCCAGAAGTGCTGAACGGCCAGAGCGATGCCTCGACAGGAGAAGAAAAACCCCAACCCGTGACTGTGGAGGATCAGATCACATTCACAGTTTCACTGCTCTAGTTCATGTGAGAAAACACTGAAACACTCACTCCCTAAATGCATCATCAGCTGCTCAGAGTTATCTTATCAATAATGTCATCATGAATCATGTCTTCTCGTCACTGCTAAAGCACTGTTCATCCTCTGTATTTCCAGTATGAATACATCAACATGCAAGTCCCCCGGTAGTCAATCATTTTATCCCTTAAAATATCTTGAATGTAACTCGGCACCCTTGCCTCATTTAGTATACGCGGTTCTATAAATATACGGTCTCGTTTTAAAGTCCCCCTGTGGTGAAAATCCCGTTTTTAATGTTATTTATATGTCTATGTGGTGTTTTTAATATGCTTTAACACAAGCCATGTGTAAATTCATAAGTCGACAGCATTGCTGAGTATTTTCTCCTTAAAACTGCAGTGAATCAAAGACAGTCTAAAAAACACGGTTTGAAATCGCTGGTGTTTCTGACGTCACAAACTACCTTGTAACCAATCAGATCAACGTGTGATCGTCAACGAGTGGGTCTCTGAGTGAGTGAGTGAGTGGAGGCGGGGCTCATTTGCATATTCATAGAACCGCGAATACTAAATGAGGCAAGGGTGTCGAGTTACATTCAAGATATTTTAAGGCATGAAGACATTTTTTTCCAAGGAAAAAACATTTAAATATGTCATTTTGGTGATCAAAGGTGAGTTTTAAGGGATAAAAGGGGGAATTTAATATCTATTTTTATTAATATTTATAGATTAAATGTAAGAATTTAACATAAAATATAATGCATACATCCAATTAGATTTGAATAATGGCATTTTTCTAACCTTACATTTAATTTTTACCTTTACTTTTTACATTTAATCAATTATTATTAAGTCAGTCAGCACAAAAACACCAAATATCATCTAATTATCCATGTCGACAAAATTTTCTGTCAATATGGCAAGTCGACTGAAACACCCTCTATAGCACGCATCATATTGCGATGTTTACCTCATTTAGGGATGTGACGGTGAGGATATTTTCCCACCGGTTAATCGACGTGTGACAACACCGGTATCACCGGCGGGGGCTTTTGAATCACTAATTTAAAGGCGAAAGTAAAATGCTGCGGCTGTGCGCATTTTAGTTTCGCTTTCAAATTAGCGCCAATTGGGGGGAGGATTGCTTGAATGGTGAGTTCATTAGCCTATTATTCTTAATGAAAAACACAACAATAAAACAAATACAATGACAAATTCGCTTAAATAGGCACTTTTACATTTCGCTTTGACACCAAATATTCCGCCGTCATCATCTTGTCAGTCAGTTCTTCGCTCTCGTGAAAAAGGCTCCTGTTGCTGATCTGTGCTGCGACTCTCGTTCAGCTCACGATTTATTAAGCAGACACCGTTCAGTTTTTAATTGTAGTGTCTGTCTTCCAACTGAACTAAATTATTTTAGTTCATTAATTTAAAAAAAAATAGACTATCGAAGCAAGTCTACCTCATTGCAACATTGCTGCCGTCGATGATGACCTGACGCAGCATGGGGTCGCCAGGCTCGTCCGACAGCTCCAGTTTGAATGGCGTCTTCAGGCTCTCGAGGAACCGCTGAGGTCCCGTGACCACAGACGCCTCCGACGCTCTCGGTTCGGGCGCGATGACGTGATTGGAGAGATTTGGGAAACCGAGATCAATGTTTGGTTTGATCCTCCGTGGAGGCGATTGTGCCGGCAGAGTCCCTGGCTGTGTGTTGGGGTTCGTGTTTTCAAAGGCGTATGTAGTCTGAGGCGGGCCTCTCACTGAGGGAACGCTTAACGGTTTGGACATGCCTAGCTTTGTCGCTCCGTTTCCGCCCCCAGAATCGACTTCTTCAAAATCTGCCACTGGATTAGTCTCAATCGTCCAATCAGCTCGCTTTGCACCATTTCTCGTCCCAATCGCGTGTTCGGCGAACTCTTGTTTCTGCAGTTGCATGAGCAGCTCGTGTGGCTTGAGCTCGGGTAGATTGCCATACACTTCCATTACTCTGTCCTCAGTGTATCCACAAGTGGCCGCCGCCGCCTTCAACACCCCCAAGACGAAGTCTTCCTCTTTAGCATTCTCCTCTCCTACTTCAATGGCCTCGTGCGTTTCGCTAACCACATGGTCTTTATTCTTCCGCTGGTTAGTTTTGTCGTGCTCCTGCTGAATCAAATCCAGAAGCTGCGAGGCTTCTTTAGGGCCGGTTCGGGCCAGAACGTCGTGCACAACCTCTTCGGTGAATCCCATAGCGCTGAAAAACTTGAGAAGGTGCTCAAACTCCTCTTTGTTTCTCACGGACGACGGAACAGCAGGAGTCTCGGATTCAGGTTCTGGCTCTGGAGACTCAGGTGAGTCGAGGGTAAAGCCTCTGGGAAACGGACTGTGGGATTCATTTCTGAAATCATCCGTGCCGTTAATCCTGTCATAAGCAGATTGCGGATGCTGGGAATGTGAGTTTTCTGCTTTATGATCATAAACGCTTCTCTGCACCGCTAATGATCCATTGGCTTCCAATGGGATTAGACCTTCCTGGTGCCGCTTTGCATACGAGTCGAATCCGGACTGCTTCACCAGGTCCAGCAGAGCTTCCTTCACCATCACCGGTAACACCAGCAGGTCGAGGGTGTGCCGGTCCTCCAGATTCTCAACCAGGGACTTGAAGGCCCGACGCGACTCCAGGGATTCTCCCGCTATCCCGATCCTGGTCTCAGCACGCCGTCCCTGGCTACTCCTGTATTTCTCCACCAGGTCTGTGATAAAGGAGTAGGCTTTCACCACAGGTTCTGCCAGTCCGGTTATGAGGAGAAAGCCTTGGGATCCCAGCTGCAGGAGGTTTAACAAACAGAACCAGGATCATTATAACTACACAACAGGATTTACTATGGGACAGTAAGCAATTCAAGAGCATAGTCACAGCAATTTAGTAACCTTTCAGATAACCTTCATCTTGCATGTTATTGACTTGTACTGTATGCATTTTTATTAGTGATGCAGTAAGCAATTCAAGAGCATATTCACAGGCAAATTAGTATGTATTAGGAGTGTAACGATACCCTCATGTCACGATACTGAACTCACAGTACGATATTATTGCGATACTCCGAGACATATGGGAAAAGGTTAACAAGTTGACTTGGTTCTGGTAACCCAATGCACAGGACAATGATGAATAATATAATAATATTCATGATTCTGAAGATGAAAATACAGAATTATTTTAGATGAATTTGCTTGCCTTGCACTCTGTCACTGATTAGATATAGGCTATTTAAAATAATGTAGGCCACTTTATACTGGTAATATAAGATATTTGGCATTATCAGGACCAACAAATATTCCCCCATTGCATTATTATACATTATATTCAACATTATAGTAGTTTAATGTAGCACTGGCACTTAACTCTGTAAATGTAAAAAAAAAATTCTCACACAGTAATCTTCATTTTGTGTGAATTATACACGATAAATATATACTATGAAAAAAATATATTAAATTTGAGACCTGACATCTCAAAAGCAATACCGGGTCCCTTAATGAGTGGGATACCCAGAATAATCAAAGGTCTAAATTAAATCATAATCAATATTTATGATTATTTTCTAATAAGAAACACAATCTAAATTAGACAATTATTTCAAATTGGAGCCAGATTAAGCGTAGAGCTAAGGTAATATTGAAACTAAATTCTGCAAATTAAGTGAACTTCACTGGAGCGCTGTAAAGACTTGTTTTTACTTTTTCCATCATAATTTTTCCATCATTTTCCATTGAGCACTTTAATTTACACATTTATTGGTTGTGGTGGTTAACTTGCAATTTAGATTGCAGATTACAGAAAGCACACTTTTCCTTGATCACAATTAAAATAAAATTCCACTTGTGTTTTTTTCAAGATACCGTTCAGTATATTCAAGTTATGCATTTTTATTTAGTTTCCCCAAGTAACTTTATCTTGTTTCAAGGATGATTCGATATTTCTCGGGACAGTAAGACAAAATACTGATAACGAAACATAAAATAATGCAGTGAAGTGAATGATCTGTCACCTACCACTATATGCGCAGAGGTGTTTTTAGTCAGGCAGTCCATGAACAGCCCTTTTGCACCACAGAACACACAGTGGAGCACTTCGGGAAACTGGAACTCTTGTTGAGCTTCCTGATTGACGACACCTTTCACGAAAATCTGAGAGACGCATAACATACAAGGAGAGTTAATCAACAATTCACACAATAGCAATAATAGCAAACATGGTAGTACTTTACAGTAGGGTCAATTATGGGCTCTGAACTGATCTTACACTGAAGCCTCAAGATAGTGTAGTCAAAATATTTTTTAATTTTTTTTTTTTAAATTGAGTGTTGATCAGAGGGGTCCAAGACCCCTTGACTTTTGTCGCACGAATACACAAACAAAAAAATTTAATGGATTCGAGGAGTTTTGTGGTTGAAATTTAAAAACGTAACAGATCCTTCTCTCGCGGGTCAATCTGACCCCCATAGGAATGAATGGAATGCGAGGAATGATAGAAAAACCTTAAAATGCTCAAAATTCAAACTAAAAATGCTAAAACTTTACAAAAAAAAAATGATTTTATAAAGTCTACATGTGTATCTGAATGCATACTTAAGAGAACTGACTTTAGTACCCAGAGGAACAGCTCATTTACTCCATATAGAGATATAAGGCCATCTAGAGTCATGAAATATCATCTTATGTTATGTGTTTTCCACAAGAGGTCAAAGACTCCCAATGTAAGATATTTTGAGCTGAATTAAAAGGGTTATGCATGAGCTTATGAGTTATTTTAAATTTAAGTTGAAAGAAGGTGAGGAATGTGCTTAAATTACTATTTATTTATTACTTATTGATCAATTAATTTGATAAATTGATCAAATTAATTTAAAGGTAAATAAAATAAAAATATAATTAAAAAAATATAATCAAAATGAAATAAAATAAGCTTTCTGGACAAAAAATAAAATAAGTATAATTTCAGGGCTTCATGTCATTTTGACAAGGAAGGAAGGAAGGAAGGAAGGAAGGAAGGAAGGAAGGAAGGAAGGAAGGAAGGAAGGAAGGAAGGAAGGAAGGAAGGAAGGAAGGAAGGAAGGAAGGAAGGAAGATAGATAGATAGATAGATAGATAGATAGATAGATAGATAGATCCACCTTTGCCGCCTCCACATCTGGTGCGGATCCGCTCAGCTGGAGCCAGATCAGTCCGCTCTGAGTCGACTCTTCTTCTTCTGTCCCGATGGCCAGCGCGACCCCGAACACTCGCTCCACCGAGGGCCTGAGAGCCTGCAGAGCCCCCCCCAGCACACCTGCACAGGTGAACTCATCTTGCACACACACACGCGACACACACTCCTCCAGCGCCAGGCCTGAGAGAGCCATGACACACTCACTAAGGGAGACATGAGGAACAGCCAATCAGAACACTGGAAACATACAGTTCTGCTAAAGGGCCTTTCAAAAGATTAAACGTCACCAAACTAATTTAGCACTTTAAATCCAAATACAGAACTAATTGAATATAGAGTACTTGTTTCAAAATTTCCACTTTTTAATGCCATAATGATCTATGTATACAGTATATATATATATATTACATACTAAGTCATAAATTTGACTTTTTATGTCATAATTTGCCAACTTACCATATATATAAATATATTAGGACTATCAAATCCATTTTATTACATTTTTCTGTCATTGGTTATTCAATTATTCAACTAAATTGTCAAAACACCATTTTAAAAAGAACAGTTGATCTAGCATTTTATATTATATATATTTTACACTATATATATATAAATGTGCTGTCAAATCTATTAATCACATCTAACATAAAAGTTTGTAAATATATAACGTGTGTGTATATATATGTATGTATATAGACATACACGAGCACACACACACACACACACACACACACATATATATAGTGTAAAATATACACTGCCGTTCAAATGTTTGGGGTCAGTAAGATTTTTAATGTTTTTAAAAGAAGTCACTTATGCTCACCAATGCTGTATTTATTTCATTAAAAATACAACAAAAAACAGTAATATTGTGAAATATTATTAAAATTTAAAATAACTGTTTTCGATTTTAATATATTTTAAAATATAATGTATTCCTGTGATCAAAAAGCTGAATTTTCAGCATCATTACTCCAGTCTTCAGTGTCATGATCCTTCAGAAATCAGTATAATATGATGATTTGATGCTCAAGAAACATTTATGATTATTATCAGTGTTCAAAACAGTTATTTACATTTTAATTTCAGGATTCTTTGATGAATAGAAAGTTCAAAATAACAGTGTTTATCTGAAATGGAAAGCTTTTGTAACATTAAAAACTACTGTTTAAAAGTTTGGGGTCAGTAAGAATTTTTATTTTATTTTGGGGGGGAAATAAATAAAATAAATCAATACTTTTATTCATCAAGGAGGAATTAAATTGATCAAAAGTGACAGTAAAGACATTTATAAAGTTACAAAAGATTATATTTCAAATAAATGCTGTTGTTTTTAACTTTCTGTTCATCAAAGAATCCTAAACAAATGGTACACAACTGTTTTCAACACTGATAATAATCATAAATGTTTCTTGATCATCAAATCATCATATTATACTGATTTCTGAAGGATCATGTGACACTGAAGACTGGAGTAATGATGCTGAAAATTCAGGAATAAATTACACTTTACTATATATTCACATAGAAAACAGCTGTTTACATTGGAATAATATTTCACAATATTACTGGGTTTGTTTTGTATTTTTAATCAAATAAATGCAGCCTTGGAGAGCAGAAGACTTATTTTAAAAACATTAAAAATCTTACCGATTCCAAACTTTTGAACAGCAGTGTATATAATGTACAATTTTGACAATTTAGTTGCATAATTGAATAACCGATGACAGACAAAGAAAGCAGAATCCCAGAAAAAAAGGAGATTTATCTGAAAGGTACATTTATTCTATGACTTATGAATATTTAACATATTTAATTTCACATATTTTAATTGAAGATATGTAGCAAAACTATGAATTCAAATTGAACACTTTCACTCAATTTGCCTATATGTAAAGCTAATTCATGGAATTGAATAATAACCCCATGAATTACAATAAGTAGGTAACATGCCACTCGAGGCCTTCCAATAAAATATGTAAATATTGATATGTCTGTATAAGTCATAGAATAAATTTACTTTTTAGATTAATCTTTTTACTGGGATTCTTCGGTTATTAAACTGTCAAAACATAACACGAAATGTCTGATTTTATATTTTCACCTCAAAATAAATACTATAAATTTTACTCAAATCTAAAAACATGAATGTGTCCACAAATCCCTCATTAACAAAACTTTGACATTAAACATAATACAACATAAATTCATTTTCCAGAGATACAAAATTAGATCAGTTAACCTGAAATCTCTCAAATGTTGATATTCAGATGAAATTAACAATAGAGTAGTGATTAATAATCACACGACACTATTTAAACATCGGCCGACCGATTAAAGTTCAACTGTTGCATAATAATATTGATCAATGAGCGAATAACGACTGAAAACGATTCGTTAAACAAAAGCAGAAACAGTTTCACATGACAGCCTTGACGAACAAAAACACACGAATAAAATGGACAGGTTTGTGTGTTAGATATGTAGGAAGGACAGTAAGTTCTTACCATAATCGCTTATAACTTTAAACTGCGTCTTTTCTCGTCGTGTTTGTGAAGCGCTCGCGATCTGAATTATAAACACATTCCGAATTCAATCTAGATCGAGTCCTACTCGGTTATAAACTACTCGTTTTGTTTCAGAAATCACCGAGAGCTTTAGAGAGACTCGTTTGTCCACATTCAGGACTGGTCATGATGATTGTTGTCGAAATGAAACTAAAGGGAAAGTTTACGATGAGACTCTACCGTAATTGACGTAAAGGACGCGCGTCAGGAATCGAATCGGCGCGCTTTTGTTTTTTCACGTATATCTACTGGCATCAAACACACGACTGTTGAACTGAAACGATGTCAAAACACCTCACATAACGTCGTATATGTGAAAACGAGTGAAAAAACATGAAGTATATCGCCTCGCAGACTTTATTATGTCTTCTTTCAGACACAGACACATCTTGTGGGAATTTCCACTGACGTAAATCCACTTCCGGTATGTCAACAGCAGTAACGGGTATAAACACGTCCATGTTATCAACCAAACCTGACTAAAGCTGTGTTTGTAAGAATTGATTTTCCTGCTAAGACAAAACTGAGATAAAACTCCTCCTGCAATAAAGCAATAAAATGCACCCTGGACAGAAGATCTCAAAGAAAGAGCACAGGACATTGTCCTGTCCAAACGTTTCTCCTTCTTATCTCTGCACCCCCTCTCCCTCATCCCCTCTCTCCCTGATCCAAGCCACTAAAAGTTCACTGAAAATGTATATATCACATATGATGTATCCTGTGAATCTATTGGTTTTCCTTTTCATGTTTGGTATCATTTTAAATGTCTCAGTGCAATTGGTAAAATGGTCTTAATTTCATTGCAGTCATTGGTATTATGAGAAAGATTGAACACTTAGGAGAATCCTGTTCTCCTCTTTGGGTGGTGTCTCTTCAAGATATCTGATGATCCTCCCCTCTCCTCTGAAACCAGGTGTTACCCCCCTGGGGTACACGAATAGACCCAAAACAACTGCAAAACATATTAGTACAAACCTTTTGTTCTGGTCTGGGTATATAAGGGTAAGTGGCAGAGCAGTCTTTGGAAAATTGTAACCAGGAAAACCCATGCAGTGCTGGGTCAGTGGAACACACACACACACACACACACACACACACACACACACACACACACACACACACACACACACACACACACACACACAGACACACACACACACACACACACACACACACACACACACACACACACACACACACACACACACACACAGAATGCATTTCTTAGAGTCATCATTGAGCAATTGATGTTATGTATTTATTATTTCTGAATTGGCTTTTAATCATTTACTTGTGGAATTGGCAAGAAACACAATCTAAATTTGATTGTCAGTTAAAATTGGAGTCGGATTAACAGAGCTAAAGTAATATTGAAACTAAATTCTAATAAATGAGGTGAACTTCACCGAAGCGCTGAAAAGACATACGCCTCATACCTTCGCCCACACCGCTGGGTTCAGTCGCTGGGCCGACGGGCGGCCCTTACATCTTTAAGCTCAATATGGGCTTTAATATTTCTGTGTAGTTTTTTTTATTTTATTTGTTTTATTTACGTTTTGACTTCTACTGTATATCAAAAATGGGATCCTTTTTTCTTTGATAATTTTAATTATAAACACATTTATTGAGGAACGAGTAAAAACACCAGATTTTAGGATGACCACAACATTAAAAAACAAAGGTTAAAACACAAGGAAAAAAATACCCCATTATTTTAAAAGAAAACTCAAGTTTTTTTATTGAAGAAATATCAAAACAAACAATAGAAAAAAAGTAAAGTCACGTGTAGTTCTAAAAAATAAATAAATTACACATCTAGTAACTTTTCCTATTTTGAATTTAATAAAGAAATATTCGAAGTGAATGCAGAAACGGTGGTGATTGGAAATCGGTGTAAAATGTATATAAAAATGTACTAGCCTGTAGCCTAGGCTACTATGTAAAAAAAAAAAAAAAGAAAGAAACGCATCTGGAAACCCTTCATAAGAAAAAAATCGCAAATATGACATAAAAAGTCGAAATTAAGACTTAAAGAGTAACAACCCATACAAAAATGGAATATGTGGCCATATGTGTACTTATATTTTAAATAGCATGACATATATCTATACATATATTTGACTTATATGAGAACACAATATATGCCTGCAACATATATGAACATTTATGTGTCCAAACAAGTGAAGAAATTATTTTAGTTCATCCATATACGATACCATATTTCTGCATATATTACAGTATAGTATTGGTTTCTCGCATATATGGACAACATCAAGTATAAACATGTGACAGACATATTTGTTTCCCACATATTTAATAAATGTATGTAAACGTATGCATGTGATACTGATGCATTGAAATAAGTACATATGTATATATACATATATGCGTCTTACATATATTTAACATTTATGTGCATATACGGGAAAATATATGGCACTTACATGAAAACGGCCATTTTTGCTATATTTTGAAATATATGTTTCATATATGTGTAACAGGGACAGAAAGTGTACTTAAAACGTATGTATTGTGTATAATTCACTCAAAATTGTTTATTTTCATATATATCTGGTATACTTGCCTGAGAAATGAGTGTTTTCCCCTTTAATTGCTGTGATGTCATCATGAGTCTACACAATTTCCTGTTTTGTCTCCTCCTCTTCCTCTTGGCATTGTTAATGCACTGACTGAAGAGAGAGAGCAATATAAGGGCGATTTACTCAGACTGCTGTCTTTGTTTTGTATATCAGAGTAAATCCAGTGAAACCGCCGCCTGTTGTCCCGTGTCTTTCTCAACAACGCTACACAACGCAGACAAGTGCTTTTAAAACTGGTGTCGCGAGCCACCGGTTACATATGTCTGTGTTTTATATATATTAATTTTGCATATAGTCTCATATAGGCAGCAGGCATACATGGGCACTGACATTATATATGTAATTTACTTATATTGACATAATATTACATTTCTGTATGGGAATTAAGACTTTAAATGTCGAAATTATGATTTACTTTTTATTCCAGTTGACTTTGGACTTTTTATCTAGGTTTATGACTCAGTACGTCATCATTTCGATTTTTCATCTCATAATTACAGTTTATGTAACAATTTCGACTGTTCAACTCATAAATCCCAGACAGCAACAGTGTCGGGCCCAGATATGTGGATTCAACGCGCGCACCAGATGTGGGCCGGATCTGGGCCGACACCATGTTCCTGTCTAGGATGTGTCATTTTATGTCATAATTTCAACTTTTTATTATGACATAAAAAGTAGAAATTATAAGGTAAGTCATTATTGTGATATTACGATTGACTAAAGCATGATTTGTTTTTGTTTCCTCTCAGTAATCGGCATAGGTGAGGTGACGTCAGTCACACTGACGACGTCAGTCACACTGACGACGTCAGTCACACTGACGACGTCAGTCACACTGACGACGTCAGTCACACTGACGACGTCAGTCACACTGACGACGTCAGTCACACTGACGACGTCAGTGTGTGTGTGTGTGTGTGTGTGTGATGGGGAAGTGAAACAAACGAACTTCACGATGTGGATTGGAAGCGTCGCCATTTAACAGGGAACTTGGAGAAAACAGCGATGGTCTCGAAACCTATCATGACATAAGCTTTAAGACTGTTTAACTGTATCGATTATCGATGGACGCCGGTCAGTTCTGCCGAAGACCGGAAGTGGTTGGTGACGACAGTCTGCAGGGTTTTGTGAAGATCGGTTGCGGGGGGTTCGGTCAGATTTACCGGGCCAAACACACGGGATGGGTCATGGAGGTGGCGATAAAGCTGCTGCTTTATAAAGACGGGTAAAGTAGATCTACATCTGTTTTTCAGTGCTTTTCTAGTCAGGGTTTCCCCGTGACAACTTGCCCCGTATGGAGCAACATCCGCTACTGGTCAACTGACCACAGTTCTCTGGCAGAAACTTGATCCTGGTTACCTTGCATTACTGTATTTGCATTTACAAAGACTGTTACATGCTAATAGCAGGCTAACCCTGCTATTATTGTAAATATCAATTGTGTGTTTTGTGTTCTACAATGTCAACTCATTTATTTTTCTGATTATCCTGTAGCCTATAAACATGTTTGGAAAAATAGATAGCCTAATGATATTTCGGTATTGATGCTGAACAAATTTTTTGACTTAAAGTGTCAAGTTATGACGCCGACATTTATTTCAGAGCTCTATGAAAATTCACTATAAACATGTTTAGCCACACAACATTATAATAATATATCGGTATTGATGCAGAACAATTTTTTTATCTGTTATGATATTTAAAAGTCAAAATTATGAGATATATAGTCAAAATTATGAGATAAAGTGTTATGACATACTGTCAATATTATGAGATAAATATGAAATTATGACATATGAAGTAATAATTATGAGATAAAAAGTCAAGTTTATGACTGAACAAATTTAATTTGTTAACAAAAAATTATTTCAGCGCTCTACAATGTCAATTATGACAAAAGCGCTCTACAAAGTCAATTATGACAAAATGACGAAATTATGATATTAAAAAGTCGAACTTATGAGATAAAAAGTCATAATTATGAGATAAAAGGTCGAAATGATATAAAGATGATATGACTTATGAAGTCATAATTCTGAGATAAAAAGTCAAATTTTTGAATGTTAGCGCTCTATGAAAATGCACAATAAACATGTTAAGCCACACAATCTTTGAAAGGTATATAATATATCGGCATTGATGGCAAATTTTTTGGCTTAAAAAGTGAATTATGACATAAAATGTCAAAATTATGATATTAAAAAGTCGATCTTATGAGATTAAAAAGTCATAATTATGAGATAAAAGGTCGAAATGAGATAAAGATGAAATTATGACTTATGAAGTCATAATTATGAGATAAAAAGTCACATTTTTGAATGTTAGCGCTCTATGAAAATGCACTGTAAACATGTCTATTTCTGTGTGTTCTCATGTATTGTTCTGGTCTGGTTGCGCAGCTCCACGTCCTCCATCCAGAGAGAAGCGGATCTGATGTTCCAGGGAGGGAACCCTAACGTGATGCGCATCTTCGGCCTGTACGAGGGCCGTCTGGGGGAGTCCCGGCTCCCGCTGCAGTCCGGCCTGGTGATGGAGTTCATGGCCAAGGGCTCGGTGTCCGGGCTCCTGCAGACGCTGGCCGGGCCCCCCCCGTGGCCCCTGGGCTTCCGCATGGCTCATCAGATCGGCCTGGGCATGAACTTCCTCCATCATCTGAGTCCTCCGCTGCTGCACCTCGACCTGAAGCCCAGCAACGTGCTCCTCAACGACAGCCTCGACGCCAAGGCCAGTCCACACACACATACTGATGCACTAGGAACGTGTCGAGCCACTAAAACTTATAAAAATATATACTAATATATCGGTATTGATGTCAAACTAGATTTTTGACTAAAAAAGTCAAAACTATGAGATGAAAAGTCATATTTATGAGATATAAAGTCGAAATGACATAAAGACAAAATTATGACATGTACATGAAGTCGTATTTATGAGATAAAAAGTCAAAATGATGACTGAACAAAATTTTACCATGCACATTTATTTCAGTGCTTTATGAAAATGCACTATGAACCTGTTGAGCCACACAGTCTTAAAAAAAGAATAATAATATATCGGTATTGATGTTGAATTTTTTTACTTAAAAAGTTTATATTTTGACATTAAAAAGTCAAAAATATGAGGTGAAAAGTCAAAATTATGAGATAAAAAGACAACCTTATGACTGAACAAATTTTATCACGCACATTTATTTCAGTGCTTTATGAAAATGCACTATAAACCTGTTGAGCCACACAGTCTTAAAAAAAACAAAAACAAAATTCTATATTTCGGTATTGATGTCGAATACATTTTTTGACTTAAAAAATTGTTCGACATCAATACCGATATATACATTATTTATTTTGCATATAAAGTAAATTATGTCATAAAAAGTCGAAATTATGACTTTGAAATTGTGATATTAAAAAGTCAATTATGACATAAAAAGTCAAAATTATTACGTAAAAATGATGAGATAAAAAGACAAATTGAGAACAAAACAAAATTATGACATACTAACTCATAATTATGAGATCAAAAATCAAGCTTATGACCGAAGCCCAGCAACGTGCTTCTCAACCACAGCCATTCATGTATTACTTAAAGCTCTCTTGAGGTTCTTCGATACCACATCAAAAACTACAAGCCCAACTTATAAAGTTCAAACATTATTAAAAACAAGTGAACAGTCAGTAATAAAATAAGAACAAATACACAAATTACAAGAAGAGATGAATACTAAATAAAGTTTTCAGGTACAGAAATTAATTATGTGTAAATGTAAAATAACACCATTTGTTCACTGTAGAAATTAAATATAGTTTAGTCTTTGTAAAAGGTGTATTTTGTTGTTTTATTAACATTAATAACACAGACGACAGTAGGAATATAAGTCTGCCGTCACCTTAAGACCGAATAAACTGACAAACATCCGGTTTCTATCTCAACTCTTCACTCGTGACAGAACCGAGAGAACACTTGCCGAGACGGGTATTTATATTTATAAAAAGTCAAAATTATCACTTAGTTTGTCATAATTTCGACTTTTTGTCAATTTCGACTGTCATAATTATTACATTAGACAAAATTAAAACCTTTTACATCATAATTTCGTCTAATGTAATAATTATGACAGTCGAAATTGACAAAAAGTTGAAATTATGACAAACTAAGTGATAATTTTGACTTTTATGTAATAATATGACACACAAGTTATAGTTATGAGAAAAAGTTAGTCGAAATTGACATGCTATGGGAGTGGAAGTTATTTTGATTCAAGATTATGAATTTAACACAATGATATGCACCGATAATAAACACTGCAATATTCCATAAACAAACATGAATTGTTCATTTTGATTTGATGGTGACTTGAGAAAGGTTTCAGTGACTCCGGCTCTTCCCGCTGGATCAGGATGAGATTGGGACATACACCATCAGATTGTCTCCGCATTGACTGATTATAATCTGCTTTAAAAACAAAGAATGACAGTAAAGACACCGGAGTTCAGACGGAACGATCCTCCTCGAGGACAAGAGTTAAAACAGACTCCTAATGGACTGTGACCTCTTGACCTTTCCTGCTCTTTTCTGCTCGCTGTGTTGATGTGCTAGTTTAGTTTCTGCGTTTTACCATAGTTTACAATCAGGTCTAATGTGCTCGATATATCGGCCACCGTATCGGTATCAGCCGATATATGATCGGTTTTAATGTTATCGTTATCAGCCCGAAAAACAAAATTTGGCCGATATATTAATGCTGATAAATAATGTATTATTTCCTTCAGCTGAGACGCTTCAGATGTAGTGCGCTCAACATGATGGTTTTAAATCGCTTGAAATATGATTGGAATCAATTATGAAATGAAAATACACTAAAGTGCAACATGTCTGTCATATCGGCTTCATAAAATTATATTGAGAACATTATAATTGTGTGATTGGGACATGGATTTTAATGGCGAGACTTTTGTTTTTGTAATCAGGCTCTCAAAAATTCAGGCCAATATATCGGTTATCGACTTTCAATTATAAAGAATTATCGGTTATCTGCTTTCAATTATAAAGAATTATCAGTTATCGGCCAAAATTTTCATATCGGTGCATCCCTAATAATTTAATCATTAATTAATGCATTAACTAACATAAAAACTAATGCATGTTTAGGGAATAAATGAGCTAATAATGTCTGTTTTTGTTTACAGCTGTGAAAAGTGATGCAATTGTTATAAAAGAGCTTTTATATGATGATTCGTTTACACAAATCATGTTTTTAATTCAGTGTAAAATGATCAGTTTAAGTTGAATGAGGAGAGTCTGATTTGAACTGGTGATGTGTGCAGATTCAGGATGTTATGATCCTGGTCGTGTGTGTGTGTGTGTGTGCAGATCACAGACTTCGGCTTGTCTCGAGTGGCTCGCAGTGTGACGAGGTGTTCGAGAGAGCGAGAGGAGGACGAGGGAGGAACGCTGGTCTACATGCCTCCTGAAGCACTGCAGTCCGTCCACTACAAGCCCAGCACAGCCTCCGATGTGTACAGGTATCAGGACCACAGACACAACATATTTATATATATATATATATATATATATATATATATATATTTTTTTTTTTTTGTGCAATTGATAGTTTTTTTTGCAATTTATGTACATACAGTATGT